>CM053592.1:137553087-137569729 GCA_028646515.1 Pseudochirops corinnae
TACATCTTCTTGTAAGATGAGTTAATAATTTCTTTATGAATTTGGATGGTAAATAATTTGGAGCATATAAGTTTTTTACTGATAAAGGTTTGTTGTCTATAGTTCCTTTAGGCATAATATAGTTTTCTTAGTTATTCCTTTTTATTTTTTGAATTTTCTATTGTTTTTGCTTTGTCAGCTAACATAATTTCAGCACTTGGGTTTTTTTATTCATTTGATACATAGTAAATTTCTTTTCATCTCCTCAATTTCATTTTATGTATATCTTTGGTTTTTTAATATATTTCTTGTAAGTAGCAGATTGTAGGGTTTTGTTTTCTTATCCAATGTGTTACTTTTGTCTTATTCTATTGTTTAATCCATTCACATTTAAAATCATGAGTTAGGTTTATGTTTTCCTCCATCTGTCTCTATTATTATTTTGTTTGTCAAGTTATTGTTTTTCCCTCTATTTTGCTGTAAATACTGTAGTATGTTCCTTCAATTACTTTACATTAATCTTTTTTAAGTTAGCCCTATTCCCACTGACCTTCTTCCCCTCACCTCTGATACCCTCCTCTGCTTTGTTATCCTTTTTCTTTTGGGGCTTTGCTTATTAGTTCTTTTTTCTCTCCTTTTATCTAGTTATATGTCTTCCTTCTTTTTTTTTCTCTAAGTCAAGTGGTTTCCTCCTTTCTTTCCTCTTAAACTCATTAGCTTTTTTCAAATTTCATTTTTGTATCACCTTTCAAAAAGAATTTTTCTCACTCTCTTCATTAGCCATCATCTCTTTCTGTCTACTCTAGATCCTCATTCCCTGATTCATGACTTCTACAATTATTTGGTCTCTCTCTTTTTTCTCTCATGAACTCAAAGCTTCCAAGATACTCATTCTAGGTTCTTCCCTACGCCACTGGTTTTTGCCACTGCCTTCTACAGTTTGCCCCCATGAATTTCCCTTTTCCATTGTGCTTCACTCTAAGAACAATTCCAATTATTGTAGGTATAAGAAGAAACTGCCCTATGGTAGTGTCCCTCCCCTGCCTCTGATCAATGCCTTCTTGTTGACCTATTTTTTTCCTACATTTGCTTGGAAATCTCTTGTCCATGCTTTCTCGTTGCTCTAGGTGCCAGTTGCCCCCAGGGGTTCCAACTATCCTCTTTCCAAGGCAAGTAGATTTTTCAAGTACCAAATCCCCCTCCTCACTACACCCCCACCTTGCCCTTACCATCCTACCCCAACCTCATTCAGAGTTAAGGTCTTCATTTCCCTTCATTGACCATCTCTCTTCACTCATAGGAGCATTCATCAGTGGAAGTCCCTCCCACCACTGAAGCAAGACCTCCTTCTTTCTCCTTTTTAATCCTTATTCTTCCTTCTTCCCTCACTCTCCCATGAACTCTTTTCTTTCTGAGACCATGGGAGTTACCTTCCTCATTTCTAGTCCTTGATTTGGCTCTGGCACATCACACAGTCCTCTCTCCTCTCTTGCTTTCCTTCCCCATTTCATGTATTCCCCCATGTTAAAATGTAGTCCTACATAAAAACCTTAATTCATCTGTAGGCAAGGTATCACCAGATTCTGTCCATAATGCCCCACACCCCTCTCTTCACTGTTACCTCAACCAAATTTCCACCCCAACCCTGTCTCCTTATGTATATTTAGAAAGCAGTTTCTTACTGGTACCTCCGTTGTCACTCTGCTACTGTCTTTTGGCTGCTGCATTTATTTAATTCCTCCAGCATTTCTGTTGTTTGGAGCAAATAATCTCTTCAGTTCTGGTTTTCTTCCAAAAAATGTTTCAAACACCTTTTTATTATTGAATATCCATCTGTTTTTCATGCATGGTTAAGCTCAGATCTGCAGAGTGGGTCGCCAGGGGCTATATCCTGAGTGCTGTTGCTCTTTGGAATACTTTATTCTACTCTCGTGTTTTATGGTAGGTGCAGAATAGTCTTCTGCAATTTGAATTTCCTTTCCTATTAATTTGAAGGTCTTTCACACAATCACTTGTAGAACTTACTGTTTTTGAACTGAAGTGTTAAATTTAACAACTGTTGTCTTGGTGTGTGCAGCCTTGGGTTTCTTTCTGGAGGTGATCTGTGAATTCTTTCCATTGGTATTTCATTTTCTGTGTTTAAAAAATCTGGGCAGTTTTCTTCTGTTACTTCCTTTGATATGCTGTTAAGATTTTTTGACCTATCATGTTCTTTTGGGAGACTTCTGATTCTTAGGTTGTCTTTGTGCATCCTCAAGATCGATATGTTTTGCTTGCATGGTAAGCATATATTTTTTTAATGTTATTGGGTTTGGGGGCTTCTCTTCTTCCAGATTGTCCGTTATTTTTGTATATTTGCATTCCCAATATATTTTTTTCTCTCCTTTGTTTCTTTGGTGAGACTTGTCTTTGCAGATTTCATTGCAGATTTCACTTATTCTATTCTGCACATTATTTTGCTGTGCAAGACATAAATTCTCATAATCTCATTATTCTTTTGAACCACTAAGGAACAGCCTATTGTGGTCCTATGTTCTCAAATCCCACAGGGTACTTTCTTTCATCAAGTATTTCATTTTCTTTCCTTCCTTCCTTCCTTTCTTCCCCTTCCTTCCTTCCTCCCTCCCTCTCTTTCTCTCTTTCTTTCTTTCTTTCCTTTCTTTCTTTCACAATATTCATAGATGTCAGAACTCATCATTTACTAGATCTGGAAGCCATATTTCCTTTGGTTGTTAATGTTTTTCCTATTGATTTATCTGCTTCTGTTTAAGTTCTCTGACTTTTCTTCTTTTGAAATCTTTGGTAATTTTAAGCCTTCTCCCCCTCCCCCTAATTTTCCCATATTCACTTTCTGACTGTCCCATATGATGGTGGTTTCCATGGCAGCTGGATCTTAACACATATCAGCCTCCTTGAATACTGGGCAATTCATGATTCACCAACTTAGGCCTCTGCTCCAAGTGACCTTAGGGAGGTCAGAACTAGCCCCAGCTAGATGTTGTACTCTTTCCCTTGGGTTTAATGAAGTACCACACAGCCCCTCCTCCCAAATGGACCTACACACACATGTTGTCTGGTCCTGGTAACCTATCCCATTCCCTCTGTTCCTCAGTTCTCTGGCCTGGCACTAAAAGTGCAGAACTTTTCAGCATTGTTCACCCCAGCACTGGCAGTTCAAAGGTTGGCAGTGCTGATGCCACAGGCTTTTGCTCCTAAAGGGCTGTGGTTGACATGGCTGATCTGTAGCCTGGAGCTGGGGTCTCCATGGCTCTGAAAAGAGGGAGGTGGAGGGATCAGGTTGGGGGGGATGGACTTTGTGTAAGCCTCAGTCAAGTCCTTGGTTCTGCTAGTACAGCCTCACTACCTGTATCATGGGAGGTGGAAGAGGGGCACTGAGTGAGCTTCAGGTCAGTGAGTATCAATTCATGGGGTTTTTGTTTTCTTTAACCCTCTTTTGGATTCCTAGACCATGGAGACAGCTGAAGTTACTTTATCCTTGGCACATAATTTCTGTTTTGGAGAGGTTTGAGAGGTCATGGGGGCTCAGAGAAAATGTCTAGTCCACCATCTTCTTGCTCACATGACCCAGAAATCTGAAATTTCTTTTATATGATAGTTCTCCCATTACAATGTGAACTCCTTGAGAGAAGGGGCTGTCTCCATGCTTCTATTTTTATCCCTAGCTCTTTCCACAAAGTAAGCACTTAGCAAATACTTTTATATTCATTTGTTCATTTAATCTATCCCTTACAAAACTACCAAAACCACATTCCCAAAACCCAGGTATGACATATTATTGCTGTCCCACAAAGCCCCAGTGGCTCCTAAACTCCTCTGTTTGGTATTAACAACCTTTCATGATCTGACTTTAGTTAGCCTCCTCAGACTTATTATAGATTACTCCCTCCATTGAATTTTACCCTTCCTCACACATAGTATTCAACCTCCCATCTCCTGCAATCTTTCCTCACTTCCCCCTCTTAGACAACTTAGTTTCATTCAAAGTTCAGTTCCAATGCCATCTCCTACATGAAACTTTTCCCAATTCCCTCAGCTGCAGTCATATCCTTACAGTTGTTTGGTTGCCTTTTGTTCCAGACTTGTGACTTCATTGGCTTAGGAAATGTCCTGTGAGGAGTTTCTAGTCTGAATGAATTATGTCAGGCACTGAGGCTAAGTGACTTGCCCATCATCACACATCAAATTTGTGACAGACAGGATGAACTCAGATCTTCCTAACTATGAGACCATCTCTACCTTATATTCACTTTGAATAAGTCTTGTATTTATAAGCTTCTTGAGGGCAAGGCTTGTTTTGTTTCTGTCTTTAAATCCCTTGACCCACAGAAGATAATTAGGAACCATAGTCAACCTCAGGAGCCAATAGTTTCCAGGTTCATTCTCTTCCTCTTTTTGAAAATTGGGAGTGGCCTTTCCAGTAACTGTCAAAACTACTATTTGGTATGGTGCCAGAAAGGCTAGCTGCAGCAATAGGATGAGAAAAGAAAAATTGAGGAAATAAGCATAGGCAAAGAAGAAACAAAATTATCACTTTTTACAGGTGTGTACATATAGATAGTGTACATATAGAACCCTACAGTCAACTAAAAATTAATTTAATCTATAATTAGCAAAGTTGCAGGATATAAAACAAACCCATGTGAATCATCAGCATTTCTATATGTTACCAACAAAACTCAACACAAAAATATGGAAAGGGAAATTCCATTGAAGTTAACTACAGAATGTATGAAATACTTGAAAGTCTATCCCCACCAAGACACATACAAGAACTCTATGACTGTAACTATAAAACATTCATTATAGAAATAAAGACAAATCTAAATAATTGGAAGAATAATAATTGCTTATGGGTAGGCTGAGCCAATATAATAAAAATTACAATATTGCCTAAAATAATTTACTCATTTAATGCCATAAAAACTACCAAAGAATTACTTTGATAATATAGAGCCAGAAAAAATAATAAAATTCATCAAGAAGAACAGAAAGTCAAGAATATCAAGGAGAATAATAGGAGGGAAAGAAGGGGACCAAGCAATCATTGTTCAGTCATTTCAGTCCTGTCTGACTTTTTGTGACCCCCATTTGAGGTTTTCTTGGCAGAGACACTGGAGCAATTTGCCATTTCCTTCTCCAGCTCATTTTCCAGATGAGGAAACTGAGGCAAACAGGGTTAAGTGACTTGCCCAGGGTCACACAGCTAGTAAGTATCTGAGGCCAGATTTGAACTCATGAAGATGAGTCTTCCTGACTCTAAGCCAGGCCCTCTGTCCACTGTACCACTTATCTGGACATAGCAGTACCAGGTATCCAACTATATCAACAAGGCAATAATCATCAAGACAGTTTGGTACTGGGTAAGAAATAAAGAGGTCACTGAGCAGAACAAATAACATACATGACGTACAAAAGCAAATGAATCCAATAGTCTTGTACTCTATAAACCCAAAGATCTCAGTTACTGGGCTAACAACTCATTATTTGACAAAAGCAGCTGGAGCAGGGAAAGATTTCATAGGGAGAATAGTTAGGAGTTTAATACAATAACTGAATAGATTGGAAAAGAGGACCTGAAATCAGGTTCCCCTAAATGCAAGAAATGCCTTCCTGCTGGAACTTTCTGAGAAGGAAGAGGAAGGTAAACCTATAAGAACAAGATGTTCCCAGCAAAGAAGGCTCTGGAAAAGAGAGCAATTTTATAAGTGGCAGTTGGATATTCAGAGAAATGCCCAGTTTGATATTGATTTTCTTTTTTTATTAACTCCTAAGAAGAATAAGGCACAGTGAATTTACAGATGAGAGTGGAGGAGCATTCTGGTTAAAAAGTTCATCAAATGTACAGGAGCAGGGGATTCTGCAGTACAGAGCCTGAAAAAAAATGTATATAAACATCATAGTGATCGTAGCACCAAAGCAGAAGTGGTATCTGGGAGGGAAGGAAATGAACTCTGAGGGGTGTGTAACATGATACGGCAGCAAGGGTTATTTTGAGCTGTTGTACCCAAAGGCCTCTTATTACAGAGCCATCCGTCCTGTGAGGTCTGCCTCCTCTCTCCCTCTAATGAAGGACCAAAAGAGCTCTTTCCTTTTACACTCCATGAGGTTTTGGTGACAAAAAAACACTATAAACCTTAGAGCACTGCAGAAATGTAAACTCTAATTACTTTATGACTTCTCACTATATTCTTCCCTGCAAGATTTTTTTAAAAAAATCCACAAGGGATGTGTCTGCCAATGTGAAAAGTAGACTCCCTTAAAAATTATCTCCCCTACCTCCATCAAACTGCTCCCTCCCGAGATCTTCCTGACCATGGGAGGCAGTTTCCAGAAGCACTTTGAATTGAGTACTAGTAGGGAAGTAACCAAAACCAAATAAAGTGAGCATTTCCATACACAAAGTAGAACAGAAAAGTGAAATAGTACATGAAACTACTTATCTCTATTATGGGCAGCTTACTTTTTGTTTTAAGCATGTAATAAATTTATCATGGAACTCAAAGTTGTCCTGTTTGTTTCAACTTTTTTCTGGCCTTCCTTCTGTGTCATTTTTTTCCTCACTAAAAAATGCTTCAGGGGCAGTTAGGTGGCACAGCAAATACAGCATCAGCCTTGAAGTCAGGGGGACCTAAGTTCAAATCCAACCTCATACACTTGACATTTAACTAGCTGTGTGACCTTAGACAAGTCACAACCCCAATCGCCTTGCCTTCACCCTTCAAAAAAACAGAAAAAAGAAAAAGAAAAATGCTTCAGTGACCCTCTTTTCTTTCTTTTTTGGATTATTTTTTGTTTGTTTTTTGGACAATTCTCTTATCTACTGGCTCTCCCTCTTCCTCCATCCCCCATGGGGAAGGTAGGAATAAAACCTTGTATAATACATGCATAGTGAACCAAAACCCATTCCCACATTTGACATGTCCAAAAACATAAGTTTCATTCTACACCTCTGTCAGGAGGTGGGTGGCATGTTTCATCATGGTGCTTCTGGAATTGTGGTTGGTCACAATACTGATCAGAGATCTTAAATCTTTCAAAGTTGCTTTTCTTTACAATGTTGTTGTTAATGTCTAAGTTATTTTCCTGGTTTGGCTCCCTTCATTCTACATCAATTTATACAGGTCTTACCAGGATTCTCTGAAACCATCCCTTTCATCATTCCTTATGGCCTGCTCATACTCTACCATAATTTGTTCAGCCATTATTACCCATAACAAAAAGAGTTACTATAAATTTGTTTTCTATATATTGGTTCTTTTCCTTTTCCTAAAGATGGTTTAATAAAACTGGTCTAATGTTTTTGAGGAAAAAGTACTGGACTTTGAGGACTTAATTTCAAATCCCAGCTCTTCCACTTACCAGTTATATAACTTTGGCAAGTCATTTCCTCTCTCTAAACCTGTTTCCTCATCTGTAAAATGAGAATAACACTTTTACTGCTTATGTCACAGAGTTATTGTGAGGGAAGTATTTTTTAAGTCCTGAAGTGTAATTTAAATGATCGTTACTATATTAGATCCTATCTATGATACTGTGGCCCAATTTTTAAAAATATAGCAGTGTTCTCATGGCTAATAATAACTTATTGAATCCTTCAGATAAAAGAAAAAAGTTCTTCTGATGTCACTTTTTTAAATTAAATTTTATTTTTTTCAACCAATAAAAATTCACTTTCTATCCCTCCCATCTCTCCTCCCTCCAAGTGAGAAAAACAACAACAACAAAATTCCTATTAAAAATATGCATAATGAAGTAAGACAAATTTCCACAGGGGTTCTGTCTAAAAAAAAGTTTCAATTTATATTCTGAGTTAATCATCTTTCTTTGTCAGAGGGTGAATAGTATGTTTCATCATGAATCCCCTGGAATTGTGGTTGATCATTGCATTGGTCAGAGTCCCTAAGTTTTTCAGTTTTTTGTCTTTATACTATTGTTGCCATGTATAAATTGTTCTGATCCTGCTGACTTTGCTCTGCATGATAAGTCTTCCCAGATTTCTTAGAAGGCATATCCTTAATAATTTCTTACAGCACAATAATATCCTGTCCTTTTGCCCTCATATACCATAACTTTTTCAGCTGTTCCCCAGTTCCTGAGTACTACCTCTCTTTCCAATTTTTTGCCACCACAAAAAGAGCTGCTGTGAATATTCTGCATATGTAGGTCCTTATTATTGTCTTTCTCTGATTTTTATGGGATATAGGCTGGTGCCATATTAGTCATGAGCCACAAAGCAGATTGAAGAAAAGTATAGCCTCCTTTCTGTCACTTGAGATTCTGAAGTGTATAAGTTCTCCAATGTCTGATATTTGTAGAACTATCTCATGGAAAAGGGATTAGACTTGTCCTACTTAGCATCAGGGAGCAGTGCTGGAAGCTATAGGGAATCAAATTTTAACTTAACATACAGAAAATCTTTTGAACAAATTTGTTTAACAATGGAATGGGCTGCTCATGAAGGTAGCCAGTGCTGGAGGGCCTCACAGAGAAGCAAGAGTACCTTCTTGAGAAGGATGCTATGGAGGAGGTTCCTGTTCCATTCTGGATTGATTTGACCTTTGAGGTGCCTTCTAATTCTGAGATTCTATGATCCTGTCAGATGCATTTCCAGCTGAGAGATCAGGAAAGGTCTGATAATTGAGAGAGGTGAGGGAGTAAGGGGGTGGTACAGAGCCAAGATGGTAGAGGCAATTACCCAGCCAAACTCTCCCAATATTCCCCTCTAAACGACTTTAAAATAACACATCAAATAAAATTCTGGAGAAGCATAGCCAATAAAAGGTTGAGGTGAGACATTTTTCTAGCCCAAGACAACTTCGGATGTCAACAGAAGAGATATGCAACATCAAGCTAGGGGCTGACTCAGAGTGCAAAATGGCAGTGGCCCTTGGAGGCTGAGACAGCAGCAGCAGCAGCTTTGGGCTCTCAGCCCAGAGAAGGTAAGGGCTCAAGAGGGGATCCTTTGCTGGTACTGGGTACAGAACCTGCTATGGTTTGGTAGCTCCATTGGCCTTCTGAGTCACAAGTTCCAGGGTGGAAAGTGGTACTTGTGGTCTGTCACAAGGCAGCAGGAGAACAGGTCACAGTTCTGAGGCCTAGTGGAGCACTAGCACTTGTGGCTGCAGGAGGGCGAGAGCCCTTCATGGATAAAGACCAGAGAGCAGACCAGGTGTTATTTTCTTCAGTCAAGTTGTTGAATCTCTTTTCATGATTTTCTTGCATCATTCTCATTTCTCTTCCCAATTTTTCCTCCACTTCTCTTACTTAATTTTCAAATCCTTCTTGAGCTCCTCCATGGCCTGCCAATTCATATTTTTCTTGGAAGCTGTTGGTGCAGGAGTTCTGACTTTGTTGTTGTTTTCCTCCTGTTCCATGCTTTGATCTTTTTTGTCCCCCAAAAAGGAATCTAATGTTTGATTGCTGTGCTTGCTTTGCTTCCTTTGCTTGCTCTTGTTGCCACTCAGTTGCTTGACTTTTGAGCTCTTTGCCACAGTAGAACTCTTCTTCCAGAGAAGAGAGCTTTGTCCCAAATTGCTGGGGTTTTTGCAGCTGCCAGAGCTATTAGTTGGGTGCCCTCTCTGAAGCCTCCACAAGCAATGGCACCTGGTCACACACCCCAAGACCTCCACCCAAGACAGCGATCCAGATCCAAGAAGGTTAAAGAAAGAGTGATTACCCCCTCTGAATGGTTGCTTGGTGTTCCTATGATCTGCAAGCAAGGAGCTCTGAAGTAGCCACATGGAGGCAGCTGCATGGCCACAGGCCAAGGAGCCTCCCTTGCTTCTCATTCCGCCTAGTCCCCCTTGGTTCCAACAGAGTGCCACTGACCTTTTACTATGTCTTTGGCATTTATGGGTTGATATTTCTGGGAACCTCCACGGTTGCTGGTGATCCACTCTCTAGAAGTCCACTCTAGCCGCTGATGTTCAGGGCACCCTGGAACTAAAACCACAGGCTCACATGGGTCTGGGCTTGGCTCCCAGCATGTTGTGATAGATGCTTCCTGGCCACCTGCCAGGCTGCCTTCAGCGGGAGATTTGTTTCTCTCCGTTACTTTGTGGGTTCTGGAGCTCTAAAATTTGTTTAGAATCATATTTTATAGGTATTTGAGGTGGTTATGGGGGGAGCTCATGGAGTTCTGCTTCTATGCAACCATCTACACACACATATTCTTGAAACCATTAAAATATCATGGAGCTACAGTCAGGATCAGACAAGATTTTGCAGCTTCTATGTTAAAGGATCCAAAGGCTTGGAATATGATATTCCAGAGGGCAAAAGAGCTAGGATTACAAACAAGAATAGACTACCCAGAAAAACTGAGTATTATCCTTCAGGATCAAAAGTAAATATTTAATGAAAGAGTGTACTTGCAAGCATTCCTGATGAAAAGACCATAGCTGAATAGAAATTTTGACATTCACACACAAGACTCAAGATAACTATAAAAAGGTAAACATAAAAGAGAAAACATAAGGTAATCAATAAGGTTTAAACTGTTTACATTCCTATATGGGAAGATGAAACATGTGACTCCTAAGAACTTTATCATTATTAGAGTATTTAGAAGGAGTCTAGGCAAAAGGCATGAGTGTGAACTGATTATGTTAAAATGATTTAAAAAAAGATGAAGGGGTGAAAAAGAGGTGTGTATCGGGAGAAGTGGAAAGGGAGAATAAGAATAGCAAAAAAAAATGCTCTTACATAAAAGAGACACACAAGGAAAAGCTTTTACCACAGAAGGGAAGATGAGGGGAATGGCAGGAAAAATTTGAACCTCTCTCATCAAAATTAGTTTGAAGATGGAAGAATACACACACACACACACAGACTTGGGTATAGAAATATATCTTACCCAGCAGAGAAGTAAGAGAAGAAGAGAATAAGAGGAAAGGTGGAGGAAGGAAGGAAATAAAAAGGAGGACAGATTGAGGGAGGCAGTGGTAAAAGGCAAAACAGATTTTTGAGAAGGGACAGAGTAAAAAGAGAGAAGGATAAATAAAAGAAAATAGGATAGAGGGAAATATGCAGTAATCATAACTGTGACTGTGAATGGAATGAAATCACCCATAAAATGGAAGCAGGTAGCAGAATATATTAGAAGCCAGAATCCAACAATATATTGTTTACAGAAAGACACAGAGTTAAAATAAGAGGTGGGAGCAGAATCTATTATGCTGTAGCTGAGGTTTAAAAAAAAGAGGCAGAGGTAGGATCATGATCTCAGATAAAGCAAAAACAAAAACAGACCTAATTAAAAGACATAAAGGGCCTTTGAAGAATATGCTAAAAATTAATAGGAAACTAAATAATCTGATCCTAAAGAATGAGCAGGTCGAAGAATAAATCATGGAAACAATTTCATTAAGGATAATAATGAGACAGTATACCAAAACTTGTAGGATGGAGACAAAGCAGTACTTAGGGGAAAATGCATATCTCTAAAATACATCGAGGAGAGAGAGAAAGTGCAGATCAACAAATTGGACGTGCAATTAAAAACTAGGAAAAAAAATTTCCAATCAAACACCAAAGTAGCCTATAAATCAAAGGAGAGCTTAATAAACCTGAAAGCAAAAAAAATAAGACACTGAACTAATAAAACTAGGAACTGGATTTATGAAAGAAAAAAAACAATAAAAATTGATACATCTTTGGTTAATTTTATTTAAAAAAGAATGAAGAAAATTAAATTACTAGCATGACAAATGAAAAGGGTGAAGGTACCACCAATATAGATCAAATGAAAGCAATTATTAGGAGCTACTTTGCCCAGATGTGTGCTGATAAAACTGATGATCTAAGTAAAATGAATGAATATTTTAAAAAATACAAATTTCATAGATTAACAGAAGAGGAAAAAGAATACTTAAATAACTCTCCGAGAAAAAAATACTGAACAAACCATAAGTGAGCATTTTAAAAAATCCCCAGCACCAAATATATTTACAAGTGAATCCACCAAACAGTTAAAGGATGATTCCAATACTTTATAAACTATTTGAACAGGTAAAGAAGGCATGCTGCCAAACGCCTTCTATGAAGCAAATGTGGTTTTGATACCTAAACCAGGAAGAACAAAAACAAAGAAAGAAAACTATAGACTAATTTCCCTAGTGAATGTTGATGAAAAAAATTTAAATAAAGGAATTCAGGGCTGGTTCAATATTAGGAAAATTATCAACATAATTGACCATATCAATAGCAAAAACAACAAAAGTCATATGATTATGTCAATAGATACAAGAGAAATCTTTTGACAAAATACAACACCCATTCCTATTTTAAAAGACTAGAAAGCAAAGGAATAAATGGCACCTTTCTTAAAATGATAAGTAGTATCTATCTAAAACTGAAAACAAGCATTATTTGTAAGAACTCTTTCCAATAAGATGAGGGGTGAAGCAAGGATGTTCCTTATCACTACCATTATTCAGTATTATACTAGGAATGCTAACTATAACAAGACAAAAAAAGAAACTGAAGGAATAAGAATAGGCAACAAAAAATAAAACTATTACTCTTTGGGGATGATATGATCATATACTTAGAGAAGAAGGCCAGATTTGAACTCAGAAAGCTGAGTCTTCTTGATTTTAGGCCTAACAATACAAGATATTCCCCAATTGATAAATGGTTGAAGGATATGAAAAGACAGTTTTCAGATGAAGAAATTAAAGCAATCTAAAGTCACATGAAAAAAATGTTCTAAATCACTACTGATTAGAGAAATGATTTATGAAACAACTCTCCAAAGAGGCCCAAGTCATCTTCAGCCATCTCTTCACCTCATTGTCTTCAGCTGTTCTCTAGTGATACGAAGATGTCCTGGGAGATGTCATGCTGTTCTAGAAAAAGCCATGGTGCCTCCTTGGCTTTTTATTTACTCTTTTGTATCCTAAATTTAGGGAGTGGAGATTGAGCATGAGAGCAAACTGCAAGAATATTATAATCAGATTTCAGACTGGGAGTTGCAGCCAGCCCAGCATCAATACCCTTAGGAGCAAGCAGCCCTTCTCTCCCCCACACCCCCAGCAAAGGTCTCATCTGGTATGATGCTGCCTTTGACCTTGAGCTCGGTGGGACCATATAGGTAATGAGCCTATTTCCCTTCAGACTAAGATGGTGTGAGGAAAAGTGTGCCTTCAAGGTATTAGGGCAAATACTTATATGTTTGCTTTTGCTATATATTTGAAGTAAATATCCCTTTCCTAAAAAGCTAATTGATGTTAAATGGAATAGAGATTCTAATCATTTGACCCCTAGCAAATATAAGGAATATGGCCAGTGGGACTCAAGCTGAATGCAGAAAGAAGAGATACCCATGAATACCTTAAGGAAGCCTAGAACCCTGAGGAGAGATACAGACTAGTTGGTCCTAAGATAGTGGGATCAAAGCATTTTGTTCAGTTCCAGTTGTGTCCAAGTCTTCATGACCCCATTTGGAATTTTCCTGGCAAAGACACTGGAGAAGTTTGCCATTTCCTTCTCCAGCTTGTTTTGCAGATGAAGAAACTGAGGCAAACAGGGTTAAGTCACTTGCCCAGGGTCACATAGTAAGTATCAGAGGCCAGATTTGAACACAGGAAGCTGAGTCTTCCAGACTTTAGGCCTGAGACTCTATCAATTGCACCACCTAGCTACCCCAAATAAAGGTGATATACAACAAAAAACAATCAATCTATCAAAACCTGGATTTGTAACTAGTTACCTGTGTGACCTTGGTCAAACAGCTCCCCCATTGCTCTAAGCCTCAGTTCTTTGAGGTCCCTTCTATCTCCATAATTCAGTGTCGTATCTTCTATGTTCTAATTCAATTTGACAACCACAGTGTCCACTGCATGCAAAGTACTATAGCACACCTTTGGGAACAAAACCAAAAAACAGTCTTTGCTCTCAAGATGAACTGAGGAAGGGGCAGCTAGGTGGTGCAGCGAATAGAGCCCTGGCCCTGGAGTCAGGAGGACCTGAGCTCAAATCCAGCCTCAGACACTTAACATAAAAACCTAGCCATGTGACCTTGGGCAAGTCACTTAACCCCAATTGCCCTTCCCTTCCCTCTCCAAAAAGCAAAAAAAAAAAAAAAAAAAAAAAAAAAAGATGAACTGGGGAACACAACATATTGTAAGTAAGTAAGTAAGCCAGTAAGTAAGTATAAACCAATTTGAAGAGGGAGAATGCTCCCAACAGGACTAGTAGGGAAAAATCCTTAAGAGTAAGTGGATCAAAAAAAAGTAGCATAGTTTGTGAAAGCATAGGAATAGAAGATAGGGTTAAATGAATGAAAAGCATTTATTAAATATTTACTATGTAGACTGGCTAAATGTGGAGTAAAAAAAAAGATCCATGTTACATTTTAATAGCAAAAACAACCCAAATGTGGGAATGGTAGTCAGGGCAGGGATGTTTTGGCCTAGTGATCAGGGATGGTGAGTGGAATTAGTTCGTTCATTCATTCATACCTCCTAGGAATGGTAGTGTTATTTACTTACTGTTTTTAGAGCTAGAGATGTTGCTGAGTCCTGATTAGCCTACATATTGAGAACCCTCATCAATAAGTAGACCAGGGTCTTGGAACTGGAACTATGGGTTCCTGATCAAGGCAGAGGGTGGCTCAAAGTGGCATGGAATGAAGAAGCCCAGAGAGCAGAGGGTCTGGCTCTGGCTATGCACCACAAACCTTCAACAACAGGAACCAAGGTCAGGGCAAAGCTAATAATAGTACAGTCTGGGTGAAACATGGAATGCGTGTAGGGAAGTAGTGTACAGCAAGACTGAAAGGGTCTCATATTGCAGAGATTTTTAAATGCCAAACTGAGGAGTTTATATTTCTAAGGTCCCTTCTATCTATAACACTCTGTGTTCTAAGATCTCCAATTCTTAATTCTGTCTGTGATCTAGGTTCTAAGGTCCTTTTTACTGCCAACATTCTGTTCTAGAACATATGATATTCCATAGAATTTTATAGTTCTATGTTCTATAAAATGTCTCTTCTAACCCTGAAATTTTGTGGTCTACATTCTAAGGTCTTTTTTAGATGAGAAGTTCTATTTTCTAATGTCCTTTTCAGTTCTAACATTCTGTTATAAAGTTTTTTTCAGCTCTGACACTTTGTAATATAAAGATCCCTTTTGGCTCTGACATTCTATATTCTAAGACACCTTCCAGTCCTAAGAATTTACATTCTAAGGGCCCTTCCAGCTCTGACATTCTAGAATCTCAACTAGATCTAATATTGAATATTCTAAGATTCTTCTAGTCTGAACATGCTATGGTTCTGATTCCATCTTAAAGTGCCATTCTGAATGGTGCTACAGCAGCTCAGAAAGTTCCCCTGAAATCAAAATATGTTGAGTGACCTCCTCCTCCTCGTCCTCCTCCTCCCACATATGGAGCCCAAAGTATAATACTGGGGGTGGGGTGGGAAGAGTAGTTCTTTCTCTTCATAAAAAAGTTAACCTAAAGGTATTGATTCATTTTTATAGTTTTTGTTTTAAGATTGCCTAAATTTTCCCTTGTCTCCTTTCCTTTCCCTGTTCCAGAGAGCCATCTTAGATACAAAGAATATTTGATATTGCTTCTTAAAGGTACAGAAGGTTACAGTATCAGAGTCTTCCATGCTTCTTTCAGAACAGCCTGGGTAGCAATAGCCACGCTTGGTTTGAAGAGTACGAGATACTTCCCTTTGGAAGAACATCATCTCTAGGAAATGCATAAAAGCCTATTAAAGGTTTTCAGTGACTTTGCAGAAATACAGTTTCGTAGTAGGGGAAACCTCTGGTGAGTAAGGTTTCCTTTCTGCTAGCCTCTGGCTTCCTGGATAGCCTAGGATCCAAGAAAGGAGAGATAAGAAGTATTTGGAGAGGAGGGCAGATTAGCAAGAGGTTACTTTTTAGAGCTGGACAAAATAACATCAAAATTTATTTGTAAAAAAATGTCTAGAATCTGAAGGGAAATCATGAGGGAAAAAAGAAGAAAGGAAGAGAGAATAGCACTTCCAGATTTACAACAGTATTATAAATCAATGTGATGAAAATAATTTGGTACTAGTTTAAAGAAATGGAAAACTACATCAATGTAGCAGTCTAAGTAAATAAGGAATAGAAGAAATAAAAATCTGTAAACAGTATTTGACAAATTCAGGACCATAAAATTAACAAGGGAAAGACATTTTTTAAAAAGGACAAGAGATAAGAGGAAAACTGGAAAGGAGTTTGGCAGAAATTAGATTTAGATCAATATCTTACTTCATGTATCACAAATTTAAAATAGATTTACAACCTGAAAATAAAAGGTCATATCTTAAAACTTAAAAACATTAAAAAATAATGAAATTAGATTATGAGTTGGGGTGAGGGAGGATGGTGGAGAAGGCAACAGGCAAGTAAGTGTCTACTTTGTGCCAAGCACTGTGCTAAGAGCTTTACTAATTTTTTTTTCACTTAATCCTCATAACAACCCTTAGATAGAGCTTGAGGTGATCATTTAAGCCAGGGAAGTGTTGTGGGAATCTGAAGATCTTCCCTGCCCCTAGGCCCTTTGCTAAAGTGGCTACATGACTCTGAGAACCTTCCCAGATTTGGAAGTATACTCTGTTCCCTAATAGGCTCAATGTGGTCACGTGGAGCCTGTGGCGCCAGGC
>CM053592.1:137570229-137668524 GCA_028646515.1 Pseudochirops corinnae
AAGTATTGTTTTTCCATGTTGGCATGTAAATAGTTCAACTTTGAAAAGTTCTTTATGATTTCTTTTCCCTGTTTACCTTGTCATGCTTTTCTTGCTTCTTGTATTTGAATGTCAGATTTTCTGTGCAGCTCTGGTTTTTTCATCAAGAATGCTTGAAAGTCCTCTGTTTCATTGAATGACCATATTTTCCCCTGAAACATTATACTCAGTTTTGTTGGATAGATGATTCATGGTTTTAATCCTAGTTCCTTTGACCTCATATTCCAAGCTCTTCATCTTTTAATGTAGAAGCTGCTAGATTCTGTGTTATCCTAATTGTGTTTCCACCATATTCAAATTGTTTCTTCTTGATTTGGAAACTCTGGAATATGGCTATAATATTCCTAAGAGTTTTCTTTTTGGGATTTTTAAAACAGGTGATCAGTGAATTCTTTCAATTTCTATTTTGCCCTCTGGTTCTAAAATATCTGGGCAATTTTCCTTGAGAATTTCTTGAAGGATAATTTCTAGCTTCTTTTTTTTTGTTCATGGCTTTCAGGTAGTCCAGTAATTTTAAAATGACCTCTCCTGATTTTCCAGGTCAGTGGTTTTTTCCAGTGAGATAGTTCACACTGCCTTCTATTTTTCCATTTGTTTGGATCTGTTTAATAGTATCTTGATTTCTCATAAAGTTATTAGCTTTCATTTCCTTCAGTCTAATTCTGAAGGAATTATTCTCTTCAGTGAGCTTTTGAAATTCTTTTTCCATCTGGCAGATTCAGCTTTTTAAGGTATTCTTCTCCTCATTGGCTTTTTGGACCTCTTTTGCCATTTGACTTAATCTAATTTTAATCTGTTGAGTTGTTATTTTCTTCAGTCAGGTTGTTGACTCTCTTTTCATGATTTTCTTGTATCATTCTCATTTCTCTTCTCAGTTTTCCTCCATTTCTCTTACTTAATTTTCAGAATCCTTCTTGAGCTCCTCCATGGCCTCTTTATATTTTTCTTGGAAGCTTTTGGTGCAGGAGTTCTGACTTAGTTGTTGTCTTCCTCCCATTCCATACTTTGGTCCTTTTTGTCCCCCAAAAAGGAATCTGAAATTGGATTGTTGTGCCTCCTTTGCTTCCTTTGCTAGCTCATGTTGCCAGTCAATTATTTGACTCTTGAGCTCTTTGCCACAGTAGAACTCTGCTTCTAGAGGGGAGAGCTTTGTCCCATATTGCTGGGGTTTTCACAGCTGCCGGAGCTATTAGGAGGGCACTGTCTCTGCACCCCTCATAAACTCTGGCTCACTGGTAACACACCTCAGGGCCACCACCTAAGACTGTGATCCAAATCCAGGGAGGTTAAAGGAAGAGTGATTACTCCTCTCAGTGGTCACTTGGCCCCCTTATAATATGCAGGCCAGGAGCTCTGTAATAGCCATATGCAGGTGGCTGCAGTGCCGCCACCTCTCCACCCCTTCTAGCTCCAGGTACAGGTGCCGAACTGTTCCTCCATCCCCCCCACCTCCAGTTCCCACAGAGTTCTTCACTGACCTCTCAGTTTTTCTTTGGCATTTATGGGTTGATAATTCTGAAAAACCGCCACTGCTGCTGGTGATCTACTCTCCTGAAGTCAGCTACAGCTGCTGGTTGGGGCTGCCCTGGGGCTAAAAAGTCGAGCTCATGTGGGATTGGGTGTGGCTCCCAGCACCCTGAGATGGACCCTTCCTGCTGGCCTGCTAGGCTGCCTTCAGTGGGAGATTTGTTTCTCTTTGTCACTTTTTGGGTTCTGTAGCTCTAAAATTTATTTGGAGTCATATTTTATAGGTATTTGAGGTGTTTATGGGGGGAACCCATGGAGTTTTCCTGCTTCTACACTGCCATCTTGATTCTACCCCCTATTCTGATTTTTTTAAATTTTTAAGTGGAGGAAAAGATGAGTTGAACATGGATACTTTCATTATTCTTACCCATACTTAGGGAAGAATGAGTTCAGAAATGTCAAAATAATTGCATTTGGTTCTCCTCAGGAGTCTACCATCCTGCAGCCTTCTCTTCAGCTTACAGGAAGGCTGGTTTCTACCAGACTAGTAAGTGGAGCCTATGTCTGGATTTGAAGGGTATTGTTTACCTTTGGGATTTTCTTTCCTTTCAGATTTCAGAAGTTTTCAGTGGGTTTCCTTTGGTAGGAGAACCCAGCAGGTCCCTTAGTTCTAGCTCACTGCTTGAATCTCCCCACAGAGTAAGTGGTTGAAGAGCACGGCAAGTATCTCTGCTTTGGTTGTTCAGAAGTTAAAGGAAAGAAATAAGAGAGAAGAGTAGTGTTGATGATCTATGCTGGTTTTCATTGTGAAAGTCACAAAATGCATTATACCAGGACCTAACTTTGGGCAGCATGCATTGATGATCTGGGTTCTGTAACAGATTTCTGCTCTACTAATTTTTGTTTTTAATGATTATAATGGGTTGTCTACTATGCTAAGGGAAAAGTTGTCCTAACTTAAAAATTGATTGGTTTTAATGTATCTGAATAGTTTGTATTGACATGAAAGGAAATAAATATAATTGAAGGCTGACTATATATATGTCTATATGCATTTATGTGTATTGGAAATACTAGTATTTACATAAAATGAACTTTAATAAATTATTTGAAGATCTGGATCGTAATCATAATACCCACAACTTAAAGAGATTGTCAGAAGATTAACTATACTAGTCAAGGTTTAGACTTTTTTCCTAGCAAGATAAAAGTAATTTTGTTGTCTTTTCTTTGAATACTAGTTACAGATTTTATAGAAATTCCAAAAAAAGTTAATAGTAAATCAGTATGAATTTATAGGGTCTATCAAAGAAATTAGAAGTAGATGAATATTTTACCCTTTTTTATTTCTTTGAGATGAGCTTTGAGAGAATGCTATTCTTTTTTTTTTTTCCTTCTAGGCAGTATAACTTGGTTTCCCATTTGTATAGGATTATTCTGATTATTCATTTAACCATTAAAAAAAGTCATGTACTCACCAGTAATTTTGTTGCAGATGGAGAATACTTAACAATTATTTATTTTTAGTATAATGAGTGTAGTAAAATATATAACTATTTTCTTTCTCTCTCCTGTCTTTGATTTTCTTTCAAAAACACCTTTAAATGTAAGTGTTTCAGGAGGTTGAGAACACAGGGAGAGAGCTTACTTAGTCATTGCCCAACTCAGTTCTTGGTAGACCTGTCAGATCACATAGTAATGATTGAAATTTCAGTGACATACCAGTTGAGGAAAAATTGAAGTCTATTTCTGGATCAGTTAAATAATTACATTTTACTATTGTAAGACTCTCTACAAACAAATTTTCCCCTTATTTCAAGAAGAAAACTTTTGTAGCTTACTATAGATTTAGAACAAATCAATCATCAGCTTAGTGTTATAGTGATGTTAAGGTTATGAATTGTTTTTTTATTAATGTGACTTAATGGACAAGAATTATTCTTCTTGTGTACAGCACAATGTATTCTTTTGGAAATAGAAAATTTAAATATGACACTGTGGGTATAATTTCCCCCATCAAATATCCCAAACAACTTCTTTCTGTTAAGTGCAAACAGCTTTCCTTCAAGTTTAGATTACATTTAACAACAGATATAAAACATGTCAGAATTTTTTTTACTGATATCGAAAAATCCATATTGACATTTGTGAAATTATCCTACCAAATTTAGCTCTAGAACTCTGAATTTGCATCCATGAGTTCAGAACGCGGTTCTGTTTCTGACCAAAATGAACCTGTGTTTATGAGAGAGTTTCAGTGGGTGTGTACAGCCCTACCTGACTTTTGGCTTAACCCCTCCCTTTGATTAATGTAAAGTAAGCACTGTTTACACTGAGGAAGAGGCTAGTTCATTCAATTGTCAACACCTTAACTTTCAGGCAGGTTTATGAGGTGACAGCTTTAAACTCAGGCAACTGATTTTTCTTTGGACAGTGATCCTGTAGGACTTGTCAAGAATGTCTAACTCGGAGTGCAAGATTACAGGCAGTTGGCTTTTTATGTCTGCGTTGTTACAGTAGAAGCTATGGCTGTCTCACCTTTATTCCTGTTAATGGACAGGTTTGTTGTCTCAAACTTGAATACCCTTTTGATTTTTCAAACTTCTTTGGCAATTGATAATCTGTTTAGACAGAGGTATATAAAATAAGTTTTCAAATTTAGTTTAAGATTTTGGGGAAAAATACTTGAGTGGGTTGAATGCAACATTGTTGTATGAACTTAAAAAAAACCTTTTTTTTATAGGTGCAACTATTAAATTGCTTGTGCTTAATAAGGGTGTAAGGTCTTTTCATTGTGAGCTGCTTACTTGCTAATTTTTAAAATAGATTCCTCCCCCCCTCTTTCCCTAGAAGACTTTCCAGCTCTTTCGTAGTTGTTTGTGAAAAACTGTGGATTCCTACAGTGGTGATTGAATAGAGTAGTAAAACCTTTGCTTCCTCATTGCTTCATGTTTCCCTTGGAAAGGGTAAACCTCATTTCAGAAACTATTTACGTATGGAATACTGATCCTGATTTTCTCTTTTCCTGAAGGTAGATCTTTTTTTCCTTCTTCCCCTCTCCACGTAAGAGTGTAGGAAGAGAGTAAGGATTACGTATGTCTTTGGGGACTGGATCCAAGATTCCAGAGGGTGCCGGGAAGTACCTGAGACTTATCACCCTTATTTCCCACTCCACTTCTGTCTCCCACAGACTTTATTTTTTACCTTGAGTAAAAGTTGGTAGCATTGATTTGGAAACAGTCTGTCAAATAGACTTCTTGGGAAATATTTTAAAAATATTGTATTTTGCCTTATCCCACAAAAACAAATGGAAAAACTAAGCAGTTAAATCAGAAAAGAGGATTTAAACTTTCCCTTGGAGAACAGAAGAGGTCTCAGGTGAGATTTGGAGTTAGATTTAAGAAACTAAATTGTAAGGAATTTTAAGTTGTTTTTTACTTGTCCCATGTTTCACTTGCTTGGACTTTTCACTGCCACTAGCACAAAGGAGAGAAGGTCAAAGAAATCTCAAGTCAATGATTAAAATATTATTATCAAGTGAGTTCAAAAATGTTGTATGTTTTAGAGTAGGCGTTTGGAGCATTTCCTTGTTAATGACCCTTGGAAACTATAACTTCTCAACTCTCCAAGTCACCTGCATTTTGGTGACTTGTGAAACCTGTTTATCCAGATATGGAGATTACTAATACTTTAGTTTAACCCTTCCTTCTGTGATTGCTTCATTTTGCTAGACTGTAGTGATAGTGAGAAAGTCTTCGAACAAGTAGAAGGGCTGCAGCTTCACTGGTTAGAAGCACATGAAGTTTTTCAGCTTTTTTACTTTTAATAATAGCAATAGTTAGAGAATGTTTCTTAAGACTGTCTCCTTATTTGTGAGAGGAGAGGACTGGAGACTTGATGATCTAATGTTCCTTCTCCCTCTAGTCTGGGATCCTAGGAATCTAAGAACTGCTGTGAGGATGGCTTTTTTAAAAATTGATACTGAGGATCTGATAAAATAGTTATGACTGATTCTCTTTACGTGTAGCTTGTGATTTGCTTATAATGGATTGATCAGGGTACAAACAGAAATGAAGCAACCTTTTACTCGTCTGTTAGACTAATTAGATAGTTTGGTAATCTTGTGAATACAGTCACTTCCCTCAGTGGAACAGTGGGAAGAGCTCTGGCCTTCTTTGCTTGTGATTCTCATCCCTGTCCTGCTCAAATGCTACCTGGAGGACTTTCCAGTGTGATGGAGGCCTGATGTAGCAGCACTCTCCTGTTGAGACTCTGATGAACCCTTGGTGTTCTTCCTACATGACACACTCTATCTTTCATTTTGCTTCTGATGTACGAATCATTGTTAGGAATTGACAGTAGCCTAATTATATCTGTATGCTCTCTTTTTTTCCCTTTCCTTAAGGCTCTCCCCAGAAATGGTGAGATATTAGATGATACATTTTTTTCAGGTCCATTGTTGCTTTCTATGATGAGAGTGTAGCCATATTTACTAACCAGAACTGGCATTCTAGTACATGTGGTTTTCATTTTTACCTAACAACCAGTGGCTTATCATGCCTCATGTTCACCTTCCTAATGGGTTGTTTGTGGTTGTATTTGACCCAGAGTGTAAGTCATGTGGTCTAGCCTCCTGACTATGTGACCTCTCCGGTCATTCCCACAAGAGTGCCTCCAGCACTTCATCCACTTCAGGCAAAACTAAAGAGTATTTTTAAAGTGCCTTCTGTATGTCCCCGGGCTGGGCCAGGCCTGAGGATTCAGAGGAAAAAAAGTGAGTCCCCTTTCCAACAGTGAACATTTTACTAGGAAGAAACAACGAATGCAGAGGTTAAGTACACAAAAAATCGATGCAAAACATGGGAGATCATTATGACTTTGTTAATAAGGAAAGGCCTCTTGTGCTCTGTGGCACCTGACCCAGGCCTGGAAGGGAACTAGGGATTCCAAGAGCTGGAGATGAGGAAGAAGAGTATTCTAGGAGTGGGGTGTGGCCTTGGACAAGTGCTGGAGGCGGGCTTTGGGTAGACCAGTGGGGCTGTAATTTAGAGAGCCTTAAAGGGGATTCTTCTGGAAAGCACCCTGGAAAGAGATTGGAGTAGGTGGTGAGAGACATTCAGTGCCAGATTGAAGGAAAGAAACACCTACCATGTTCTAGTCCCTGTGCTGAGTGCTTTATGTCACATTTGAGCCTTACAGTAACCCTGGACGACAGGGGTTCTTATTATCAACTCCATTTTACAGAGCATGAAACTAAGGCAGATTAAGTGACTTACCCAGGGTCACATAGTGAATAAGTGTCTGAGGCTGGATTTTGATTTCAGGTCTTCTAGACTCTAGGCCCAGTGTTCTAATTTATCTTGGGTACAGAGAGGGCATTCATTACCTGTCAGTTACCTAGCCCGTTTGTCTTTGGGACATCTTTAATTGTTGCATGTCAAGCTTCACTTACATCTTTTTCATCTTCTACCCATTGCACCTGGTTTTGCTCTCTGAGTCTAAGGAGAACAAACACGATCTTTCTCGAGGCAGTTGGGTATTGTAGTAGTAGATAGAGTGCTGAGCCTTGAGTCAGAAAGCCCTGTTTGACTCTGGCCTCAGACACTTCTTAACTGTGTGAACCTGGGCAGGTCGCTTAGTCTCTCTGCCTCAGTGTTCCTCAGCTGTAAAATGGAGATGATAACAGTGTCTGTTGGCAGGGTTGTTGTGAGGATCAGACGAGATAATGTTTGTAAAGTGCTCTCCATGGTACCTGGCACACAGTAGGTGCTTGGTAAGTCCTCTTTCCTCTCCTCCTCCTATGTGGCAGCCCTTCAGATCCTGAAGAGAGCTCTTATTTCTAGGCCTCGTATCCTCAGCTTCCTCAGTTACTCCCTACACGACATGAGCCCAGGACCCTTCACTATCCTGGTTGCCTTTCCATGAGTACTCTCTAGCTTAACAGTGTTCTTCATAAAATGTTTTCCCTCTACCGTGGATCTTAGGCAGCTCCACAGGGAGATACTGGCCGTTGTTATTTTCCTTGCATATTGAGTGATTGCTCTCCCTCAAGATCTTATTTTACTTGCAAATTTAGTTATAGGAGAGATAAATACTGTTACTACTGCAGCTTCAGGTGATAAATACTGTTACTACTGCAGTTTCAGGACTTGTATGCCTAGATTTGAAGGACTGGAATATGAAGGACTGTTTCAGTTTATTCTCCTTTACCCCACAGGACATAAGCAGGAGCAACATCAAGTCAAGTCAGTGAGCATTAAATGTCTCCTCTGTGCCAGGCACTGGGCTAAGAGCTGGGATACAGAGAAAGGCAAAAAGAGTCTGCTGGGGGAAACAATATGCAGATAACTTTGTTCCGTCCAATTACATACAAGATAAATTGGAGATAATCTCAGAGGGAAGGCACTCAGATTAAGGAGAACTGAGAAAAGCTTCTTGCAGCAGAGAGTGCATAGCTGAGACTCAAGGAAGCCAGAAGGCAGACAAGAGGAGGGAGAGAGTTCTGGACATGGGAGACAGCAAGTGAAAAAGTGCCCAGTGTCAGGAAATGGAGTGTCTTGTTCAAGGAACAGCAAGGGGGCAGTTTCGCTGGATCAGAGAGCATATGGGGGGAAGCAGGGTATAAGAAGATTGGAAAGGTGGGAAGGTTATAGAAGGGGTTTAGAAGCCAGAGGATAATGTATTTGGTGCTGGAGGGAAATAGGGAACTATAGTTGTTTATTGAGTTGGGTGCTGATGTAGAAATGTGCTTTTTAGGAAAGTCATTTTGATAGGTGAGTGGAGAATGGACTGAAATGGGGAGAAACTTGAGACAGGGAGAGCAATCACCAAGGTACCATAGTTGTCAGGTTTGAGGAGATAAGGGCTTGTACCAGGGTGATGGGAATATCAGAGGAGGAGAAAAGGAATAAAGGAGAGATGGTACCAAGATAGAAATGATCGGACTTGGGAACTGATTGCATGGGGAAGGGGGACTCAGTGAGAAGAGAGTAAGAAGCCAAGGATGACTCCTGGCTTATAAACTTGGATGACTGTGAAGATGGTGGTGCCCTCAGCAGCACTAGGGATGTCAGGAAGAGGGGAAGGCATGGGGGAAAAGACAATGAGTTCTACCCATGCGGGGAAATTGGGAAAAGGTATGTTCATCCTTGATATTAGAAAAAAACAGCCTAACAATTAGAGCCACCCCAAAGTGGAATGGACTGCCTCAGAAAGTAGTAGGTTCTGCAGAAATTCTCTTAAGGCCTTCAAGCAGAGGCTGGACAGTGGCTTGTTGGGTGCTTCATAGGGGTTATT
Organism: Pseudochirops corinnae; assembly: GCA_028646515.1. Lineage (NCBI taxonomy): Eukaryota > Metazoa > Chordata > Mammalia > Diprotodontia > Pseudocheiridae > Pseudochirops > Pseudochirops corinnae. Next base: position 137,579,032 of record CM053592.1, read on the forward strand.
CTTCTTCAGATACAGGTAGGTTTAGCCTTCAAGGTCCTTTCCTACTGAAATGCTGTGATTCTGTAATTAGTGATTAATAAATGTAAATGTCTCCATATTCCAAAGACAAATGTGAGTGTAGATTATTTATATGATTTCCTACAGTATCAGATAACTGTAAAGGACCACAGAGTAGTTCAACCTTTATCTGAAAAGTAGTGCCTCTTACAACTTCCCTTTGGAATGGTTACACAGCCTCCACAGTATGACTTCTAGTAATGGGGAGAGCATTACCTCCCAGGCCAGCCCATTTTATTTTGCTAGTCTTCCTAGTTTCTTTTATGTTGAACCAGAATCTGCCTCTACATCTTCCACCCAATCTTCCTGGTTGTGCCTTCTGAGGCCAAACAGAACAAATTGATAGCATTTCAGATTCTTGAAGTCAGAGATCAAATTCCCCACACTACACTGAGTCTTCTCTTCTATAGGATGAGCATTTCTCTTTCTTTCACATGACCTACCTATGATGTGATCTCTGTCTTCATCAACATCCTGCTGACTCTCCTCTGCATTGTGCCTGTCATTGTATCTAAAACGTGCCTAGACTTGGAGAGAGACAAGGTAATAATAGTGGTTGCTATTTATTTAGAGTTTGTAAAACTTAGAACATGATTTGATTGGAGTTTGTAAAATGATTTTCATAACAATCTTGTGATTTTGGTGCTGCTGTCATCCTCATTGTATAGTTGAAGAAAGTTAAGCTTAGGAGGTTCAATGATTTTCCTGGGTTGCGTAGTTAGTGTTTAAAAGCTGGCTTCAAACCTAGGATTTTATGATTGTGGATTCCATTCTGCCTACTGTGTGTATTGTCTCAGACATGGTATTCTTTCAGTGTAACCAAAGCTTCTAGTTAATTTTCTTAGCACAAGTAATTGATCTAGTCATATGTTTGGGATCAGCCACAGGGGAAAGGCACAAGTTAAAGATACTTTTCTGGATCTCTTGACTGTCATTTATTAATTATCACAGTTATTTGACTTTAACACAAAGTGACTCCTATAACTAAATTTGCAAGTAAAATAAGATCTTGAAGTGCTGTTCAATAATTTCAAATTCTTCATGGTGTCTAGTCTACCTGGTTACTTTCTGGTGGAGTTCTTCAGTTTTCTCCGGTACTTCTATCACTATAGTGCCTGTGTTCTTTACAAAAAGTAATTTATGAGAGGGACAATGAAAGAGCATTGGCTTTATACTAGGTGGGGCCCCTGTGTTGTCCTGGCTGCTAAATTCAAGTATACCCCATTCTGTGGTCATAGAAGAGAATTGGTGCAAAATATTGAGTGTCCTTGACGTATTTTTTTTTAAAAAAAATTAGGCTTTAAGCTTCGTGATAACAGGAAGTATATTAACTTTGTATCTCCTTTAGCACACTGTATGGCAATTAATGCTGAATATCATCACTCTGGCTCTTTTCAGGTATCGAGTCACTTTTTAAAAACATCACCACCTCCTCTTTCCATTTGATTAGTTCTCAGATTTTCCATTTATTTACTGGTACCATAATTTGGTCTAGCCATTATTACTGTTGTTGGAACCCAACAGCCTTACAAGTTTTCTGTTTTTAGATGTTCTTTATTTCCTTAGTCTCAGTGGTGACTTCTCTGTTCTCCAGCAAAATTTAGGGTTGACTATAGTGAGTTAGCTGCTGTAGCTTTTGTTTCTGGGTAGAAAACAGGCAAGAAAGGTTCATCAGAACTGGACTTTCACTTAGGATCATAACCTGTTGACACTCTGGCACTGATCTTGAACTGCATTTAAAAATCATTTCAGAAAAATAAGTATCTTCTCTTTTCTTACAGGATCCTCAGAGATTTCTCAACTTTCCCTTGATAAAACCTTTCATTCTTTTACCTCCTAAAATTTTATACAATTCACGTGTGTCCTCTGGATACTTTTATTACTTTGCTTTGTTATATGATATTTTCACAGATGTGTACAGCCTTCTAAATTAAAATGTAAACTTATGAATGGCTGAGACTGTTAGCTTAAATTTCTTCTGTATCTCATTAAATAATCCAGTACATTTTATGCAGATAATTGGGCCACAAGAAATACATGTTAAATGTATGAGTTTTTTTTTGTTGTTGTTCTTTGACCTCTCCCTAAGATCTCAGGAATCACTTTTAGGTAGTGCCTTGCACGTTTTTCTGATGATTTGATCAGTGAGTAAACTGGGAATAAAGCATAGTTTGGAAAGGCTGTTCTTTTATTTTGTATGTTAGGGTAGATTTTTTTCCTCAAGACTATTAGCTGTTGAAATACTATTTAAGTTTTTTGGGTGATTATAATCTGAATTGTAGAGCACAGAATTTTTCCTGGCTTTCCTAGGATGAAATCCTCAGGAGGAGACATCAACTTTGATATTTTAAATTGTTCTTGATGCAGAACCCTTTTTCTATAGTAACTGGTATCATTTACTTATTTTTATTTTTTGGAGAGGGGAAGGCAAGGCAATTGGGGTTAAGTGACTTGCCCAAGGTGACACAGCTAGTAAGTGTCAAGTGTCTGAGACTGGATTTGAACTCAGGTCATCCTGACTCCAGGGCCAGTGCTCTATTTACTGCACCACCTAGCTGCCTCTTCATTTATTTTATTTTATTTTATTGCTTTTTTTGGGAGGGGAAGGCAAGACAATTGGGGTTAAGTGACGTGCACAAGGTGACATGGCTAGTAGGTGTTAAGTGTCTGAGGTCAGATTTGAACTCAGGTCCTCCTCACTCCAGGGTGGGTGCTCTATTCACTGTGCCACCTAGCCATCCCTCTTCATTTATTTAAAAAAAAAACTTAAATGATCTGGCATTTCAAATGTCCATTCATTAAGATGGAAATATATTTAAAATACTTTTCAGATCTATTTATTTTTTTATTTTTTGATATGATATACTTTATATAAAGAAGTAAAATTTTAGTTTTGCTTCTTTCAGTATGAAAACATGCATACATATATATACACATATATATGTATAAATTTTTATAGTGACACAGTGTTGTGGCTCGGAATTGGAAACTAAGGGAGTGCTCATCAGTTGGGGAATTCTTGAGTATATGAATGATAGAATACTTTTGTGTAAAAAATGACAAAGGATGAATTTGGAGAAACCCGGGAAGACTTGTATGAATTTATTCAGTGTGAACAGAAAAAAAGAGCAATTTATTTCCTTAAAACATTGTAAAGAAAAACAGCTTTGAAAAATTATTCTGACCAATGCAGTGACCCATCATGACTGCAGGAATCACATATGTTATCATTTGTCTGACAGGTGTGGGTGACTTTGACAGACTGAGACAGAGTTAAATGACTTGTCCAGGGTCACATCTTCCTGACTCCAGGCCTAGTATTTTGTCTGCTGCACCACCCCCAAATACACAGATGAGAGGAGGAAGAAAGAGACAAGTGGGACACCCTTGAAGCTAATAGATTGAATTTATCATTCTTTTAAAAAGCGTAAGCTGTATGTAATAGAGATTCATAGTTCATGTCCAACACTTCCTCCCCTCTCTTTTTTTACTGTGTGTGTGTGGAAGTGCTCGTGCTTGTGTTTGTCAGGTTCAGAACAACAGAAACGTTTCTTATTATTCTAGTGGCTCCATGTTGCCCATGGAGTCCAGTCTCTGTTTGGCCTTGTAGACGCTTTCTGACTGGCTTCAACCTGCTTTTCTGGTTTTTTCACATGACTCTCCTGCTCTCTCTGATCCAGGCCTTCTTACCATTCCTCACACTTGTCATGGTATTTCTCGTCTCCGTGCCTTTGCACTGGCCGTCCCTCATGCTCAGAATGCTCATCTTTACCTTGTGGAATCCCTAGTAGAAGTCATAATAGCACCAGCCAGAACTTACATGGCACTTTGTGGTTTGCCAAGTGTATTACATGATGTCGTCTCATCTCATCTCATCCCTTTTTTCCCTTCTTTCCTCAACAACCCTGTGAGATTGGTGATATAATTATCTCTATTTTACCTACAAGGAAACTGAGGCAAAAGGTGGTCATTTTCTCAGGGTGACAGAGCTGGTAAGTGTCTGGAGAGGGACTGGAACTCAGGCCTTTATGCCTCCACTGCAGCGTCCTTTTTGCTGCACCCTGCAGCTGCCTAGCGGGCTTCAAGACTGATTTAAAGCATCGCTGTGTGTTGGAGGCCTTTTCTGACTCCCTCTAGGACCGTTAGTGCCGCCCTCCTCAAGTCACCTTGTCCCTGTTTTGTCTGTATTTTTAATTGCCTCTGTATTTATATGTTTGATCTCAATAGAATGGAAGCTACTTGAGGGCAAGGATTGTTTTATTTTTGTCTTTGTATCCCCAACACCTAGTACAGTAACCGGCACTCAGTAGGCACTTAATAAATGTTTATTGATGTATGTTTACTATTCCCAGACCTTCCATTTAACCAGTATTTATTGGGCATGTGTGATGCATTGCACTAGATAATGACTGGTAGATAAAGTTGAATAAAACTCAGTTGGCATTCGACCGATCAAGTCTCTTCTCTGTGCTGGTCACTCTTCTAGGGGCTGGGGACATATATACCAAGAATGAAAGAATCTCTTCTTTTGAGGAACTTCTGTCTTAATGGGGAATACAGTAAGTGCATAATAACGTATACAGAATGAATATAATGAGGATACAAAGTAGTAAGTAAAATACAGTATTATTTGGGAAGGGGGGTCATCAGGGAGAGCTTTAAAAGAATCTTGAAGAGTGTCAGGGTTCTGTGAGTCACTCAGGTTGGGAGCAGGTTCATTCTCAGCATGGGGGACAGCCAATTCTTGAGGGCCTGCAGATGGAAAAATGCTGAGGTATAGCATGCCAACAAAACATTCATTAAGTGCCTGCTCTGTGCTAGGGCCTGTGCCAACTGATGGGAATACAAAGGAGGGGGGAATAAATAGGCCCTGATCTCAAGGTGCTCAGTCTCATGGGGGAGAGCATGCACAAACAAGATGAATGGGGCCCCTCAAAAGTCTTAATGGGACTTAAGCTAATTACAGTTCTTAAGTCCCTGGAGCTGCTTGTCCTTGGTGCTTAATTATTGTATAAATTATACTCCTGGTTCTACTCACTTCATTCTGCATCAGGTGGTAAAATGTTGTCTAGGTTTCTCTGAAACTGTCGCTCTCATAATTTCTTATATTACAATAATGTTATACCTTTAATCATCTGCCACAGTTTGTTCAGCCATTCTCAATTGATGGCTAATCCCTTAGATTCTGGTTCTTGCCTAGTAGAAAAAAAAGCTGCTATAAATATTTTTGGTATATATGATAGTTTTCCTTTCTTTGGTCTAGCAGTGATATCTCTGCATCAAAGGGTATATACAGTTTAGTAACTTTTTTGAGCATGGCTCCAAATTGCTTTTGTTTATAGCTCCATCAAAAGTGCATTAATGTGCCTGTCTTTCTGTAGCCTCTCTAACTTTTGTTATGTTCCTTTCTTGTCATCTTTCCTAATCTGATGGGTGTAGGCAAGGATATCAGAATTGCTTTAATATGAATTTCTCTAATTATTAGTGATTTGAAGCATTTTTTTCTTATGGCTGTTCATAGCTTGGCTGTCTTCATCAGAGAACTGCCTGTTCACATCCTTTGTCCATTTAAGGGAATGGTCTAAGAGTAGATTTTAACTTATCCTTCTCTTCAAGCAACCCCTTTCTGCAATGGTTGTTAAGATCCAGCAATTTCCTAAATATGCTTTTAATGATTTGCAGTCTTTATTGCAGTTGTCATCAATTTTCTTTTTCCCTTTGCTACCTCAGTAGAGTAGTTCAGGCTCTCATTACCTGTTGTCAGGACAATTAGAGTAGCTTTCTAACCCATCTCCCCAATTCAGTATTTTCCCTCCCTTTCTTTTCTTACTGCCAGATTTAATCTTCTTAAATCTTGTTTTGATTCTGTCTCTCGACTGTTTAGCTTTCCTTGGGGAAGAGAATTAACATTGTCACATATGAAGTCCTAATTTCTTGACCATTCTGTGGAATTGGCTTGTGATATAGAGAATAGTATGGAAGATGAAACTTTCTACCTGAATTTTTTTTTTTGTAAGAGTTGGAAGATAATTTAGAGGGCTTTTATGTCCATCTCTTCATTTTATGGGGAAGGGCTCTGAGACCCAGACTACCACAGGCAGGAAGGGGAAAAACTGGGATTTGAACCCAACTCCTCTAACTCTAAACGCTTTTTCTACTGTACCACTTTGACTTTAAAAGGAATGGCTGTGTCTAGTGGGGCATATAAGATTTATGTGCTCATAGCCCAATCGAGGTTGGCAAATTGATGGTATTTTTTGTCAGGTTTGCTATTCTGACCCTGAATTTTTTTTTTTTTTTAATTTTTGATAGTTGGACAATTGGCTGCTAGATGGCATAGTGGATAGAGTGCTGGGCCTGGAGTTAGGAAGAGCTGGCCTCAGATACTAGCTGTGTGACTCTGGGCAAGTCATTTAATGCTGCATCAATTTCTTCATCTGTAAAATAAACTGGAGAAAGAAATGGCAAACCGTTCCAGTATTTCTGCCAAGAAAACCGCAAATGGGGTCATGAAAAATGAGACATGACTGAAACGACTGAATAATAACAAATCTCATTTCTTGGGACCCCTTAACTGATTACTGAGTTGATCTTGTTGTCACTTTCAGACATTGCCTTCTAACTCTATAGTCATTAGCTCATTCTCTGCTTTTGCTTGGATCTTGATATTACATTATGCCCACTTGATTCTCTCTCTCTCTTTTTTTTGCTTGATAGTTTTTCTTTTGTCATAAGGAAGAGTTCAGTCTGGATAGGACGGGGTAGGTGGATAATGACTGATATAAAGAAATATCATCAATAAAATATATTTAAAGAAATAGAAATGAGTATATGCTAAAAATAAGCCTTCAGTTTCAAATATTTTCATGACTGTGGGAGGGAGAGAAATTAATTATATAGCACACTTTTGTGTTATGTTTACAAATAAGTTTTGGATAGAATTCGATGAACACTTAAAAAACTGCTTACTGGGATGTTTCTCCTATAGGATTGAAGGGAAAGAGTTGAACCAGAGTATGGAAAAAAGGAGCTGGGACTTTCATCTTCAGTAATTTTGAAAGTCTTCCCCAAGGCTCTTCCTCTTGTTTTCAACCTAGCCAACCTCAAACTTATTCTAAGAATCATCTGAAGTTTTAAACTGATCTCCAGTATATTTACACTCTCAGAAGTCAAACAAGTTGGATTACTGGGGGGAAAAAAACCCCAACAAAACAAAACCTCAGTTCATTTTTTGTAAATTTAAATAGAAATTGCTTGCAACAACTATTCCAGTAAATTATTTCTGGAATAGATTCAAGGAGGTTGGGAAGGTAAAGTGGAAGCATTTGTTTTATTTTTCCATAGAAATTGTCAAAATAGGGCAATGTATTATGGTAATTTTGTATTGAGAGTAGAGATAATTTGCTTGTTTATTTAGGTATTCTGATTATTTATTATTTCCACTGAAGAAGATCTCATTTAGAAATCCCTTTAGCAGTACCTCTCTCTTGTGCTTGAAAAATTGCCAAGAAATATTCATTAATCTTGTTAGAAGTGTTACTTCTGATAAATTCCAGAGACAGAATTAACTAAGTATGACAGATTTTCCTAGGATAAATGGTAGAGTAGTGTAATTAATGCTCTAGAATTAACATAATGCTTATTTTTGTTTGAATATTACTTTTCTATGCATACAACTACATTTAATTATATATTTTTATTATAAACGTAATTATCTGTCATAAAGATCAATTTTACAAAATAAGTGTGAAAATCTTTATGACAGAGTATATAGTCTCATGAATTAACAAAAAAAGAAAAAACAAACCTTTTTTCTTTGTTATCTTCCCTATGCATTTGCAATTATGCTTTTAGTTTTGTTTTCTATTTTTATTTTTGGGACTTTTTTTTGCATTTAACTTAAAATGGATTTTGCTGTATAATAGCAGTTGTGTAATTTATTCTATGTAGTATGCTATCTCTATGATGGAGAGAAGAGAGCTGTCCTTTCAATGTTCATAGTTAGTGCCTAATAATTTCCTACTTTTTATATTTTCTTTTGTAGGAATTTGTTTGCTAGAAAGCAGAATGTAAGACTTGACCCACATGGTGATTTGGGGTGGAAGCTATTTGGGAAAGTACCGCTTCGAGAGAATTCTCAGAAAGATTCCAAGAAGACACAAAAGGTATGTCCACTAGACTAAAACACAAAACTGCCTGTTTTGTACGCAGTGTGTTTATAAAGCCTGGACAAGTAATACAGAATTGCATAAAAAATTGCATGCTAAGGTCTTTAAAAAGTTAAATATATATTTAGGGTGTGGGTGGTCTTATTTTAACTTCTTTTCCATTTCTCATTATGGAGACTTCAATGAACTTCCTCTAGATATAAGCTCCTCTGTTTGTCTTTTAAAAATGCTTACAATCTATCTTGCTGGACCAGTTTCATGTTATTCCCCCAGAGGTCCTCTGTTCAGTCAGAATAGTATATTTGTTATACCCAGGCCATGGCATTCTGTCTCCTGCCTTTGTGTCAGGAATACTCTCCTCTCTCTCCTGTGCTTCATGGAGTCTTTATCTCTAGTGAAAGCTCATCTCAGGTTTCACTTACTACATGAAGCTGTTCTTGATTTCCCTCAGTTTATGCTAAATTACTTTGAAAGGCTTTTGCAGTACTATTGACTTACTTGAAGGCATGTTGTACTCTCCTGTGTCCCACCTATAAGGTAAGCTCTTTGAGGGCAGGAACTTCTTTGTGTTTGCACCTGCAGTGCCTAGCCCAGTGTCTTTCACATAGAAGGTGTTTAACACTAGACCGACTGGAGCTTCTCAGTACCTCAATGTAGCGGCATCAATTGACGCTGCTTTTTTTTTTTTTTAATCCATTAAGCCAAGAAAAGAGAGTAGGATTAAAATTTTGTTTCAGAGTAAAATTATAATATTTTTGCATCAGTTGACAAGCTTGGCCCTTCTAGTGTTAATGAGTTAAATTGTGTCAAATTCCATTATTGTTGAATATAACTTATTTGGCCTATTGGATGTTTAGGTTATTTCTAGGTCTTTGTATTTGCAAAATATGTTGGCAATATCTACCTCTGTATGTTATACACATACATGTAACATACACATATATGTGTATATATATGTATATATATCTGTGTATATATTTCTATATATATCACTGTCTTTCTCTAGCCTTTTGTCTCTCTTGGCTGCCTGGCACAGGCATTGTATTGGGTGTCAGAGGACCTGGGTCTGAGTCCTCGTTCAGCTTATTCCTTGTATGAATTTTGATAAATCTCTTTACATAACTAGGCCTCCGTTTCCACTGTGGTTAAAAATGAGAGGAAGGGGTTGGACTAGACAGCTCCTAAGCTCCAAATGTGTGATTCAGTAACCTTTTTTTCTAACACCCAGAGTTTATTGAAAATAATGAGACTCTTGGGTCAAAAGCATAATTTTCTTCAGGCTTCTTAATATTGCTTGAATGATTTTGTCTTTTCCATTTATCCTTTTTCTTCAAGACACAAAAATGAATTATGATCTTTAACTTAAAAGTAGCATGACTGATGAGAACAGCTAATTACATAGTAATACAGTGTTGCAGTGAAAGAAGACCATCTGGTTTGAAGTGTTAGTAAGAAAAGAATGTAATTATACCTGCATTAGTCATACAACCCTGTTCATGACCTAGTTTGTCTTGCTTTGTTCTTCTGTCTTCTGTATCCTGAGTTAGTAGGGACAGAGGAGGAGGGTCAGAGTTAGTTTGGTGATTTAAAATGTTAGGCAGCAGTACAGATGCAGTTTCTTCTATTATGAAGCATAGCTTAAAAGCTTAGAAAACACATATGCTTTTTTTCCTTCCACTGTTCAGGTTCATTATTCACAAAACTTTGGAGTCTTTTGTACTTCTGTGAAGCAGATAGAAACTATAAGAATAACAGTTTGAGTTGATTTGGTGACATTAGTTGGCGTGAGTGACATTTGTAGACAGTGTAGGAGTAGCAGACATCTGCCTGTTAGCGTGGGACCTTTGAGCCATAGCTCATCCTCTCTTTGCACTGTTTCCTCCTCTGTAAAACAAGGTACTTACCTCAGATGGGCACAGAGGTCTTTTCTGTTGCTCCCATTACACAGTAAGGGGGAAGAGAAGGAGAACTAGAGGAGTAGGGCCAGTGAATAGTAAAGCCTCTTGCCTTTCAGCGTACTCAGCTAAGGATGAATGTAGTTAGCAGTTTTGTTTAATAATATGGTTGCAACCTATTATCAATATTTTAAGAAATAATCTCTTAGTCATTGTAACTTTAGTTATTATAGAAATTGCAAGGTCACCCAGGACATTGGAAGTTCAAGTTGAGGTTAGATCAACCCTAATCCCTCATAGATACTCTCAAACCTTGCTCAAGTGTCTTCCCAACCTCTTTGGGCCTCAGTTTGCTCAATTGAAAAAAGAGGGGGTTGGATTAATGGTCCGGGAGTCCCTTCCAGCTCTAGAGCCAAGATCCTGTGGTGGTGACAGAGATCATAAGGTAACATTTAGTAAAGTAGATTTTTATCATCTACACCAAGCAAATCTCATTCATGCTACTCACTTCGAATCATGAAAAATTCTCCTTTTCACTAATTTAGTAGTCAGTCACTCATTTGTAAGACCATGGTTATAGCTAAAAAACAAGCAAACCTTGTTTTGAGTCATATTTTGTCTCTAGTTTTATAAAATTAATGTAATGGATTTTTTCAGGGTAAGTAATCTTTCTGTTTTTTAGAATAATAGTTTCAAGAATATGAAGCCCACATACTAATTCTGTTGTTAATTATGCTCTTAGCATGTGTAAATAGAAGGGAACCAAATACTTTATCGTGTATATATCTGTGTAGTTTTCTTAGAAAAGTGAGAGAATTTTTTTAGTACATAATTAATTATTTGGGGAAATACTTAATATAAAAGAGAAATAAGTAGAATGGATTTTTGTGGGATCTTCTTAGAAGATTCAATTTATCATTCTTGTTATGTAATAATGGATGTATTTAAGGTAATTAAGCTGTAAATTGGGCAATGTCTTGATGTCTGAAGAATTTTTTAGAGGGTATATAGTGTTTAATTGGCTTAATAACTCCTCTTAAGGTTTGTACAATTCTTTCCTTCCAACAATACCAAATAGAAATTATGAATATGTTTTATCACCATAACAAGGATCAGTGTCCACCATTTTCCTACATAAAATAAAGGCTGAGAAAAGAGGTATTTCTCTGGATTGATTGAGAATGGGAAGGGGGGGTAATCTATGATATAGTGTAAAGAATACTAGCTTTGGAATTATAAGCCTTGAGTTCATGTCCTGGTTGTGGTGCTTATTTTATTTTATTTTATTCTTTAAAATTTAATTTAATTTTAAATTAAATTTTATGTTTCTTTTTAGTTTACATAATTCATTTCAACAAGATTTTGAGTGATAAAGTTTCTCCCGGTCTTTCCCCTACCCCCCCCCCCAAACCGCGTCCCGCTGTGCCCCCCCCATCTGCCCTTGTGGTGCTTATTTAGAAAGAAAGGTCTGACATTGGACAAAGGCATTTAACCCCTTCAAGTCTGTTACTTCGACTGTAAAAGAAGGGTTTAAATTAGATGATCTCGACGGTGTGCTCTGTCCTTGAATGTGTCAGCTGTGGAGGCTTTTCAGCTAGGGAAGGCAAACATTATGCTTCTCATGTATGTGGGAGGCACAGAAGCTCACAGAATGGCCCAGGGCACATAGCCAGGAAGTGGCAGAGCCAGGATTTGAAACTGGGCTTTCTGACTCTGAGTCCAGCGTTTGCTCCATTATTCCTCCTTACCTCTCAGTGTTAGAATAGAATTAAAGAATTTTTGAACTGAAGGGTCCCTAAAGATCATGTAGCCCAACCCTTCAGCTCCAGAAAGCTTGAGTGACAATATTCAGGGTCATAAAGTTAAATAAAAATGGAGTTAGGGCTGAACTTTAGGTCTCCTGACTCCTAATTTGATAGATTTGAGGAGATGCCCTCTTCTGCTATTTCTAAGGATCGGGTGAAGGTTCAGGGTGTTTCCCATAAGTCTCCAGTATCACCTGAATATGTGCTGTTAATGAAGTGTAACTTTTATATACATGCTGGATCTGTGACCCACAACCAGAAAGTGGGTGACAAAACTGCAACTTGGCCCTTGTCCCTCATCACAGTGCCCCAGGGTGGGTTTGTGTCAGGAACTCCTCCTGTCCTGGAGTCCATCTTCTCCCTGAAGTGCTTTGCTGGCCACAACCTATCATCCCTTGCGTCCACAGACCTTGTTTCAGAATTGTTTCAAAGCTTCCGTTTAACTCTTTTTTATGTCTTTAAAACCTCTACTGAGTAGCAGATTGTTTTCTAATATTTCAGAATTTTTAATATTTCGGAAGGTCTATGGGAGAGAGATTCTAAATCATTCTTGTGATTTCATTGGTGTAGGTACAGTGCAATTATGATCATCTGTTGGGAGAGGCTTGATGCACCCCCACATACACAGTTCAGTGTTGGGTACGCACTCAAAGCTTTTCCAGTTGGGTGTTGGACTTAGGAGAGTTCTCTGTTAATATAACATAACCTTGGAGAGCCCAGAGCTACCTTTGTGCCGTGATGAAAGAACAGAGTGAGATAAATATGAGTTGATTTCTTATTCAAGTGTTCTAAATTTCTCTTCTGCCCTAATGGAAGGGGGTGGGTTTTTTTTTAATTGCAATTGTTTAGTACTTGGGCTAAAGTATAGGTTAAGCTTTTGTGTGCTAGCATTGGAATATAATTGCCATTTATAATAATGTTTCTGTGGGAAAAGACTTTTATGAGTTCCAGCCAAAACTTTTAAAATATGACTTTTTTTCAAGTTAGAGACTTCTAATATTTTCTTTGCAGTTTCTAACTGATCATGGCCTTACATGACAGGTCCCGTTGTTGAGACTCTAAAATGAAATGTGTAGTCTAAAACTGAACCCTGTGGTTTTAAAATGGTAATTGTATTAATACATCTTTCTAAGAAACAAAAAGGAAGTTTTCCTTCTTTTTGTTTCCTTTTGGCAATTTACTATATTCATTAAAAAAAACAACTCAACCCCCTTTTCCCCCAAAAGACAAAAAAACCCTTTCACTTCTTTATTAAATGCCAGGGAATCTTTTAGTATCTGCATGATCTAAGCTAACTAAATCATTCATGACTAATGATGCATGGACATCCTCTAGCATTTTGTTTTGTACTTCTCTGGTCCATTTTGGTGATGTTAAGTATTTAATCTGAGGTTTTAAAACTCAATGAGAGCTGGCAGATTCTTTCATCTGAATTTTGTATCCGTTTTAGTGATTGAATTGAATGGAGTTTAACCCTTCTTAGGGTCTCATGTAATATTGGAGCCCCACTGGCAGGCTGCTTTTCATAGGATTAACAGAATGATAGAAGTTCAGAATAAGAAGGGAACATTCAAGTCTTCCTGTACAGCCCGTCCTTGAAGCAGGAACCCTCTCCTCCAATGTGTGGTGAATCTTATTCCACTTGAAGAACTCCACTGATTTGGAATGCCCTCCTAGATTTTCTCTGATATTTAAAGCTAGGTGGCCATGGGCAAGCTCTAAGCCTTTGAGCCTCATTTTTTTTTCCTTTGGTAAGCTAGGCAGATTGTTGTGAATGCAGGAATATGTATTATAAACCTTAACAAATTTAAAGATGTGAGTCATCTTTATGGAGTTTGGTGTAGTGAAAAGAAATCTGTACTTGGAATTTGGAGCCCTGGCTTCATATCCCAGCTTCAGCAGTGAAAAGATTTGTGACCCTGAGCAAGTAATTTCACTTCAGAACCCTGGTTTCATCAACTAGGAAATGAGAATGTACTTATATATTTACCTCATAGAGTTTATGTGAGAATAGTGCTGTAAAATACCTCTCAAAGCAACCAGTTTTGCTTTTGGGCACTTCTAATTGTTAGAAAGTTTTTTTTTTCCTTAACTGTTAGCTTTGTAATTTTAGTTAGTGTGTGCATAATGAATGCTCTATGACTAAAAAACAAATTTGAGGTTGAAATTAATTTTTCTATTTTTTTGCTTCCTTTTGTGTGAATATATTGTCTAGTATAAAGTCAGACTACTAGTTGGCTATTGAACAATGTTTAGTTTGAGCACGTTTTTAAAAGTAGCTCATATTTATGTTATTTTGCTCTTTACTGAGTTCTCAAAAACCTTGCATTCAAAATAGTGTGATCTACGTAGAAGCCAACTACCTAAAATGGAGTCTCCTGGAAAGGGAAGAAAATAGAGATATGCAGCAAAAAATAATATTGATTACATGCTGTACTCAGGTTTTATACAAACCAGATGTGGGGAAATGGCGTATGTTCATAGCAACATAGCAATATCTTTGTTCTACAGATGAGGAAACTATGGTTCAGAGAGGTTTATCTTGTCCACAACTACAATGCTAACTAAGTGATGAAACCAAGATTCATAATGAAGTATTCTGATTGCTAAGTCTAGTGTTCTTTCTGTTATACCACACTGCTAAAGTTACTCTCAAGTGTGTTCTTCTCTGTCCTTAATACTCTGAGGACTGAGAAAAGACTATTCATTTTAGAAGTTAAGAGATCATTTGTAACCTTGGAGCAAATCTTCAGTTTGCTGAATTGCAGTCTGGGAAACCAGATGACAAGTGGTTGAGAAGTGAATGGAAAGTCAGAAAGCTAACTGACCATTGGAAAATATCCACAGCTGAGTGTGTTTTTAAAATTAAGGAGTGGACAGCTTTTTCTTGGAGTTTGATGCTGAAAGAGAGAAAATATAGAGGATGGTAGCTTGAGGACCTGATTATGGAGAGATTTTTAAAAGAAAGGGGCTTGTAGGTGGTGGAGAATGAACTAGTGGGTAAGGAAGAATGAAGACTAGAAAAGGGGAGGTATATGTGAGATGGGAAGAAGCAGCATCATGGGTACAGGTGTTAGCCTTTGCGAAGGAGAAGGGTTACCTTTTCTTCAGAGACTCTGCCAAGGGAGGAGGGAGTAGGGGATGATGTCAGGGGAGGGTTTGAGGTATGGAGTCAGGGAGAAGAGGGAGTTCATGATGGATAACCTCTTATTTTATCAGCAAAACAGGAGACAATGTCCTCTGCTACCAGGGAGGGGGGAAAGGTTTGAAACAGCTGTTGTGCATGGTCCAATAAAGTGTTGGTCAGGGCAGTGCAATGGAATGACAATAGTACAGCTATGAGGACCCTGTTGAGATGAGATAGTGTGAATTAGCAGATCCGAATGATGTGATCTTGTGATTTCTCCCAGGAGTTTTTGGACATACATTAGTAGGACATGAGAAGATACATGATGGTGGTAACCTAGGTTTGGTGTTTGGTAAGACCCAAGTAGGGACAGGACAAAGGAACAAGTAAAAGATCAGTTACAGTTGAATTGGTGTAGCGCCAACTGAATATTCACAGTGCCAACAACAGCTTTGAAAATGCTGGCATAATTCTGAATCACAAAATATAACAGACTCTCCATATAGAAGACAGAAGCAAAACATTTTCTGACATCTGAAAGCTGAATCCCAACACCAGAAAGCCAAATCCCCACATCAGAAAACTGAATCTATCATAGCAATAAAGAAGCTAATGCACCTTATCACCGCAGGAAGCAACATTATCCCAAAGCCTTCCCCCTGCTCAGGCCTTCCCACAAACACTCACAAACCTAGGTGTCTCCTTGTCTGTATCCTTTCCTCCCTCCATTCTAATTGTTCTGACTCCCAGCTTCCTCTCAACTCTGTTCAACCCTTCCTGCTCCAGCAATTCAGTAAACTCCTCCCCTCACAGGTCCATATGATTACATTTGGCCTATTAAGGGACAGGGAAGATCTCCAAATTCCCATTACCATTACAAACTGGCTCACTATAGAAAGACCCTTGGAAATGAGAGCTGTCTAGGAGCGATGGACTAAGAGAACAGTGGAGTGACTGGAGAGCCTTATGAGGAGAAGGAAGACTAGATTTAGGAAGAGTTCCTCAGAGGAACTTTACTCTTTCCTTGTGTAGGTCAGACAGTGGAAGGGAAGGGCAGAGCAGGTGAGGCACCCAAGGGCATGGGCCTGAGGGCTATGGGAATAGTAGTTGCACGGACAGTTGGGGCCAGGCTGCTAGATGTTCTGTGTCACTAGATAGGAAGACGAGCAGAGCATTTGTTAAGCACTTACAGTGTGCCAGGCCCAGGGATGAAGGGAACGGGGAGTTCACTAGTTATAGGTCTTCTTGCCCTTTTCTGTAAGCTATGACACCCTGGTTCAGTGTCACAGAGGGCTGATTTTCTCATTTTCCCTGGTGGCTTGGGCTCTAAGTACGTTCTGGATGGTAAAAAGCCCAATATCAGAACCACTCAAAGGAAGATATTTTAGAAGTAGCCTTGTTCCAGTCTCTCATAGGGGAGGAGTCTAAGGCTAAGAGAGCCTGAGTGACTCACTGGACTTATCAGAATGACCTAAGTTCAAACATGGCCCCAGACATGTACTAACTGTGTGACCTTGGGTAAGTCACTTAATCTCTGACTCTCCCAATTTCCTCATTGGTAAAATGAGGATAATAACAGCCCCGACCTCAGAGGTTGTTAAGAGGTTCAAATGATACAGTATTTGTAAATGCTTAGCACAGTGCCTGGCACATAGTAAATGCTCTAGAAATGCTTATTCCATCATTCTCCTTATTTGGAATCACAAATGGGTTAGTTCTGGAGTTGGAATTCTAATGCACATCTTTTGATTACAAATTCATTGTTCTTTCCACTAAACTGTCCCTGCTCTACAGTACTGTTAAAAAGGTAAGAATTAATGACATATAGATCTTGCTTTCAACAAATTCTTATTAAGTGCTGACTCTGTGCTAGCCCCATGCCTGGCAGAGATATAGTAAGCACTTCATCAGTGCTTGTTGACTGACTGTGAATCAGAAGTTTTGAATCCCTTTTGAAGAAGGTCTTGATTGCAGTTGGCCTACAAATGATCTGGGGTATGTAGTGGATTCTAATTGCAAAATGGGTCACTAGTTCAATGATTGCCAGATTTAAAAAAAAAAAGCTAATGTGATTCTAGGCAATATTAGGAGAAGGAAAAGTAGCCCTAGGAACATGACATACATTTTCAGACAAGGCCATTGTGTGTAATTTGTTTTGTTACACTCATTTATTATAAGGCGAGGCTTTTTTTTTTGGGGGGGGGGGAAGAAGAGAACATTATATGAAGGATTGGGAGGGAGGAATACAAAAAAAAGAAAAGAAGAAAATGACAATGAGTTTTTTTAAAAATACAGGAGCAGAAGGAGCTCTGAAGGGGTCGCTGTCAAGTAAGGTAGTATTGAGACTACCATGTTAAAATGAATATACCGAGTCAGTGCACACTGATGATGTTTGCAAAGTATCACTGGGAGCTGGGGGAACAGATGGTGTTCGTGGCAGTGTCTCTAGGACTTTTACTGAGTGGGGGACTGAGTTCAACTGAATTTGGAATGGCAGAGCTTGAGGTTTTCACTGGTGTGAAATGACTGAAGACAAACTGATGGTGGTTAGAGCTGGTGGTGTTGGGAAGAATACCTTGATAACTCAGCTCATCTAAAATCACTTTGTAGATGAGCTTGATCCTACAATAGATGATTCTTAGAGAAAGTATGTAGTTATTCATGGTGAAACCTGCTTCTTGGTTGTGCTTGGGTGTACAGCTGGAATGGAGTAGTAGCATGAGAGACCAGTATATGAAGATAGATGAAGGCTTTCTCTGCAAGTTCTGCAAAGCATTTGCAGAATTCAAATGCAAATCATAACCTCTACAGGGAGCACATTAAATGAATGAAAGACCTAGATGATGTGCCTGTGGTGCCAGTTGGAAATAGGCGTGATTTGCCAACAAGGACAAGTTGACACAAAACAGCTCATGAGCTAGTCAAGAGTATGAGATTCCCTTCATTGAAACCCTAACCATGATTGTATGGACTTTTGAAGATACTTTTTACATGAAAAATACTGAATGAAAAAACCCAGTTGTGATACTTATGGAACTCAAGGTTGTGTTGGTCTTTCATGAGCCTTAATGTAACAAGATACAAGTTCATACATCATTGTTAGAAAAGAGCCACTTTTGGAACTGCACTGGAGCTCAACTGATTTTCTTGGAGAAGAAATATTAATATTACCTTCTTCAAGCTCACCATGAAGCTCCTGTCATTTTTCCAACTCTCCATGGTAGATTAGGGTAATGTTCTTTGTCTTTACTCGGAATAACTACCTTCTTATTTTATTCTTTGACCAGAGAAATGTACTTCCCATTGCCAATATTTCCCCCCACTCCTGTGTCATAGTTGACAGTTCAGAAATCAGATGCACATACTTTGGGTCATTTTTCATTTGAATGCATCTCTTTGTACTTGAACACATTGAGACTTATTTACAATTTTCCTGCCTCTTTCAGTTGACACAACATTTTAATTGATTTCCATTTGGGCATTTGTCTATATGGAAGAGTTTTCTCTTGTATGCTGTACTCTCAAGCCACAGTTATCACCTCTGTTCCCTTTTTAATTGCTGGCTCAGGATTAAAAAAAAAATAGACTGTGACTTGTTTTTACATTGCTTAGAATTCCCTCATGACCCTTATTCTCTTCTCATATCTCTTCTTTGGGACCAACTTTATTTTTTATAATTTCATAGCATTCATCTTTTATTTATTTATTTTTTTGGTGATTGTTCTTTACATTTACAACAGTGTCATATATATTGTTTTGCTGCCTCTGACTTTGCATCAGTTCATGTAAGTCCATGCTTCTCTCTATTTATCATGTTCATTAGTAATTCATTTCAGTAATATTCCATTAAATTCATATACCACAATTTCATTGTTTCCCAGTGGGCATTTACTTTGTTTCCAGTTATTTACTGCCACTAAAAGTACTACTATAAATATTTTCATGTACATGGAGCCTTTCCTCTTGTCAGTGATGTCCTTGGGTCAAACCTTTGGCCACTTTATTTACATTATTCCAAATTACTTTCTACTATGGTTATACAAATTCTGTATTTTAACTTGGAGTAATTAAAATGCAGAGAGACAGTATATTGTAATGGGCAAAATCACTGGAATCTCATTTCTTCTTTGTCACTAGTTATATGACTTCAGTTAGGTTGTAGAATGTTAGCTGAAGTGGGCTTTGAATGTCAATCATGTTTTTGGATACTGGACCTGAAAAGAACCTCTGAGGCCTTGTAGTTCACTTGCATCTTCAATGGTATATCCCCAGCAAATGATCATTCTTTGTTTAAGAAGAGATGGTACCTTCTCAGTCTAATTCCCAGATTTGTAGATGAGAAAATCTAGGCCTGGAGAGATTAGACTTTCAATCAAAGAGAATTAATAAAGGTCTTAATCTGGGGTGGCTGGGTGGCACAGTGAGTAGAGCACCGGTCCTGGAGTCAGGAGGACCTGAGTTCAAATCTGGCCTCAGACATTTGACACACTTTCTAGCCGTGTGACTTCGGGCAAGTCACTTAACTCCAGTTCCCCTCCAAAAAGCAAAAAAAAAAAAAGATCTTAATCCGATGATAGTAAATGAACAGTCACAATAAATGAGTGTACCACAGGGCTGGATACTATTTTTGCTGTGAAAAAACTCAAGATCTCTCTCTTGTCATTTTCCTGTTGGTGCATGAGCTTTCTTGGTATCGAATCTCAGGGTGAGGAGAATTTTCCTAGGTAGCTACATCTGCTTTCCAGAAAATTGTCCAGGGTGGGAGCCCTGAGTTTCTGGGAGTCATGTAGAGTGTTTTAGCACACAGAATGGAAGCCATTCTGACTAAGATGTGGCTCTGTTTCACTAACCGCACTTGCCTCAGTGTAATAACAATGAAGCTTTGTGAACAGCAGGGTCTGAAAACAAACTCCAGAGTATGCTGCTTTGTCTTAAAGCAGGGCACAGAATTACTGTGTTTTCCAGCATCATTCTTCTGATGTATTACTGAGACTCAGCTCTGACATTTTTAATCATTAAGGAAAATTCCACTAATCACGTGGACATTTGTGTCATGACATTCTAAAGGTGACAACTCATTCTCAGGATGTGTCCTCCTCCTTTGTTCCCGGCTTGTCATGTTAAGGCATAACAGAAGAAAATAGAGAGAACTGATTGGATGCGTTGCCTCTGCAGATGATTAATGTGACTGCTACGGCTTGCCTGCTTTCTCCAGGCTGTAGAGAACATTCAGTTGCATGCAGACCGCTCTGATTCTGGCAGGAGAACAGAGATCAGGGGCGGGAGGCCCGACAGCCAGAGCTGGAGGGCTGGGACTTGCCATCGCGTGAGTGCAGCTGGCCTGGTGAGGATGGTGTTTGGGTGAGCGCCTGACGTGATGCGGGGGGCCATGGAGGTGCAGCCTGAGGGTCTCTGAGGACCTGCAGCTTTCATGGTGAGCAGAGCCACCCAACACGATGCCTCCAGCGTGGGTGTGCAGCAGGCCCCTGCCCAGAGCCACCTGCATGGGGCATCATCATCCATGCCCATTTGCTTACCTGGGAGACTGGCTGCAGAGTCCTTTGTGCAGAGCCAGAGGACATTTTCTCTTTGTACCCAGCTGGGCTGTTTGCTGATCTTTCTGCTACAGTGTGGAAGTATTCTGTCTGAGCAGAAAGTGGATGCTGTTTGACCAGAACTTTCTTGTTTTATACATGCTGTATAGAGTCTTGTTTCTGTTGACTTATACTTACAGTTTTCATCTCCACCATAAAATATAAATTTTTTTAGAGACTTGGTAAATTTTGCTGTGCGCCTCCCCATAGCTTTAGTGACATTGTTTAAAACCCCAGTTAAAGCTTGCATGTGTAGAGAATTGACAAAATGCTTTTTTTTCCTATGAATTATTTCATTTAAAAAATAAGGGACAGAGACCATTTAATTGGTACAGTGAGTTTCATCTGTAGAAATATTTTTCATGTTACTTTAAAATTTTAAATATTTCTATTCATAATTGGGTTATACATGTAATTAAAGGAGTGTCATAAGGCTTAGATCTCATTTGCATCATGCAGACAAAGCTGGCTTTATTAGTTGTATGTTGAATTGTCAAAGCCTTTGTGCTATTCTTGTATTTTTCCTTTTGGTTTTAGGCATGATAAAGTATCTGGCTGACTTGTCATGGAAACCCAGGATTTATTTAAAAAATTAAAACGGCGTAAAAATATTTGATGCAGTGAGTGACCTGCAATGTTTGAAGTTTAGCATATGCCTGTCTTCTTAGTGTACTCTTTGTTTTGCCCAAGGTTGCTCCCTGAGAGTAGGGATTGTTTCATTCTTTATATTTGGATCTTCAGTGCCTAGCACAATGACTGGCATGTAGTAGGCATTTTTAAATGAGTGCTTGCTGGTTTAATTGTATCTTGGATTAAAAAAGGATTTCATAAAAATTATTCCAAAGCTCTCTTTCTTCTTTTCTTCCCCTCCAATTTTTTCTAGCCCAGTGAATACCCTTTTGGAAATATTCATTGGTATATAAACACTGGCTGTTTATAGTCATATGAACGTGCTAAAAAAAATTCTTCCAGCTTGAGCTACTTAACATCGAGCCACTCCCATGTTCTAGTGCTTGCTGCTTATTGTAAAATGAAGCCTCGGTAGTAATTCCAGTTGGCCTTTGAAGTGAAATCATTCATTAGGGTTCTGTGAGCTTTTTTGGCCAATAAAATGGAGAGAGAGAAGAGCGTGGATTCTGAAACCACTTTTACCAGATAAATGTGATTTAAAAAAAAATAAATGACAGTATGTTGAACTAGAAAATGAGTTCTATTGAAGTAAAACATTTTGAAAAAATAATTCCTTAATATCAGATGACAAAAAGCTTCTCTCCTTCAGCAGTGTAGTTCCAGGGTCAATGACTTTTTTTCTGACTAAATCTTTTAATAGGTACCACATGTACTTTGCCCATATTTTTATACCTCATTAAGGTATAAGGTACTTTAAAATTCCAGGTTTTGTATTATGGATGATTTAGCCAAAAATAAGCATTAATGTACCTTTAGTCTAGATGCCATAGGTATTAATGTTTCCTTTCTCTTTCCCTAAAACAGATTCTTCCAAAAACCAGTGGTTTAAAAAAGATATCAAAATTAATGTTATTAAAATAATCAGATTTTTAGTGCACTTTTCATGTATCACAGTTGGAACTCTAGTCTATTATTATCAGCATAATTTTCTTTTATATCATATACTTCCTTCCCTTTATCCTGTTTACCTCTGTCTTTTGGACAACATACTTTTTATCTTCTAGTTATACATTTAGCAGTTAATTTAGGAGCATAGGATACTTTTATCTTTATTCTTAACACTATATGGCTAAATCATAAGATCTTTGCTCTTAAATGCTTACATTCTTTAATGGCATGACACACTCCAAGTAGTGTTGGTGTCTTGGCCCTATAACACAGGACCATAGAATTCAGAGATGGAAGGTACCCCAGAAGTAATCAAGGCTGACCACTCTTATTGTGCAGAAAAGGAGCCTGAGCTCCAGAGTTTTCATATAGGTAATAAGCAGCATATCCTGTCCCGGGAACTCCAGATCCAGTCAGTATTCCCTCTGCTCCCCTGTTCTGCCTCCCAAATCTGAGAAAGTTTTTCTCATAAGTAGCCTTATGAAGTTGGATAAAAGTACTTTCTATTAGTATCATTTTTACTTTTAAATTTTGTGAAGTATTACAAGTTTTTTTTCCAGATCATTTATCTTTACTCTGAATATTTCCATGCACTCACTCTCTGTGTTCTTATGTGAAGCATACTCCTTTCCATTGTCTCTGTTCAAAACCTGTTCGTCCTTCTAGTTCTAGCACTAGTTACAGTGACTTTCTCTTTTTTCCTGAACTCTTATAGCACTTAGAGAATGAACCATTTTATTTAACACAGCTTTTATTGTTGTCTTCCTTTGAAAATATTAGCTTTGTCTTTAAATATACCATAAATTCCTCAAGGACAGAAACTTTTTCATTTTTTATTTTTAATGTTATTCTTTATCCTCCATAATACCTAGTGTAGTGGTGAACACATAATAAATGTTCAATTTCTTGTTTGTTGACTTATTAAACAAGCTATAGGATATCTTTTGTTAGCACAGAGGCAGAGAGTCATATTTGTTATTTTTAATAAAGATCATTTACAACTGGAAGTCAATTGCTAGTGCTTGATCAGTGACTGATCTTTCATATAGAAGTTGGTAATTAGCAGCAACAATTCCATTTAAGAGGTTAGTTTCAGGCTTATCAAGTTGACTTGGTGATACTCTTAATTATTTATGAGAAGCAAATTTTGAGCAAGGTCAGTAACATCAGCATAAAATAGCATATACACAGCAGTAGGAATTAATCTTTGATTTAATTAAAAGTGTATGAGAATTTCAGATACACATTGAGGGTCTCTGACTTTTGTGTAAAAATTTCTTTTGTAATAAGTCTAATGCTGTATTATATAAGCATTTAACTTTTAAGACTTTTCTATGTAAAGAGTTGCCCTGTGTTGTTAAATTACTAATAATGACTTCTATATAGGTTGTGTCACTGAGTTTGAGAAATGAATTATGAATAATTGTTTAAAAAAAACAAACAACCTTCACTTCTTATACCAATCCAGCCACTGTTGCATTCCTTTTTCCTTTTACTACTAGACTTAGAAAAAGTAGTCTTTACCCAGTATTTCTACTTTCTAACTGTCCATTCAGCTCTTAACCACTTGTAATATGGCTTCTTCCATGGCCCAGCCAATCTTGATCTTATTTCCTGCTACTTGAGGAAATTGTAGTTGAGGTGGGCTCTGGCAAATGAGTAGGAATTCAAAAAGTGAGGAGAGAGAAGGTCGGTACTCTGGAGCTATGGAATAATATGGATGAAGAAATGTAGGCAGGATAGCCGGCCTGCCCTCCGGACTTCTGTTCTTAAACAAAACAATAACAAACTTTCTTTTGATCATGTTACCCCCTGAAATAAATGATCATCCTGTTGCTTTTTTTTTCAACTTCACTGATAAATTTCCAGAAAGGGCAAGCGTCTACTTGCTATCTCCACTTACATTTTGGCTTCCATCTTGACCAGTATATTGAAACTATTCTCTTTGAGGTCACAAATGATTTCTGAGCCATCAGACCCAAGGTCCTCCCCTCAGACCTTTCTACACTATTTGATACAGTTGACTACCCTGTCTTCTTTCACACTGCGTCTTCCTCTGGCTTCAGTGACACTATCCCTTCCTGGTTCTTTGGAAAGGAACTCAGAGATGTTCTGGTCTAGCTGTTACTAATCAGTCCTGTTTGCCTCCATTCCTTTTCCCTTTGCTATCCCCTAAATGTGGATGATGCCCAAGAGTGTTGTCCGCCTTCTCTTCCCACTCTGCTCTGAGTGGCCTTGTCTATTGCTGAAGCTTTAACTAACATCTTTTTGTAGAGGCTACCACTCTTCGGGGCAGCCAGGTGGCACAGGGAGTAGAGTCAGGAAGATTCCTCTTCCTGAGTTCAAATCTAACCTCAAATATTTACTAGCTGTGTGACCCTGGGCAAGTCACTTAATCCTATTGACCTTGGTTCCTCATCTGTAAAATGAGCTAGAAAAAGAGCTAGAAAAGCCACCCCAATATCTTTGCCAAGAAAACCCAGATGGGGCCACAGACAATTGGACATAACTAAAAAACAACTGAATCACCACCTCTGAGCTCCAGAGTTTTGTCTTCACTTGATAAGGTCATTTTCACTTGGATTTTACCAGTACCTTAAATATCCCAAACTCAGCTCATTGTCTTTTTTCCTTTTTTTTAATGACTAAAACTTGAATATGCAATAAAAAAAGAAAAAAACTCATAAACTTAAATATTGAAACTTAAACACAAAATAAGAAAAGGGGGGAAAGCATGTCATGTGTGCAGCAGAATATGAGAGAGGATTCAAAATATATAGCCATAAATTTTCGTTTCAAGAAAGCCTGTATAGTAAACACTATGCATTGAGAACTGTGCTCATTGTCTCTAGTTCCTTTAAGTTTTTCTTCTCCCAACTTATTTATGTAAGTGATGACATCATCCACCCCATGTGAAGGGGTTATCTTTGACTTGTTTTGCCTCAATTTCCCGCATTCAGTCAGTTTTTCCTTTTTCCTTTCCTTGCGTACCTGTCCTTAAGTTACCTGTCCCACTACTTTCTCATTGCTCTCTGCAAAGATGATTGCAATATGCAAATCCAGACAGGTCTTCAGGCTTCCATTCTGCCTTCAGTCCATCATTAACAGTGCTGCTGCCAGAGTGAGCTGCCTTATGCAGAGACTGGGACTTGTTACTCTTTCACTCAGAATCCTTCACTTGCTTCCTATTGTTTATTTAATAAATTTGAATTTTTGAGTCTGATTTTCAAGCTCCTCTACTAGCTTAGATATCTTGCATTCCTATATTTTTAGTCTTATTTTATGTTGCTTCCCATCTATTTGTTTTATGCAGTAGTCACATTAGAGTGTTTATGGTCCCTTATATAAGTTCTGTGCTTTCCTATATCCCTGCCAGTGTTCTTTTTTTTTTTTGAATGACTTGTTTATTCACATTTAGTTTATAAGATTCAGTTCCACAATCACTTGAGTTTCAGATTTTCTCCCCTCCCTTCCCCCCCCCCCCCATGGTGCCTGCCAGTGTTCTTATGCTTAGAATCTCCTTCCTTCTCCATCCCCTTTCTTTGAGAGAGGTATTTCAAGGTAATATGGCACCGTAGGGATTTCTTTCATTCATTCATTTGTTCAAAAATCAATCAAGAAGCATCTATCAAGCACTTCCTGTGGGTCAGGCACTGTGTTAGACATTGGGGATGCAAAGACATAAGTGAGATTTGAAGTAGTGAATGAATGAAATAGTCCATCTTTGAAGGAGCTTCTGCACTAGGAGTGGCTGCACATACATGTTTAAGTATATATGAAGTAAGTACAATCTTATGGTGGGGGGGAAGGAAAACTCTAGCAAATGAGCAGTCAGGAGAGGCCTCATGGAGGAGTTGGAGAGAATAAAGCACAAGTTCCAGATTCTGTATACTCCACAGAGAAATATATTCATTTCTGACACATCTGAACACTTGAAAACTCTGCCATTCTTCTTGCTAGAGGTTGAATGGATTTATTCCAGAGAAATTTAATAGAGCCCCAAACTATGTCACAGAACCAGCAGAATACAAATTTGAGCAGAGAGGAAAGAAGTAGATTGGGTCATTTTCTCCTAAAGGGAAACCCAGTGATAAAGAGGTTAAAGATGAGCTTCAAACTGGGTCAGTGTTCCAGTGGGTGAAGGGAATCTTGGGGATTATTCTCTATAATCAGGATCTCTCCTCCCACCAATCAAGCAATCAAGTGTGACAGAATTGAAGGTTGTCTCCCTAATCTCTCTGGGGAGTAGAAAAAAAACATAACAGATGGCCTAAGATACTGCACAAATTGACTGACACTGTTGTTTGAGTGGACAAAGAACTAGAATGAGC
The DNA here is from genome assembly GCA_028646515.1 of Pseudochirops corinnae. NCBI lineage: Eukaryota > Metazoa > Chordata > Mammalia > Diprotodontia > Pseudocheiridae > Pseudochirops > Pseudochirops corinnae. The sequence goes on from CM053592.1 coordinate 137,605,587, forward strand.
TGGGCTGGAAACATAAAAGGGACCACCTAGATGGGGCTAGCCTCAAGGCAGGTTTATATCTGGTAGCTGGCCAGCTTAGATTCCTTCGGGTACCTCAGGACCTGAATGGGTCAGTAGATCTCATTCTCTGAGGACAAAGGCAGGGACCACAAAGCCCCTGAACTGTCCATCATGTATGCTTGGTAACAGTCAAACTCAACTGCTGCTGGCAGAGTCTCTAGGCCTTGATACAAAGTGCTGGGGCTGGACATTGCCGAGGATGGAGATCCTCACTGGCCAACATGGTCCGCTACTTTGGATAGGTATATATCTGATGTGACCATCCTGAGATTTGCTTACAGTACTACACTTAAACAGAATTTCAGGGATCATGTAACTGGTACCTCCCCCTACTGTCTGTCATTGATAGTCATGGGGTCCCAATGCCACAGATAGCTCTGAGAAGTGCTCCACATGGTGGACCATGTTTGACAGGCTTATCACTGTCGTGCCATACTTAATACCAGTCTTCCCTTTGACTAGCTGGCTCCAGGCTGCTAGGCAATGTCTTCAAAGCTGCTATTTCTCCATGTTGTGGTTGTGGTAGCCCTAATTGCTTGACCCCGTCCTCCCTACCTAGTGACCTACTTTTTAAATGTGTGCTAGATACTGTGAGATTTTAGTTTATAGAACCTGTGATTCCGTCAGTGTTGGGAGTTCCTGCTGAGTAGCTTCCTGGATCAGTACAAAGACAGTTGTGTGTGTGGAACTGGGAGTTATGTGAATGAGCTGTATTTGACAGGACCTGAACTCTGAGGCTAGGTCTCTGTCCATTAGGCCACACTGCTTCTCAGTGTGAGAGAATTGTGTTAAATTTGGCACAGTCCTTGCTTTTAGGAGCTCAGTCTAAGAGAATGAGAGATAAAACTTGCACATAGGGGAGTATAACAAGTGGTATTGTGTAAAGACCATTGGATTTAGAGTCCTATTATAATAGGCTTTGCCACTCTGTGATTTTAGGGAAGTCACTTCATCTGTCTTGCACATTTCCTGTGCTGAAATCCCCTCCAGCTCCAAACCTTGTGACCTGAGAAGAACACAAAGTTCTAAGAAATCAGGTGAGGGATGAATCATTGTTGGCTTGGAGGAGGAGGAGGTGGTATCAGGGAAAGTCGTAGCATTTTAACTGGGTCTTTAAGGATGGACAGGATGTAAGCACATGGAAATGAGGAAGAGAGAAAGCAGAGACAATCCTGATGTTGGAAGTCTAATGAGCAGAAGCCTAGAGGCAGGAAGACTTGAGTGAGTGAAGCCATATTAATTTGATCACTTTTAACAAAGGAGTAGTGACCCCTTTAAACCCCCCCCCCCATACCTAAATTTAGTCTCATCTGCATTGTATGCTAATTTATTGTTACTGTGAGCAGAAGATGGTGCATTATGCTGATTTCGAACAATTAATGACTCTAATGATTAATATCTTCATTTTGATGGGACAGTCACTTCATTGCACATTACATAATTAAGCCCTAAGAGTATAAACTGAAAGGATGTTTCTTATTATTCCATTGACTAGCTGTGTGACTTTGGCATAGGTTACTGTCTTTGAGTGTCTTAAATGAGGAGGTTGACCCAGGTGATATTAAAAGTTTGATTTGCTTTTGATAGGATAAAGGAACTGTAGATCTAAGAATTCTCTGATAATCAAAATTTGGCCTCTGGGAGTTATATTTTAGGACTTAGGTATGTGGAAGATATATGAATAGGAGTCATTTTCATGTTCCTATTGAGTTCATTTCATAAATTATGCCTGTTGCACTGCCCTTCTCAGTATTAATATTGTTTCTGGTGTGGCAGGGGGATGGAAGGTGGTGGTGAAGATGCTACCCCTGCTTCACTGATACCTTTTGTCTTTGAGAGGCATCATGTAGTGGAAAGAGCAGTGCATTTAGAATCTGAAAGACTGGATTTGGAATCTTAGCTCCAGTATTTACTGCCCATGTGACCGTGGGCAAATCACCTTAAATCTCTGATCGTTTCTTCAAATGTGAAATAGGAGGAAATGAATATGGGATGTTCCTGATGTAGCTCCTTCTGCTATTGGGGTAGTCTGAGCCTCAGCTCCAGTTTACCCTTCTTAACTCTTACCCAGGGTCTCTGGGGGTATGGCCTCTCAAGAGACTATGAAATGTGCTCCAGGCCCTCCACTCTGTCTCTTTGAACAGTGCAGCCCTGGGGTACAGTCAGTATACCATGCTTGTTCCATGACTCCGTGTCGGATCCATCATAGTTTACAAAGACTATACAGTGGTTTGCAGGTTTACAAATTAGAAAGAATTCTTTCACTTGATGGACTTTCTTGGAAAACTAACTCCAGCATTCCTGTTTGTAAAACATTTTAGTTCTTGCTCAGCAGTTATCAAAAGCTTTTATTATATTGTGACTTGGTTTAAAAAGTTTTAGTAATAAACAAAATGATTTCCATAGAAACTTAATTTACTTCAGTGAGAATTATCATAGTGTACCTATGTTTACCAATATTCTTTAATTATCCTTTTCTTTATATAGGAATATGAAGAAGAAGCTGGACGACCTCACAAACCTCTTTCTCCTAAACAGAATGTGAGGAAAAATCTTGATTTTGAACCACTTTCCACCACTGCTCTTATCCTAGAAGACAGACCAGCGTAAGTCTTAGTGAGATTTTGTATTTCTCATTATAAATAAGCTAGATAGCCTGTTTCATGTAGGAAACCATGATGCAAGCCATTGACAACTTCCTCCAAACAAAGTTATAAAGTTCACTCTTTCTTAAAAAAGTGTTGTATAACTATGGAAACTATGTAACAAGGATGATTTTGAAAACTACTCTATAACATTTAAGTTTACTACTTGGAGGCATTTATAGTAATAAAAAAGTGCATGAGACGTTTCTTAGGACCTGGGCTTACTCCTGGCTCCAGCTCTGTGACATTGGGGAACAGAGATGTCACACATTAGTGCTTCAGCTGAGCTTCCTCCTGGAGTGGGCAGCACCCTGCATGTGGATTCTGCAGGCCTAGATTGTCTCTTCTACTTAGAACTGATTGTTATCTTGAGTAAATTGCTGTCATTTTTGAGCTTCAGTTTTCTTACCTACGAGATGAAAGGGTTGCACTAAATGATCCCTAATGACTATTCTGTTTTGAAAATCCTTTGATCCAATGCCCTGTCTGATAAAGTCACTATATAAATGTGAGTAGTTCGTGGTGGCCAACAAATTCTATTCAAGCAGTCATTAAATATTTCAACTTTACTGTATTTTTCCCTATGCATTTTTACTTGATGCTTCATCTTGACATATGCTTCCATTTAAGGCATCCAAATTGTCTTTAAATATAATAAAAATAGAAATGTATTAGTATGTGTGTTTTGCATTAAGAAATTTAATGAATTAATACTTTCATTAGGTTTTGGTGGATGGTTTTTTTTTAAACCTTAAAAATTTCAAATGATAGCAGTATGAACCATTAGTAGAAGTGAATTGTACTACTGCACACGATACATGTCTCACTTGCTGGAGAGGATGAGTTGCTCTGTCCTACTCATGTAGCAGATTCTAATTCTTCTAAATAATTTAAACACTTGTAATAGAGAATGCCCTGAAGCAGCCTGAGTGGTAGAATACATAAACTGGGACATACCTGACAAACTGGCTTTTTTTCCAATGAAATGAAATAATTTACACGTGAGACTTTTCTTGACTGTTATTGTGGCATGCGTTATATAGTGATAATAAATAAGTTATTTTAAAATTTACATTTTAGATAAAGAGCTGGAAGGGTTTACCCTCAGATGAAAAAGATGTTTGCCTTGCTTTAATTTGTTTAGCTCAGGTATGTGAACCGTATAGTATCAAACTTTACAGATTTAAAAATAGTCAGGTAAGGTATTGGGTTTAATGACTGATAGTAACTCAAAACATAGAACTTTTGCAGCAAGGCCAAATTAAGGATTCTCTGTAAAACAGAAGTTATCTTTGTTTTATAAATACAGTTAGATGGCAGCTTTTAAAGTTTTTCATCTTTTAAGTATTAATGCTTCTTAGTTCTGTACCTCTTCCTTCTCCTCCTGGCCTTCACAACTTGGAATTTGCTATCTATAATGGTGAAAAATCCTTTCTTTTCTCTCTAGAAACCTCCCCGCAAAACCAGCTGAAGAAGCTCAGAAACATAGACAGCAATACGAAGAAATGGTGGTTCAGGCCAAAAAAAGAGGTAGAGTTATTCAGCATTGTCAGTCTTTTTAAAGTTTTAGGCTTTAGCGACCGTTTTAGAACTCTCCTTTTTTAAGTTTTAGAGTCTAGAAAGTTGAGCCATGGTCATGTTGTACATCTTAACAGTTTTATTCTGTAAAGTTTTAGATAGAAAATTTCCTTCTCACATGCCTTCTTTTAAAAAAAATGTTAGGAACCCAACTTCAAAGAATAACATATCCAGTTAAATTTCCATTTACAACTGATTAAAAAGAACTTCAGCTGATAGATGTTTCAAACAATTTGTCAGTTATTCCTTCTATGTCCCCTTGCAGTGTTTTTTTTTTTGTATTAGTGCTTCAGCTGAGCTTTTTTGTGTATGTAGTTTCTTTTTATGTGATTGAAGTCAACATTCATTCAGCAAACATTTACTAAGCTTTTACTGTGTGCAGAGCATGGTATGGAACCCTGAAGAAGATTGAGCATTTAGAGTAGTTTATCTATATTTTTGTCTTATTCTGTTCTTAACTTCAATTATTTCCATACATCTGTTGAATATCTAGTACTTAATGTTTGTTGAATATTTATATTCATCACAGTTGTTATTCTAATTGTGTTATGTTAAAGCCTCAGTTTTTTTGGCTTTGAATCTCTCTTACCTCTCAGTCAGTCATTTAGCAAATCCTATAGATGCTCCTCGGTGTCTCTTTCTTCCTCCACTGCCATCACAGTGGTACAATCCTTTGCTTACTGTATGTGGGAGTTACTGTAATAGTCTCCTAATGGGTCCTACTGTCACTTTTATTTTCTCTTTCCATTCTCTCCTTTTACGCCTAGGGTTGGTCATGTTACTACTGTATTAAAAATATTTGATAATTACTTATTGCTTAGTGAATAATATTCAAACTATCTTGTTTGGTTTTTTAGGCCATCCATAATTTGCTGCCACTCTTATCTCTACAGCTTTATTTCAGATTATCATCTTATATGTAGTCTGTGCTTGGGCCCAAATTGACTTCTTTTCACTTTACTAAATATGCTTCAAGCCCCTCTTACCTCTGTCCCATGGTTCACATATTGTTCCCTCCACTTGGAATAGCTGTGCTCTCTCTTTACCTTTGTAAATCCCAGTTTAAATGACCCTTCTTTAAAAAAAAAAAATTGCCCCTCATTTTCTCACCAAGGCACTTGTCAGTAGCAATGTTTCCCCAGAGAACTCATGTCACACTCATATTTGTAACTCCAGTGAATCCAAAATATACTATTATGTATCATAATTATCAGACTTTGTTTCTTATTCTCTTATTACATTGTAAACTTCTTGAGAGCAGCCTTTGTATATCCCTGCAGTGTTTTGTACAGAGCCCTTTAGGTGTTTAATGTTGGTTGAATTAATCAGTATTACCTGAATTATTTTCTAAATGCCTTTTCTCATTATGTTTGTTAATAAGCATATTTTCTTGAATTGATACAATTCAGGAGACAAAGTGGTGTCATGGGAGTATGTGGGATTGAAAATTGAGATGTACCTTCTAGTTCCAATGCTGTCATCACTCCGTTGTGTGACCTTGAATATCACTTGGCCTCTCTGGACCTTCGGTTTTTTTTCCCATTGTATAGTGAGAGATTTCAGTAGGATAACCTACTGTCCTTCCTAGCACTAATGTCTATGCAGAGAATGCTTTAAAGAAGTACTCCCAAGAATCTGATGTGAAAAAAGAATATCTTACTAGACATTTTATTAATATTGATTACCAGTAATGTTCAAGCATATTCATAGGATATTTGTGGTCAACTCAGTGACTTTCTTGCTCATATTCATTTTATAGCAATATAACTTTTGAAATTATATTATCAATTAGTTGTCAATTAGTATTTATTTTTCTTTTCTTTTTAAATTAGAGCTTAAAGAAGCACAGAGGAGGAAAAAACAACAGGAAGAGAGGTGTCGTTTGGAAGAAAACATTGGAAATGCCGTCTTGGTCTGGAACAACGAAATTTTACCCAACTGGGAGACAATGTAAGAAAAGAAGAGAAAGTGCTTTTAAATTTAAAGCCATTTCTTTGGAGATGAACTCTGTGACATCATCATATGTTTAATTGAAATTCATTTAATTGTTACTTATTGAATGTAAGCTATTTACATCCATTAATTTTTCATGGAATGGGTTTTTATTTTTAGATCATATGCTTTACTTAATGTATTGTTAGCTAGCCTGTTGTATCCATTCATGATACAGCAGAAATAACATTGTATTTGGAGTCAGAAAACCTGAATTCAAGCACCAGTTTTGTTACTACTTGGGTTACCTTGGCTTTGGGACTCCCCTGAGATGTAATCATGCCTCTTTCTACCTCAGCACCGTATCAGTGGCTGGTAGGATGTGATAAAGGAGAGAGCAGTGTGCTAGGAATCCAAGTGCCAACATTTTAATTCCAGATTCTGCTGCTTCCTAGTTGTATTATCTTGCACAAGTCACTTAACCTTACTGGTCCCAAGTTTCTTTATCTGTGAAGATGTAATAATTGTAGGATCTTAGACATAGAAGGCTCTCAGAGGCCATCTTGTCTAAACTTTTCATTTTCTAGAGGAAGAAACACCTTTCTGTGTTGTTTTCAAATGAGATCATATGTGTGAAAGTGCTTTGAGATTGTAAAGTATTTGCAAGTGGGACCAAGAGTTTAAGCATTAAATACTTACAGATTAATGGTGTTTCTCCCCCAAATCTCCCTACCCCCCACCCCCCCTCCCCCGGTCCCTTAGAGTCCAAAAGCATATTAGGCTACATGATTTCTTATGTGCAGATGGGAGAAGAGATTTTATGTACAACACTGAAGTTATTCTTGGTGGGCCATATTCATGCATAATACTAGAAGCTACTGCAGAATTGTTCACACAGTAACTTTTGGGTCAACGTATGTGCTGTGTATTCACAGCCTAGGTAGAAGAAATAATGCTTTGAAGTCTCCACTAACCACATCACTGGGAGAATGAATAGGCAAAGGTTGATGAGTTAAACTGAAAGCTACAGGCCAGATCATTAGTTAATCACAATCAGAATGGAGTTTTATTAATTTCACCCTTATTTAGATGTATTAATTCCATTCCTGTGCCCTATAGCTGATGTGTTTATCTTTTTTTTTTTTTTTTTGGGGTGACCCAGGACACAGACCTTTATTTCAAACACTGGTGAGGTGGGGGATAGGGCAGGGGGCAGGACAGGTGGGCAGAGGACATGCCCTCCCAACCCAAGGCCAGGGCCTGCCCCTCCAAGGGACTCCAGAAGGGGCAGATCGCAGTGAGGGCCAGAGGGATACTGTATGGACACCATGGGGGAGCAGCTCCACTGGCTGGGGCAGCCAGGCCCCCCAGGAAAACCAATAAATTAAGAGTAGGGCACAGCAGGGCAGGGCCCTCCCACTGCTTCAGGCCTAGTCTCCCATTTTTACTTTAGAAGTCTGAAGGATGGCCACAATGACCCCAAAGAGGCCAATGGCACTGCCAAAGATCTCCACAATGAGGATCTTGACGAAGAAGCTGGCATTCTGGGCATCAGCCAGGGCAGCTCCACTGCCCACAATGCCCACGCACACACCACAGAAGAGGTTGGACAGGCCCACAGTAAGGCCAGCACCAAACATGGAATAGCCTGCATGATAGTTATGGTTTCTAATGGCTTTGGGGGTAGTGCCACTGAAGGGCTCTGCCATGTTGCTGATGACAATGGCCATGATGATGCCTTGATGGCCATGAAGATGGCCATAGCCTCGCAGAAGATGATGCTAAGTTCTTGGTCTTGATCCTGGGGGCCTTGACCCCTCTACCAATGATGGATGAGCCTGTGATGTAGATGCCCCAGGCTGCTCCCACTACAGAGAGGGAGATGGCCAGCCCTATCCCTAGGTTGGACCACATGTATGGTGATGTCTCTGTGAGAAACCAGGCCACATCGAAGTGGAAACCCAAGTCAAATATTGTATAGCAGATTCCTATGACAATCACGCAGCTCCAGAAGGCCACGGACAGGCCGGAATAAAGCAGCACGAGTCCCGTCATTGCGACGACAGCGCTGGGGTCCGAGGCTGGAGCCGGGGCCGGGGGTTGGGGGCTAGGGGTTGGGGGTCGCGGTTGCCGGACGGGCCCGAGTGCACTGAGCTCTGCCGCCTCCGCCCGCCCGTCCCCACGCCGGCTGATGTGTTTATCTTTAATAATTGGATGTGCATATATAAGGTGCCATAAAAACACTGAAGTTGTGCTGGTTCGCCTAATGCTTTATTTCTGTCCAGGTGCTGTTCTCGAAAAGTTCGAGAACTATGGTGGCAAGGTATTCCTCCAAGTGTGAGAGGTAAAGTCTGGAGCTTGGCAATAGGCAATGAGTTAAATATTACCCATGGTGAGTATCTTCTGTTTTCCCTGTATACATGTCACTGATACTGAAAATAGTATTGATTCCCTCTCCTCATCTAGGATATTGTTAGGAAGAGTAACTAGTAAGTGATGAGCCTGAGAATGCTAAGAGTCCATAGAACAATGAGCTGAGCTCAGAAACTGGGCTTGTAACACTTTCAGTTTTGCATTGCTGTCTTTGTTCTTTGACATTTCAACACAAACCACCTGTTCTCCATCTGTTGTCTGCTGCTTTTCTATATATGTTGGCATAATAAATGTCTGCATCTAGAGTTGTTACAGTAGATTAAATTACAGTAGTATCAATTATCACAGTCCTATTAAAAGACTCAGAAGTCTTTTAAACATCTTATTATCATCTTGTGAGTGGAGAATGGGGGCAGTGGAATGGAATCAAGTCCAGTCAACCAGCATTTATTAAGAACTTACTATGTGCTGGGGTACTGGGTTAAGCACTGGGGATACAAAGAAAGGTGAAAACAGTCCCTTCTTCAAGGAGCTCACAATCTAGTAGGGAGACAACATGTGAACTATTATTTACAAACAAGATAAATACATGGTAACTTCGAGGTGAGCTCAAAGGTAAGGCATTAGCATTTCTTCCACAAGAAAATGCTTCTTGTAGAAGGGCTCTTTTTAGCTGAGACTGAAAGGAATCCAATAGGTAGAGATGAGGAGGGAGGGCATTCTAGGTGTGGCATACAGCCAGTGAAAATGGTGGGAGGTGGGAGACAAAGTGTCTTGGGAACAGAAAAGCAAAGGAGCCAGAGATAATAGTATCATAGAATATGTGGAGCAAGTCAGGTGTAAAGAGACTGGAAAGGTAGGAAGGACTTCGATTATGAAGGGCTTTAAAAGCCAAACAGAGGATCTTCTATCTGATTCTAGAGGAAATTGGGAGCCATTGGAAGTTAATGAGTGATTTGGTCAGAACTCCTGTGATTTAGGAAGATCTCCCTTATGGCAAAGGGGAGGATGGACTGGAGTGTATAAATGAATGAGCAAATAAAACATCCATTAAATACTTAGTATGTAAAAAGCATTATTCTGGCACTGGAAATACAATAGAATGGTATGATAGCCCCTGCTCTGAAGGAGCCCACATTCTAATGGGAAGGCTTCAGCTTCCAGTGACATGGGGACATCCTCTTGCTCTTTAAAGTGCAAACAGAGCATATGGGAATGCCTCTTCTTTAGTGTCATTTAAAGAAGGAACAGACTTGAGGCAGGCAGACCTACCAGCAGCCATTTCAGTAGTCCAGGTGTGAGGGGAGGAGGGTCTGCACCAGGGGCATGTTAGTGTCACAGGAGAGAAGAGGGTGTATATGAGACTTTATGAAGGTAGAATAAACAGAGCTTGGCAACAGATTGGGGTAGTGGTGGTAGTATGAGAATGTAGAGGACACCAAAGTTTTGAGCCTGGGTGTCTGGGAGGATGGTGGTACACTCAGCAGTAATGAGGAAGTTAGGAAGAAAGGAGGATTTTGGGGGGCAAGATAATGAGTTTATTTCGACATGTTGAGTTTAAGGCGTCTACACTGACTTCAGGGTGTCCAAAAGCCAGTTGGAGATACAAAACTGTAAGTCAGAAGTTAAGGATGTATCAAAAGAACTGAGAATCATAGAGATAATAATTGAATCCATGAGATCTGATGAACTTGCCAAGTGAAATAGTAGAGAGGAACAAGAGAAAAGGACCCAGGACAGAGCATTAGGGGATAAGATACCTTAGGGCGACAGCAGTGGGTTTCTTCTAGTGGTGATACTGTGTGGCACTCATTTCCCAGATTTTTCCATTCCATAAATGTGTTAGGGACTGTAGGAGATAAGAATATGAATACTATAAAGTCCTTGAGTGCACATAGCTAGTTGCAATATAAGATAGAAGATGATAATGCTGTAAAACGGGTACAAAGTCATATCAGGAATCAGGAAGATAGATCACTTTTGACAGAGGCTGTGGGGTTAAAAAAAGGCATTGTAGTTGGGTCTTGAAGAATCAGTGTAATTTTAGGAGTAGATGGAGATAAGTTAGGAGCTAAAGAAGTTGGGGCACATGAAACAGCATGAACCCAGGCACTGAAGTATCAAAATATGGATCATGTTTGTGGAATTCTGAGTAGTCATTTTATTGGAATGTAGAGTGCATGTCTGCATTTAGAGAAGGAGAGGGAAGAGAAGACTAGAGACACGTGCTGGAGCCAGGTGTGAAGGATCTTGAGTGGCAGACAAAAAAATCCCCATATGTGAATTGTTGTATACATGATAGTAATGTGATCAGCACAGTGCTTTCAGAAGATGAATCTGGAAATGGAGTCTAGAATATTTTGGAATAGGAAGAAGCTAGAGCTGATAGATAAATGAGAAGTCTTTTGATACAGTACAAGAGAGAATTAATGGGGCCCTGAACTGTGGTGGTGGCATTGGGAATGGAAAGTGAGGATAGGAGGGAGAGGCTTTGGGGGGAGTCTCCCTCTTCAGTACCCTCTTCATACAAAGATGGTTCTGATATTTTGAGCCTTTGTAACTGGGAAGATGTAATGGGAATGGGAATTTGAAGATCTTCCCTGCCCCTTAATAGACCTGGGGGGAGTTTGAAGACCTCCCCTCCTTTCAAAGTAAACTCTGCACGTTAATAGGCTGAATGTAATCACATGGAGCCTGTAATGAAGGGAATTTGCTAAAGAGTGGAGCAGAGCCCACAGGAAGCTTCCCTGCTGTGAAGATAAACTCTTCCTCCTAATAGTCTGAATGTAGTCACATGGGAGGAATTTGCTGAAGGGAAACAGAGCCCACAGGAAGCTGGTCAGAGCTAGCCATACAGTGGGGAAGAGAGAAGATGCTCATTATGGAGACAGAGAGGTTTGTGAGTAAATATTTATCTTGTATTGGTTTGTAGGAAGGCTGAAGGATGCTGCGGCTCTCAGTGTTATTATGGCTTCTGAATATCTTTGGTACTACGATGGAATCGGCTTACTGGTTTTGGGATTGGGTTTTCTGGTGTCTAAATAAATGCTTCAGTTCTATCCTCTGGAGAGTTTGGTATATTTTGCGAATGAATGTCATGTGATACTTATAGTCACGGTCTTTATCGTGATTGTGGGCACTGTAAATATTGCATTGGTGCTACAGAAGATGATAGTGCCATTAACAGAATGGGAGGGTTAGAAGAAAAGCTGATTCTTAGCAATGATGAGTTAGTTCAGTTGTTATACTAGATTTGTGTTGTGTAGTTAGGTTGAGTTTGAGCTTCCTCAATGAAAAATAGTGTGTATACTGTTCTTCTGATTCTTGTTGTGTCAGTTCATATACATCATCTACTATTTCTTTAAATTCCTCCTATTTATCATTTCTTCCTACTTAATAATACTCTGTTATACGACTTCTTTTAAGCTCTTTTGCTTCATAGTTTTGAGGGAATGTACTTTAGCAGGGATTTCTTCTATGTGTTTGATTGTGTCAGCTATTTCCCCTCCTGGCTTCGTGCCATCTGTAGATTCGATAAGTATGCTCTGTATGCTTTCTTCTAAGGTGTTGATAAAAATATTGAACAGCAAAGCACTAAAGACATATCTCTCAGGATGCCCTAGTAATGACCACCTTCCAAGTTGATGTCAGCCCACTCGTGACTGCTGTACTTTCTTGCTTCAGTTATTCAACCAGTTCCAAATCTACCTAACATATTGTCAGGTAGCCCATATATTTTCATCTTATTCACATTTATAACATTGTTGGATACTCTGATGAAATCCATATCCAAATCTACAGCATTCCTCTGATTTGCCAGTATAGTTGTCCTGTCAGAAAAGAAAATAAGATTATACTGGCATAACCTTTGCTTGATGAAGCCATGTTGACTTTTTAGTTATTGCTGTTCTCTTTTTGGAAAACTTCTCAACCCTGCTACAAATAAAGTAGACTTCAGGCTCATCATTGGCTTATAGTTTTCAAATTTTACCATCTTTATTTTAAAAATTGACTTTCTCCAGTTCTGCCTCCTATTTTCCAGTCTTTTGAAGATTGTAGCAGCTTAGCAATCACATATGCTGTTTCTTCAGCACTCTAGAAAATAGTTTTTTTGCATCTGGTGACTTCGGATTGAAAAGGGCATCCAGATGCTACTTGTACATCTCTTTATTTACCTTAATTCTCTATTTTCTTCTAACCATTTCTGTTCTCTCCCCAGGCCAGGCATTCCCCTCTCCCTCCTTTTTAAAAAGAGGAAATATAAACAAACAAGTTGAGAAGTAGTTTAGTTTTCTCCCTTTAGCATGCTGTAGTCCTCCAGTGGACTAAACCCTTTGTTATCCTTGTTGGCATTCATTATTAGACTTGTTTGGCCCATTCTTATCTTTAATTCTCCTGACATGATCCTTAGAAGATCAGATTGCTGTTTTGTGTTTATGTTCTTTTAGGATTTGAGTTGAATGTTGAATTCCTTGTGCATGTCCATTAGTGTATTTAAGGCTGTTATAATGGGAAACCAGGTGGTCAGGTGGCTAGAGCATAAAACTTGGAGTTAGGACCTGAATTGGAATTCTGCCTTAGACAATGACGAAGTTACTCAACCTCTCTGTGTGTCTCAGTTTCTTCCTCTGTAAAATGGGCATAACACCTGTGTCACAGGATTTTTGCAGGAGTTAAAAGTATGTAAATTGCTGTGCAAACTTTAAAATGCTATATAAATGCTAGCTTTATAATTCTTGCTCTCTTCCTCATCAGAGCAATTTCTGCTTCTGTCTAAATAGTGTTACTCTTAAGAGCTTTCTATCACATTTATGCTCATTTCTTTTATAAAAATATTAGGTCATTGAATCCTACCTATCCTCTTGCTGAAGCTTTTGAAAATAGCTCTTCCAAAATCTGAGATGGCTATCAAATTACATGTGACCCTTTACTTCTTAATTGTGAATACTCCTTAACTCTTCTCCCTGAGATTTCTGCTCTTTCTGCTTTAGGAACTAGGTTCTTACCCCTTTGAAGCTTAGTTTCCTTAATTATAAAATCAAGTTTTCTTAATTTCTTAAGGAAAACACAATTTTCTTAATTATAAAAAAGGTAACAACAGCTAGAAATACCGCATAGGGCTGGTATAAAGAATCAAATGAGAGGACTTGTGTAAAGTGCTTTGCAAATCTGAATGCACTCTAAAATGTTAACTCTTATTATTGTTATTTATCCTTGGTCAGAATTAGGTCAAGAATACAATTTCTCCTTCTTGCTTTTATCTTTCAAAGAATGAAATGATCGTTAAAGTAAATCACAGATTTATAAGCTGCTTTGGACACAAAGAGAAACTCTTATATATGTTTGGATCATTGCTGTTCCCATTACTTCATTATTATGCTTATGTGTTCAGTTTTTAATCTGTTTCACAAATTCTTTAATTCCTTCTCTACATCCCCTACCTACAATTGCTTTTCTCCATCATGGTTCCCCACTCTGAGTTGCTGGAATTTGTCATAGGAGTACATCTTCTTAATGTAGGATGCTGCTCTACCTTTCCCTTTTATATGTTGTGTTCCTTTTAAATAAAGTACTTGCAGAGCTATGATTCAGTCATGAGTCCTATCACACCGGTTTTCAATGATGTCTGTGAGTTCATTTGTCTTGCTGTGTTAGAGTCTACTCTGTTGATTCCTCATGCTTTGTTCATTTATGTATAGATATCTGGAACAACAGATACTTGAGAGTATGGATTTTCTTGCTGGGTCTTTTCTTGGATGTTTTCTTACATGTATAATTGATTCTCTTTTCTGCTATTTCTCTGTTGTATCTGCTACTGTCTACAACAACCAGCTGGATTTGTCAGATCTGAGTAAGCAGTTTCCACCTTCCCTCTCCTCTCTTTATTTTAAAGCTTTCTTGTTTAGCATGGTCAGTCTTGTATATCTTTTCATGACAAATGAATTATGAAATATGCGGCAGAAAATGGGTATGTGTTAATCTTAGCCAGAACTTGCAACTTATTTGCATTTCTACTCCCAACTTTGGCATTGATTCATTCTTAAATTTACTGAAAAGTAATTCAAAATAAAAAATGAATCCTTACTGTAATCTGACTTCTTTAGTGTGATCAGGGTCTTTCTTGTTCAGTTGTTTTGCTTATTCCATTTGCAATGATCTTTGTCATTTATGGCCATTTTGCTTCTTTCTTTGACTTCCAGCCTTCGCATAGTCACCAGAATACTGTTGGTAATGCACAAGTCTGACTCTTTCCCTTCAGTTCGTTTCTGCTATCTGTGAGATAAAATAAAATTTACTTAGCATTTAAAGCCATTCTGCAGGTCACCTCCAACTTGGCCTATTTCATATTACTCCCTTTCATACAACCTTCCATTCAAACTCAACTACTACCTAGTCCCCGATTTCCTGCTGTCTCCCCTCTTTGTTGATACTGGCTGACCCTCTGCCCATATCAGACTGTTGAAATCCTCTTTCTTCAAGGCTCATCAGCTGCCTTCTTCATAAAAACCTTTTTAAATTTTACTAGCTGAAACCATTTTTTGCCTCCTAAAATTTTCTGAGAATATTTTTGTCTGAATCTTTCCCTTTTTATATATCAACACTCTGCTCTGCCTTGGGATTTATGCTTCTCTCTGTGCCATATACTCTGCCATACTTTTGTGTAGTTGGTATTTAGTACATGCTTTTTGACATGGAATTCTTTTAGAGTAGTAAGATGCAGGGTTTTAAATCTTCCTTATTTTCCTTTTCCCTTAATTTTATTTTTCTGTTGGTATGGAACTAGGAGAAAGGAAGAAATGTACAGTAGAAGACCTGCAAGTTCCTTTTATTTTCTTTTTAGGGTGAAGAGATTCATCATATGAGTGTAATTTGAAAGCATGGAATACCTTGAGGCTAGTTTTTTTAAAAATAGTATTTTAATAGGCTTTAGTTTACTTTAAAAAGTAAACTTTAACCTACTTACTAAAATATTTTAAACACTGGAAAATATTTGTAAGTATTTTGGCTTTTTTTCCCCTCAAGTACTAGCAACTGATATACAAAGTGGGTTTTTTAAAATTAAATTTTATTTTATTTTCATTTCCAAAGTCTTTCCCTACTCTTCCTCTACCCATTGAGAAAGCAAGAAAAACAAAGCCCATTACAAGATGCATAGTCAAGCAAAACAGATTTTAGTATTAGCCATATTCTAAAAAAGGAAGAAAGAAAGAAAAAAGAAATGAAGAGAAGAATATGTGCTTGCTTCACTCTGCACTCCGAGTCTACTAGTTCTCTAAGCAGAGGTGGATAGCATGTTTCATCATGAGTCCTTTGGAATTGTGGTTGGTAATTGTGTTGATTAGAAATACTAGGTCTTCCAAAGTCGATTATCTCTACTGTATTGAGTTTACTTTTAAAACTTTTCTCTGGTTTTGCTTACTTCATTAAGTGATTTTTAAAATAATTTAATTTCTTTCAGAACTCTATGATATTTGCCTTGCTCGAGCCAAGGAAAAGTGGCGATCCCTTAGTGCTGGGGCCTCTGAAGCAGAGAATGAAGGTCTGTTTGTATGTAAATTTAACACACAATGCTGCCATTAAATGTGTGCATTAAAAAAATAAATTAGTGATTTATTTAATTGGATTTTAACATTTTTTCCTTAATTTAAAAGTGAAACTAAAATTTATGAAGACTATTAAGTGTTGGAGAAGAATGCATACTTTACTGTTTAGGAATGAAGATTTTTAAATGGGAGAACAAAACTTTTTAATAGTAACTATAACATAGCCATTCTGGTTCTAAATGAAAATTTCATGTCTGAGTATGCAGATGCTTGTGTACAACCAAGTTTTCTCTTTAAAAATTATTCACATTATTTATGACAGTATCTACAATAGCATCTAGAGCTTCAAGGTATAGAATTGATTTCAAGAGAAATGTGTTGTACTTCCCCAAAGGAAAACTACACAGATGCTAAAATATTCTTAGAAATCTTCCAGAGCAATATGGCATTACCATTTTGTTATTTTTAAAGGTAGTTCAGTGTGGTTTTTAAGCCCAGAGAGCAACAAAGTAAACTAGAAATATCCTGGATGACTTGTTTCAAGTAGCTGAAGTATAGTGTCATTTTGTATGGGGACTGCTTTCTATTAAATAGCAGTAGTTTTAAGATTTGAAACTTGAATTATATTATTATAGCATTTTTCATGCGGAGTAATTGGAGTAGTGAGTACATTTTGCTAGCTTAACACTTGAACATTTCTTACTTATAAGATTTTACTAGTGGTAAAAATCATAGCAAAGAAAATCTGAGATGAAAGTGAAAAAATTCCTAAAAATTTGAGATCCTAGGCACAAGTAGATTTGGGAAAATAGTTCCAAGTTAGAAAATATTTATTTTTAACTATAACTAGTATAAAGTTTTGATTTTTTTAGTCAAAATATTAATTTTTTAACTATAACTAGTATCCAGTTTTGATTTTCAAAATTCTAGTATTCTTATATTCCTGTAACTTTGTAGCTAATAATTTGGCTAATATAGCTAATTTGTCAAAACACTCAGTTTTTAGAGTGCTGGAAAATATCGCACAATGCTCCAGTAATAAGTTGATTTTTAAATTTACTGACTTGGTCAAAAATGAACTGTAAATTCACATGGCCTTTGGTTTAACAATGTTGTGTTAAAATGTTGTGTTAAAAATAAACTTAGTTTTTGCAAATGGTTATGGTACTTAGTTTTAGTTTTATGTGCAGGTAGTGTAGTATATTAGAAAGAACTATATTCTTATTCTGGCCCACTTCCCCTCACTGTATGTCACTCAAATCTTTGTCCTCTTCTTTCTTTTGAAAGGTGAAAAGAGAATAACTCTGATCTTCTTTAAAAAAATTAGTCATTACTACTTTTAAAGATAGCTCCTTGATTTAAAATATAATTATGACAGTGTATTCACCAAGAATCCATTAGTGACACACAATTACAAAACCCCTGTTGCTTATCAATATTAACATATCTGTTTCTTATATGCATTGTAATTCTTTGTTTTTGATAGATGCAAGTTTTTCTGCAGCTGACAGAGAAGCTAGTCTGGAACTAATCAAACTGGACATCTCTAGAACATTTCCTAATCTCTGTATTTTCCAGCAAGTAAGTGGTGTATATTATATTTTTTTTATACCAGTGGTTTCTGCTTAAAATTTGAAGATGATGAACTATACATTTTTATAAATGAAATATCAGAATATATCACTTTCCAGTTTTTGAATATTCTATCCTTAATGATATAGAAACCCTTTACTTATACTATTTTAAACACTTATTTATTGACATGTTTTAACTACTTGCCTTCACATTTTAGGCACATATCTCAGTGTGCACTGATTAACACTACCATATGTGTGCATCAAAGATTTACTGTGTCTGAGAGCAGATGAAATGGACAGCTTTACACATCCTTTTGAGTCTGTAGAATGAACATAGAGTATTTTGAAATGCACACAGTCAGAGCAAGCTAATCAATCAAACAACATTTAAGTGCTTACTGTGTGCCAGGCATTACTGTAAGCACCGCAGTTACAAAGAGGGTAAAAACAGTCCCTTTCTTCAAGGAGTTCACATAGGAGAGACAGCACATCAGTATCTAAGGGGCCGCATAGAGGGTACTGGGAGTTGCTTAAGTTCTGTCCAGACCTCTGTAAGTGGTGCTATGGTTTTGGTACAGTGAAAGCCCAGGATAGTAAGCTCATTTTCTTATACAAATTGAACTTGTGGCTCTGAACCTCGCTCATGACCTGTGCTCTGAATTCATCCTTGGCTTAATTTCTTGTAGCACAGTTCCTGGCACATATTGCTTTTTCCTTGTGTATGGTTTCTCCACCCCTATTCTAAATGGTGAATATGTGCAAGTAACACAGAGTAGTTGAAGGAGAGGGGAGCAAAACTGGTGACTTCATATATTTTGAAATAACAAGGGATTAGCCATAGGATTAATATGTGAGGTTGTGTTTACTGCACATTCAAACCTAACCTGCTGCTTTTCTAAAGGTGCTAGGCTCTAAATTTTGTTAGTGAGATAACTTCATAGAATTAACTATGGATTGCTTGGTAACCCGTGTGAAAAGTTACCCCCAGTGCTAACCGTACTTATGCATGTGTTGTTTTTGGTGTGTTGATTGTTATAGGGTGGTCCATATCATGACATGTTGCACAGTATTTTGGGAGCTTATACTTGTTACAGACCGGATGTTGGTTATGTAAGTGAAGTTATTCTTCAGTGTTTTTGGGTGGCATATATAAGCTGAACAGAAATAGAACTTTTTGTGTGTGTGTATGTAGCATATTACAATAGAAAATCTCATTAAAGTTAAATTACATGGCCTCATCATTTTTGATAAAGAGAGAGAATTAGAAGTCTGCTGGTAAATGGCCTATCCCAGATTGCATAGTCAACAATAGATATAGAATTTCTGCTACAGACCCTTCTAACCACGGCACATTGTTTAAAATCTGATTGGTTGTCATTTCTATTTTTGTGCCCACTTGCGCTAGTTAATTTCTTCACCTTCATAAAAGCTTGTTTTCTGAGACAGGATAAAGTACACACGTTGAGGGAATTTTTTTTTCAAGTGTGCTGTGAAAATGAGTTTTTGTTTACTATTATATGCTTCATCTTTGGGATTAAAAAGACAGGCAGGTTGAGACATACAGAAAATAATAGGGATTAGGGGGGCAGACATGAATGGGGGCTAGGGAAAAGAGCAAAGACAGATGAAGATCATGAATACAGTCCCTGGTCCATTTTAATGTTACCTACTGAATTCTAAACATTGAGTTTCAGTAGTGAGATTGCTAGTGGTGGGGGAAGTAGATAGGAAAGGGGCTATTAATTTCCCTTGTAATATGTTGGAATGGACAATGATAGATATATTTTGAACCATAAGAACACCCAACTTTTAGTTTGCAAAATATAGTAAAAATGTGCACTGTGTATGTATACATACCTATTTTGGTTGATACTAGTTTAATATTTTTCTTCTTTTAGGTTCAGGGCATGTCATTTATAGCAGCAGTATTGATTCTGAACTTAGATACTGCAGATGCCTTTATTGCATTTTCTAATCTTTTGAATAAACCTTGTCAAATGGCTTTTTTTCGAGTGGACCATGGTCTTGTGAGTATTCTGTAGTTGCTATGATAATTTTTATGAAATGTTCCCTGCTTATCAGTGGTGTGCAAAGAACTAATTTTTGTTGTCAGTTACTCCTTGCTCTATCTACTTTACTTTGACGCTCTGAGACTTTTAAGTAATTTAGCTCATTGTTGTTTAAAAAAAATAAAAGTCGCTTTTTCCAGCAGCATTTTTCAGAAGTGATACATAGCCTAAGTAGATCCTAATCATTGGCAAAATCAAACTGAATGATATTATTGGAGGCTGTAGTTGACCACCAAGTTTTGTTAAGGGGCATAATGGTACATACAGTAGCACGTTTCTTTTATGAGTAACTGTGACCTGGAATGAACTTGATTATAAAATTTTTAACTTATCCAGAGTAATCACTCTATAATTGAATTGTGTCGTTCTAGTAATTGTCAATTTCCAAACTTCACTTTAAGAAATGAAATTAACTCAGATTTGAAAATCATAGTGTAGTTGTTGGCTTATATAATTTTTAAAAAGTACTGGGAAAATATCCAATATCTCCAGATATTAGTGATTATTAACTTTGTTGGTAACACAGTGGATGAAGTGCTGGTCATAGAGTCAGGAAAACTTAAGGTCAAAATCCAGCCTCTTACATTTATTAGCTGTGTAATGGACCCTGGGCAAGACAATTAACCTTCATCTAGCTAAGTTTCTTCATCAGAAAAATGAATGTTAAAGCACCTTTGTTGTGAGAATAAAATGTTAACATTTCTAAATATTAACATTTCTAAAGTGTTTCACAAACCTTGAAGCACTATTTAAATGTTATTATGAAGTAAATTTAAAAGATATAAATTAGACTGTCAGTTATTTGTTATTATGTATTAGAAAATCCAGAGGATTTATAGTTAGAAAACCTGGATTTCAGTATTTGCTTTGTTCCTTATTAGCTTCGTGACTTTACACAATAAGCATACTATTTACTTACACAGTAAACTTACTACTTTCCTTCCTCGTCCATAAAATGAGAGTATGGGAATAACTGACCTCTCTATGATTCCTCCCAACTTTAAATCATACTATTAAGGAACTTTGCATTAAAATTGCTATTATTTAGTTTTGAAATTTATTTCTTACTTGCATAAATATTTCAGACCTTACAGATTGTTTGTCACTACTAAGACTCTACCGTAATTAATTAGCTCATTTTGTTTGTTGTCAGTTTTATAACACCTTTTGGAGTGTAGAATACTTTAACATTTCTGGCCACTTATTAGGGGTCGCAGTATAGAAGTGACTCCTGTAATGTTTGGTAAACTAAATGACCTCTAAATTGCCATCGTTCTCTGGTTCTTTTGAGGAGTTTTTCCTTTAGAGAAGAAAGAGAAGGATTTATTTTTCTTAAACTTAAGAATTAATGTCAATAAAATGGAAGAACACATATTTGCAGATACACATGTAACTAGATTAGCTTTTGTGTCAAATTGAGCTTGTTGAAGAAAAATATCAATATATACTCTGTGATTTAGGCTCCGGTATCAGAAACTTAATTTAACATTAATCTGTGTATCCAAGCCATTTCTAGCTTGGAGAGAGAGGTGTCCAAGCTGGTATAGTCTTCCATTCCCTCTGACATGACTCTCTGTCAAAGGAAGATGTGAGGCACAATTATAGAAATTGTGAACAAGGAAAAGATACATTAAAATGTAATCTTTGTTAATCTTTAAGTATTGTTGAGGAACCAGGTTGTCTGGACCACTCTTCTTACTCCTGAGCAAGCAAAGGGACCTCTTCCCTTCCATCCTATCTTAATGCTTTCTCCGTGGAGAATAAAGGCAGCCTCCAGCACCAGTTATTTCAAGTAGATAGGGAGGCACAGATGTGAACAAAACCTAGGGTGCTTCTCTTAAAAGGCTGGAAACCCCCCTTGTCCATTTCCTAAGAAAAGGTTTTTTTATCATCATCCTGTCACTTGCCTTTCCAAGGGGCTTTCCCCTAAGGATTTTGGAAAGAGTTCTTTAAACTCTTCTTTCTTAATATTCTCTGTTTTACTAAAAAGATCCTTTTTTAAAAAAGTATGCTTTTCAAGAGAGCAATTCAAGTATTTGAGTGCTGGGGCACTATGCTTGATGCTCTCTTGGATGCACAGATAAGAGGATGGGAGTATTGCCTAATAAAGGTTGAATTTGTTTTATATAATGTTGGCTTTCTGACCAAGATATGTAGAATTAATATTTTTGTAGTAATCATTTCCTACAAAATTCTCATTTTGTGGTTATGCAAAATTATGTAAGTTGCAACGAAAAAAGTGATCACTCATTTAAAGGACTATTTTACTTTTATAAAAATACATTTAATTCTCTCATAATGCCTTTTTTAAGAAGTTGATCATAGGGGCAGCTAGGTGGCACAGTGAATAGAGCACTGGCCCTGGAATTGAGAGGACCCGAGTTCAAAGGTGACTTCAGACACTTAATACTAGCCGTGTGACCTTGGGCAAGTCACTTACCCCAATTGCTCTGCCTTCCTCCCTCCAAAAAGCAAAAAAACAAAAACAAAACACACACACACACACACACACACACACACACACAAGAAGTTGATCATGAGAATGTTTGATCTTCCATAACTATTTAAAACCATGCAGCACCTCCTCTCCCTTCTTTATTGAGGTAGGGCGTGGGGAGGCTGCGGATGTAGAAAATTGCTTGGTTTTGCTGAACTGTGCTTTTCCCCCCCACATTAAAATATCCTTGTTACAAGTAAGGACAATTTGCTGGTTATGAAAATGATGTAAAAGCAAAAGATATCAATAAAAATAAGATTAACAAAAGAGATGTGAGAGAGTACAAGTCTCATAGTGAAAAGATGTGTGTTTTCAGCTCTTCTGCCTGGTAGCTTTGCAACCTTGGACAGATCATGTAGTTCTCTGAACTTCTTTCCTTCTCTGTCAGATGAGGAGAATGTTTGCCCTACTTTCTTCCTCAGGTTGTTAAATGTATATGAAATCTATCCCCCTCCACCTCCCACCCAGATACTAAAGCTCTATGGAAATGTAAGCAGGTACTTCTGTTATTAATTTCTATGAGACATGTGATGATGGTGGTGATATTCAAAGTAGCCCTCGAAGTTAAGTTACCTTTCGGGGTACAGAGTTTTCTCCTTATGCCAGCCAACAAAATTTAGTCGTCACAGTGACTTGCCAAATACTAATATAACTCTTTCCCAGAAAGAGACCTAGGGCATGCCTTTTCAGATAAACTAGTCTCTGGGTTTGTTTGTTTGTTTTTTTGTTTAACAAAAAAAGTATTATTGTTACTCCAGGCTGTTTCTAACGAATCCATGTTCTGACTTTTAAAAAGAATAGATTGGAACAATTCCTAAAGCCTATGCCTTTCATGAACAATGTTGATTTTTTTTTGTGATGATTGAATATGATAAATGAATATATATTAAGCAAGGCTGACTTGTATAAATAATTTGTTTAGTAGTACATTTCACATTGTTTCCACAGATGTTGACATACTTTGCAGCATTTGAAGTATTCTTTGAAGAAAATCTGCCAAAATTATTTGCCCATTTCAAGAAACATAACCTAACTCCAGACATCTATCTAATTGACTGGTAAGACTTAGAGATTTATTCTATGTTCATTTCCATACAAACTCCCCACTTTTTCTAAGTTCTGTCTTCAAGGACCAGCTCTTAATATGTCTTTTTCCACGAAACCTTCCCCAGCTGTCTCAGTCACAGATGATCCCTTTACAGAGGAAAGCCAATTGTCTTTGTCATTGTAAATCTATACCTTGCTACTTGTTTCTAGCCATGACATCAGTGTTTTTAAAAGCATGATTTCTTGAATGATGAAAGACTTTGCTTGTGGAGGGTGAATCATATTGTAACCTTATTAGTAGTAGAGTAGATTCAGCTATCTTCTTAAGGATCACTTCTATGCCAGTTTGCCTGGATAGATTTGTTGCTATTGTCTGGAGCTCATAGGCTCATTAGGTTCCATGCAGTGTTTGTAAAATGAAACAAAATTTTGACACATGTCAGAAACCATTAATGACCAGTCCCTAAGCTTGGAAGTAGCCACTGTGGCACAATTAATATGTGGTCATAGACCATTGATTGGAAAATGCTTATCTAGATTAGTGGTCTCCAAAGTAGGGAGCCACAGCTCTCATAGAGTGCATAATCAGCCACCCAGAGAGTGGGCATCTGGGTTAAATCTCACTCTCCCAATTTTAGCCAGTCCCTAAGCTTTTCTTCATCACAGCCATGCTACAGAGACTTTATGCCCTTCCCCACCATTGTGACTATTGAGGCTTAACTTCATTCTGGGTCCACTGAGCATCTCCCCCTCACCCCCTCAGAGCAGTTATAATCTAGCCATGGCCACAGACACTAGCAACTATACAGGCAAAATCCCCCTCCCCACCAGTGTGCCCAGACTTTGCCCCCCAGATTACCGATTACAAAGCAGACAGTCTTGACAGTAGGACAAAGTTAGCTGTGTGACATGAGCAGGCATGCATCCAGTTTTTTTTCCCTTTTTTCTTTCCCCTCAAACCCACTTCTCTTTTCAACTTGCCATTTTCTGTTCAGACATTGCCATTCTTCTAGGGACCAGGAATTGTCATTCTTTTTTTCTTTTCTTTTCTTTTTTTTGGAGGGCAATTGGGGTTAAGCGACTTGCCCAAGGTCACACAGCTAGTAAGTGTTAAGTGTCTGAGGCTGGATTTGAACTCAGGTCCTCTGGACTTCAGGGCTGGTGCTGCCCCGAAGCCCCAAAGAATTGCCATTCTTACTCTCACTTCACATACACAATTACTTGTCAGGTCTTGTTCTTATCACTGGCATTTCTCACAGCACAGAGGACTAACACCCTCATTCAGGCCCATTTCTCACCATGAACATTTCAGTAGCTCCTCTTTGGTCTTCATTCTACAGGCTTCTCCCCACTCCAGTCCAGCCTCCATTAGGCTGCCAAAGTGATTTTCCTAAAGCCACATCAAAAGTCAGTAAGCATTTATTTGTTAAATTGGCTTACTTTGTGCCAGGCACTATGCTAGGGATCCACAGCACTAGGGATCCAGGGAAGGCAAAACTCCCTTCAGGAGCTCAAAATCTAATGGGGGAGACAATATGCAGACAATTATGTACAAACAATTGACATATGGGACAAATGAGTCATATCTTAGAGAAGGCAGGATTTTAGCTGAGATGTGGAAGAAGCCAGCAAAACCAGGAGGCAGAAGGAGACACAGAGGATGGTGTCAGTGGATGGTAATCTCTGGAGGGCAGTGGGTACAAGGAAATGAGAAGAGTAGGAAGAGGCCAAACAGTGATGAGGTATAGGTTTTGGGGGATTTCTAATGAGAAATCCTTTCTAGGTCCGCGTCTGAAAAGAATTACAGGCTCAGCTTTCCTTTGGCAGATTTATAAAAGTTTATTGTTACACAAGGGCTCGCAAGGTGCAAGAGGAGTGGTGGGGGTCAAGGAAAGCCTGAAAGTGTGATGCTCTGCAGTGGGCAGGGATCTGATAGAAAAAGCCTACCTGCTAGAAAAGCCTACCTGCAAAGAGCAGGAGTCGAGAAACAGTCTTTAAAGACCTGACACTGTCAATCATAAGTTCATTAGGCTAATTAGGGGTACAAAGGTGGAGTTAGGGAGGGGCCAGGGAGTGGCCAATACTTAAAAGGACATGCACCCTTCACATCAACTGCACATGTGTTTTACCCATAATTCACTAGGAGAAACAGCAGAGCACCAGGGCTTGGAGGTGTGGTTTTAGCCCCGAAACATCATAAAGTCAACCAGCTGGTTAGATTTGAGGTCAAATTAAATGAGATGTACCCATCCAGATTTGCAAATGGATGAGTTTTGTTTACTAGAACAAAAGGAGGTAGTGCCTTGAAAGAAGAGTTAATGGTTTCAGAGGAAATACCTCTAGGCTGGGGGCAGGGGAGAAACAGTTAATGCTTTACAGCTTGGGGGGAGGGAAGGAAACAGAGTTAAACTGATTTCATAAACTGATCATACATACACAAGACTGAAATAATAACTATGCCACAAAAATCACCCCAAAATATATTACATAGGCCATTCAGCACTGTTTCATTAGGATTTTATACATGATCCTAGAGGTTATAGGGAATCACTGGAGTTTATTGAATAGGGAGGTGACATGGTAGAATGAGGGTTTTGGACTTAGGTTATGAGCCTAGGAGGCTGGAAAATGGTGGTACCCTGGGAAGGATTTGGAGAAGAAGAGGAGATGATGCATTCAGGTTTGAACTTGTAAGATCTTTGAGATACCCGGTAGGCAGTTGGAGAGTCAAAACTGGAGGTTTTGGAAGGTCAGGAAGAAGATTAGGGGTGGATAAATAGATCTGAGAATCATTTGTATAGAAATGATCATTGAATCCATGGGAGCCAGTGAGGATAGTGAAGGTCTGATCAAATCTCCCCTACTCAGTAATCTCTGGTGGCTTCCTATTACCCCTAGGGTCGAATGTGAAGTCTTCTGATTGGCATTTACAGCTCTTCACAGCTGAGCCCCTTGCTGCCTTGCTCTCTGCACTCCATGGTCTGGTGGCACTGGTCTCCTCAGGGCTCTACAGCCTCCTGTCTCTGTGCCTTTGCCCTGGACGCCACTCGTGACTACAGTGCCCTCCCATTTCACTTTTGCTTCGAGGAATCCCTGGCTTCTTTCAGGAACTGACTCTGCTGCCCCTTCTGTCCATCCTGCCCTCACCTCCCCCAGCTGCTAGTGCCCCTACCTCCTCCAAGGCTACCTTGTATTCATAGTGTATATATTCAGCATTTATATGTAAGCTGCCTTCTGTTAGATGGTAGGGAACGTCTCACTTCTGTCTTGGTGTCATCTTCCTGGCTTGGCAGAGTGCCTGACATAAGCAAGTGCTACATAAGAACTTGCTGATCGTTTGATAAGGCATGGATTTTAATCTGCTTCTCAGCTTGGGCCGCTAGCTGGGGCAGTGGGGAGAGCGCCAGGTCTGCGGTCAGGAAGACCGGACTTCAAGTGTGGATGGACGCTCATTTAACCTCTTTTTGCCTCAGTTTCCTCATCTGTGAAATGAGCTGGAGGAGGAAAAGGCAAAACTACTCCAGGGTCTTTGCCAAGAAAACCCCTAAAAGGATCACAAATTGTCAGACACAACTCTAAAAGACTGAACAATAGCAACCACAGGCTGGTGCCCCACCCCCTTCCCCCAGTAAGAAGAGCCAGTCTGTCAGTGTTCTGATGTAAATGGAATCTTGCTCAAGAGAAGGTGTCGGGAGGAGGAATCTCCGACATGTTCTGGTATCTTGTTTAGCCACATTCCTGGGCAAGGCACTTCACTCCCATTTGCCTCAGTCGCCTCATCTATAAAATGGGCTAATAGCAGCACTTACCTCCCAGGGTTGTTGTGAGGATCCAGTGAGATGATGTTTGTAAAGTGCTTGGCGCAGTGGCCTGCCTAGGACCCAGGAAGAGCTCTGCAAATATTCACTGTTATCATTGCTGTTGTTGCTCCTTCATCCTCTCCCTGTTTTTGAACCCAGGTGTAGGATTTGACATATATTCCTCTACATTTTATCTTCCTCTATTTGGCATATCATCGTAGATGGCCAGGATCTTTTTGGCTCTGAATTCTGCCATCTACCTTCATGCCATTCACAAATTCAATTATCTGGGTACCTATGCTTTCATCTAGGTCACTGATAAAAACGTTTAACTGTATTGGGTTTCAAGGACTTACAGAAGGCAGAACTACACACTTCTTACTTGCTTCTGATGGCTTTGCCAAGAGGTGGGCAGCATGGCTTCTTGCAGAAAGCACTAGTCTAGGGGCCAGGAAGGCCAGATTTTATGTCTGACCTCTGACACATTCTGACTTTGTAATCCTAGGCAAGTCAGGGAAATGCTTAGTGCTTGAGGCAGCTTCCTAGGACTATTAAACGGCATAAAAGGCGCTGACTTGCATTGCATTTGTAAAGTGAATGTCCTCACTCTTGTCAAATAAAAAAACAGTTAACATTCAGCTCTACATTTTAGGCTCAGTTCTTCCAGAAACAATTTTTATTAATTTAACATTATTCTAAATTCAACCCTTGTTTCTGTTTGGGGAAAAAAATGTCTAAATTCTCATAGACTCCTCATGATTTCAGATAATTTGAAGTAATATTTGTAGGAATCTTGAATAAGGAAAAGATCACAATATGATAAAATGTGGTTTGAGGTTAACCATCAGTTCTAGTAGAATAATAGCCATTAATCTTATCTTAAAACCACTCAATTCCTTCTTTGACTGCCCTTAGGTTGGCCCTATCTCTGATCTCATCTGGGGCTGGGGGAAAGCTGCTAACTAAGCAAGTAAATTATTTTAAACTTGGTTTCCATTCTTAGTCCATTTTCCCTGGGGATTTAGTTTTTGTTTTTGACCTTTGATGTGATTTTGAGAAAGAAAAGCCTAGAAAGGATTTTAAACTAGAGAAATATTTGTTTCTTAATATTTTCAGTTGAACAAACAACGAAGTTTTGAATATGGTTCTATACACCAGAGTTCCCTAGATATGATGTCACAGGTCCAGTCCCTATCTTTTCTTTGCAAAGAATGACCTTCAAACTCCAGAAGATGGGACAAAAATGACTAACAGGGAATCTAAGTCCAAAGTAACTGAGAATGTAAAGGATATATTTGCTTTCAGTGGGTTCAGCTCACCAGACCCAGATGAACTTTTTCCAGGGATAGTCAACATACAGATGAAATAACTGATTATCTTTGAAAAATAACGGAAAACAATTTAGGTACATACGACAGGTAGACATGATCCTGATTTTCAAAAGTGAAAAGCAAATTGTTTATCTTTTATCTGGAAACCCTAGATTTTGGTTATAATACTCCTGGGAGTTTTCATTTTGGGTCTTTTAGGAGATGACTACTGGATTCCATTTTCCTTTGTTGTCTGATTCTAATAAGATGTGGGTGGCATTTTTAAAAAAAAATAATTTCTTGAAATATTACAGATAGGCTCTTTTTTTGGTCATAGTTTTCACAGAGTTCAAGGATTCTTAAATTATTTTTCTAGATCAGTTATTTGTGATCTGAGATAGCTTACATTTTTTTCTATTTTCTTTAGTTTTTTTACTTTGTTTTAATAATTCTTGTTTTTAATTTCAGTTCAGTCCATTCTAGTTTTTAGGGAGGTTGTTGCTTG
The DNA here is from genome assembly GCA_028646515.1 of Pseudochirops corinnae. Taxonomy (NCBI): domain Eukaryota; kingdom Metazoa; phylum Chordata; class Mammalia; order Diprotodontia; family Pseudocheiridae; genus Pseudochirops; species Pseudochirops corinnae. The sequence continues at coordinate 137,634,524 of CM053592.1, forward strand.
GGTATGGTTTAGTACCCTTTATGCTAAGCAGTTAATTCTCTTTTTAAAGTTTTTCTTCCATAGCTGTCATTTCTTTTTCATCTTTTTTCCTCTACTGTTCTCATTTCTTTTAAGTTCAAGAATTGTAGATGAATTTGCATCTAAGCTGTGTTTTTCCTTTAGGTTTTGCTTGTTGATGTTCTTGGAACCATTACCTTCTTCTGAGTTTGTCTTAGATGTCCCTGTCATCCAAACGGCTTTTTATGGCCATGCTGTTATTATTATTATTATTATTATTGTTATTATTATTACTCATTCTTCTAATTGTATTTGCTAAATTGAGAGTTTATATTCAGGCTGGATGGACTCTGCATACTTTTGAAGAGAATGTGTGATCCTTGTTTGGGTTCAGATTTGTATTCTCTGGTGTCCAGATGCTGCTTTCTCCGGATATCTAGTGTTTTTAAGGATCTTGCGTGGCTTAGGCCAAGGACGTACAAATTCATTGGGTCCAGAGCAGTCTGGTCTAGGATGAAGTCTGATTAATGACTTCCTGGTTTGGGTTTTGCAAGCTCCTGACCTGGGTCTAGACAACACAGCTGTAGGCTTCCCTCAGTTGGAGTTTCAATAAGTTGCTTTTGGGCCAGACCACTGGAAGGCCTTGTAGAGGGATGGAACTCAGGCTCACTAACCTGGTCTGACCTCCCTGCTTTTGCTCTTCAGCTGCAGGTCTCAGACTAGGCAGAAGCTGAACCTGAGACCTTGCTCCAGGGTCTGAGCTATTTAGCTGCTGTTTGCTTCTGTTCCTGCTCTTTCCCCAGTACACAGCTTGGGGTACATCATTCAAGCCTAGGTGCAGGGCACATCCTCAACGAAAGCTAGATCCCTGATCTGATTCAGCTCTCCAAACAGCACAGCTACTTATTGCCTCCTATTCCTGCTCCTTCCACAGTTTTGGGCCCCACTGTTCTCCCAGTTCTACTCCTAACTGTGGGTTTTTCCACCTTGGTTCCATGCATGTGTCCTTCTCCACTTTCCTAGATCCTTTTTATCTGTTGTCTTCCCCCATTAGAACATAAACTTCTTAGGAACTCTGATCAACACAGTAACCCACCACAATTCCTAAGGCCTCATGATGAAACATGTTGTCCTCTGGGCAGAGAAGTGATGGAGTCAGAGTTAAAACCAAAACAAATTTTCCCTTCCTTCCTTGCTTCCTTCCTTCCTTCTTTCCTTTTTCTCTCTCTCATCCTTCTTTCTTCTCTTCCCCCCTTTCCCCTGGAATTTGTTTTGCATACCTATATTATTTTTTAGTAGGGCATCTGAGGTGAAGCAGTGGAAAGAGTGCTTGGCCTGGAATTACGAAGGCCTGAATTCTAATCTGGCCTCAGACATTTACTAGCTGTGTGACCCCAGGCAGGTCACTTAACCTTGTTTGCTTCAACAACAACAACCCCACCACAATTTTTTCTTTCCTTCTCAAGGGGTGAAAAAGAGGAGAGGAAGAGGGAAAGATTTTGGATCTGAAAACAAAATTGAATTAAAAAAAGAGAAGTAAGCTGTGAAAAATGGAAATTTGTAGTATCATGTACAATCCTACTCTACATTGCACATGGAAATACTTCATATGGTGTTTGTTAAATTTAGAATAACGCTTAGTATGCTGAGTGCCTGGCATATTGCCAGTGTTTAATAAATCTATCTACTGGAACCTTGATAGCTGCCTTCTTAATGGGTAGAAATTGGATGAAGAAGGTTAAAAGTTTGTTTAAAGAACATTTCCTAATAATTAGATATAGAGATAAAGGACAATGACTGTACCAGTGATATTACTGAATGAAGAACCTCCTCTCTGTGCAGATTAGCACCTCTCTGCAGCTTAGTCTTAGAGAGTTGCCAGACAGGTTATTAAGAAAAAAAACAACACAAAACTTGCTTCACTCATTTCCTCATGATGCCAAGAGAAATTGAAGAAAGCTTCCATGAAGTTGGGTAGACCTCTTGTTGAAAATGCAAGGGAGGATGTGACTAGGAGTCATGGAAGATTGGGAAGGTCTGGATGGCCTTGAGTGGTGTCATTGGAGGAAGAGAGACTATTTAGCCCCTGGAGTTGTACACTGTCAACACTTATCCAAAACCAGATCAAGATTGAGTTGCTGACACTGTCTTTCTGGCAGGGAATCTTGTTTTGCTTCATCACTTGACACTCCCTTACTTGATGTAGATGTGAGGGAACAGAACATTTCATAACTGTCAGTGCCCTCCTACGCTGATTTCAATGTTCAGACAACAAAGAATACGTATTTTGTGGGAGGTATGAGATAAGGTCATTTAAGTTGTCAAAATACTTCCAGTAATAATCAAATGAAAAATTTATAAGGAGATGTAAGTTGATTTTGGAGGAAAAAAAAGTCTTGAATTAAGGGATTTGATTGCTCATTTCCTGCTTAGATCTTTCACAAAATTTTAGTTTTACCAACATTTTTGACACAATAATCTCACTATTATGATGTTTACTTTTTGAAGAAAACTTTTAGGGTTGAATATACCCTGTTTACTGGTCAGTGCTCCTGCAGGGATAACATCCACAGCTCCTAAAGACCCAGAAAAGAAAGTTCTTGTCACCAAAGTCCCTGGCATCATGACATGATTCAACATCAGAACCAGATAAGATTTTATCAGTGGAAATGACACTAAAGAAGTGATGTCATCTACCTTGCCTCTCTACCATAAGGGTCTCCTATGAGACCTTTCCATCTGACTTGGAGCCAAAGCCTTCTGCTCTATGGAAAACCAATCCAATAGGGAATCATCATGTTCAAATATTGATTTTGTACTTCTGATAGCAGATTTTTTAATACTCTTTACTTAAAAGACTGTAATTTTCTCAGTGTAGATAGTTCTTCAGTTGACAGGGATTATGAGCTTTTCATAACTTAAATCATCATGGTGAGTTGATATAGTTAGTAACTAGTGTGAATCCCTCCAGTCTTAGCTAAAGTGGATCTTGGACAGCAAATTTGAGTAGACCTGTGATATAAGTCTTACTGACTCGGCCTAGGACCTGGCAGAATGGCCTAGACTTTCTTAAGCTACAAAGTCACTTGCTTGCTATCATGAAGCATCTGAGGAATGTGGAAGAATCTTGAATTTCCAAAAGTTAGGCCAGTAGAGCACTGGTGCTTGTAGGTTTTTTAATGCTGTGAAAAGTCTTCAGGTACTGTCCTGGTGATATCCTGTGGCTGCACCTTGAGTAGTGACAGATGAATGATAGGATACATTTTGATCTGGAAGGAACTTCAGAGACCATCTGGTCTGAATCCCTCATTTTCTACCTGAGGAAACTAGATTTAGGCAGATTAAAAAGCTCAACATCAGTAGACTGATCCATAAGTGATGTGTTTTTGGCCTTGGGAACCCATGAAACAAAGAAAAACTTAAAGGGAATCTCAGTTTGCAAGGTTCCCTTTATCTATAGTGACAGTGATTTGGTTGGTGAGGGCGGTAAGTTAGGGGGCAGGACAAAAGATGCCAAGAGTCACATACAGATAAAAGCTATACAGATTAATGTATTAACTGTTGATATTTCAAATGTGAGATTCTTGTTAATTGAGTTGATATGCCTGGAGGAACTGAATCCCATTGTTGCCATGACATATCATATGACAAAAGCAAGTTGCTACTAGATGGAGGCTGACCCAGAGATTCTCTTTGGAGAGGAAATAGTGGAACTGGCAGAGTTCTTTTTAGCACGTGACCAAAAGCAGTAAGGAAGAGAATTGTTTGGCATTTTCGGTCATCTTGCTTTTGCCATATTCATTGGGAACATTTATAGAAAGACCACAGTGAAGATAATTCACTCCCCACATCCAGTCTGTTGCCAAGTCCCGTCATTTCTGCCTTCATAACCTCCATTATTCTCCTCTTCCCTCACATTGCTACCTTCCTGGTGCAGGACCTCATTGCCTCATTCCTGGACTATTGCAGTAGGCTGTTGATTGGGCTTTCTTTGCTTCAGATCATCTCTGATTCAGCTATTGAATCTTCTTAAAGTCCAGGTGTAACCATGTCACCACCCTCACCTATTCAGCAAACTCCCATAGCTTGCTGTCACTCCCATAACCAAATATAAACCCCCTTTTTAGCTTTTAATGCCTTTTCTACCCTTCTAGTCTTATTGTGCCTACTTCCCTCCACATAATTTATAATTCAGGGTCAGTGGACTTTTTGTTGTTCCTTTTACAAGACACTCTATCACCCAACCCTGGACGTCCCTCTGGCCTCCTTCACATCTCAATCAAAGTCCTGCCTTCTGCAGAAAGCCTTTCCTGGTGTTCCTTAGCATTGATGCCTTCCCTCTGAGATGGTCTCCATTTTATCTTTTTGTATGTGGTCATTCGCATATTGTCTTTCCCTCTAAACTGTGAGCTTCTCGAGGGTGGGAACTGCTTTTTGTCCTTTCATAGTATCCCTAGTGTTTAGTATGGTGACCATCACAAAGTAAGTACTTCATGAAACTCTGAACCGGGATGGCAGTTGATACAGTTGGTGTTGAAGAGAAAAAAAAGATAGAATTTGGCAAGTCAGCTTACTGGAAAAATTAATTTTACTTCTTTGCTGACCCCTGCTGGGAAAAACTGCATTGCCCTTTCTTGGAATATTATGTATGTAGAATTAGATGCGGTATGTAGCAATATATTTAAGTAACTTGTATCTCTTTAGTAATTCAAATCCCATTTAGTATGGAATAATGCCAATGAAATTTGAAATGTATTTGAAAAACAAAGTGCTTATGTAAGTGCATTTGTGTATAAAATCTGAAAATGTAAGCAAAGATATCATTAGCTTTTTCCCGAATTGTTGTTCAGTCACTGACTCATGTCTAACTCTGTGTGACCTTTTGGACTTTTATCCATAGAGTTTTCTTGGCAAACATACTGGAATAATTTGCTATTTCCTTCTCCAGTATACCCTATTTTACAGATGAGAAACTGAGGTAAATAGAGTAAGGGGTCTCAAAGAAAGGGAGGGCTGAGAGTTAGCAGTGTTATTAGTGTTCAGACAGAATTAACACTAACAATAGACTGTAATACTAACAGTAGATTGTAAGCTCCTGGAGAGCAAGGACTGTCTTTTTGTGTCCTTAGCACTTAGCACAGCACCTGGCACATGTTGGCATTTAAATGCTAACTGACTGACTGAAAATGATGCATTCAATTCCCAACTGGGGATTGCCCAGGGTCACACAGTTAATACATGTCAGAGGCCAGATTTGAGCTCAGATCTTTCTGACTCCAAGCCTGGTACTTTATCCACTGCACCATCCGACTGCCCCATTTTTTTTTTATTAGCATCATGGAATGAATTTAGGACAAAGAATAATTTTTCAATGTTAGTGACTTAGAACATGCTTAACTGCTCTTTAAAATTATTGCAGAGCCTAAACAACTCATATCAAAGAAAGAAACTAGGGCTTCTGTTTTAGGTGTACTTGTTTTTAAAAGGTTCAGACCATTACTATATTTAAGAGTTTTCTTTTTGCCTGATCCCAGACCTGAAAAACTTGTCTTCTCATTTTCAGGATTTTTACCTTGTACAGTAAATCTTTGCCACTTGATCTGGCATGTCGAATATGGGATGTGTTCTGTCGTGATGGTGAAGAGTTTCTGTTCCGTACTGCCCTGGGAATACTCAAACTGTTTGAAGATATTTTGACCAAAATGGATTTTATTCACATAGCCCAGTTCCTCACTAAGTTACCAGAAGATTTGCCTTCAGAGGAATTCTTTACATCTATTGCTGCAATTCAGATGCAAAGTAGAAACAAAAAGTGGGCTCAGGTAAGTAACTCTCTACTATTTTAAAATTTTCCCTTTAAAGATATCACTTTACCAGGCAAAAAGTAGAATAATAACTCCAGTTTCTATTGCCTCTTAAAATTTCCATCTCTCTCTCCTCACAACAACTTTGTGAGGCAGAGTTAAACATTGTATGCATTTTGCAGATGAGTGAACTGAAGGGAAGTGATTTTTGCTGTGATCACACAGTATGTCAGTAAACATTTATTAAGCCCCTACTGTGTGCCAGATACTAGGCTAAGTACTAAGTGTTAGAACTGAAAATAAATGAGCTCTTTGGACTCTCGAATCTAGACTCTTTGCACTTTAAGATTCTATGTGATAGAACAATGTAATTCAGTTAATAAGTGAGTCTAAAATCTATTTCATTTGAAATCTTGGAAGATAAAATAGTAAAACTTGTAAGCAAATATTCAGTACATGAGGAGTTGGGGAAACTTGGCCCTCCTCCTCTTGGGGCTTTCCTCTGCAGTCTTTGACAAGACACTTAACTCCTATGGGCTTCCTTTCCCATTCTACCTCATTTGCTCCTCACAGCCTTTCAAAATAGGTAATTTCTGTATTATCCCCATTTTACACATGACAGAATTAGGTACATGTATGGCTCAGAGACATAAACTGGCTTTCCTATGGCCAGATGGCTAAAAGTGGCAGTGCTGGGCCCGGACAAGTGTGTGGGGGCTCCAAGTTCATTTTCTGTTCAACAATAATTTCAACATTGTGATCTTGTTATTGTCTTGAATATTTTCCTTTTAAAGAAAATGTGCTAGGTAAAACATACCCATTTGGTATTTCAAACCTGTGACTTGCTTCCGTTCTCTAAAAGGGAAAAAAATCTCTGCTCCATCTTTCTTGAAAAGTAGTTGTCAAGGATAACCAAAGGATGATGGTTATGAAAGTATTTTTCAAAGCACAAAACATTAAACGTGTCAGGAAATTATTAACAAATCCAGCTCTTTCTTGCAGTGTAGGGCACATCATAGGCAACTAAATATACATATTTATTTATTGAATGAATCTCGAATTCTTGGATTTTGTGCTTTTGAAATGACAATGTGGATAATCCATGTTAATGTTTTAAGATGATCTTCCTGATTGCCTCTGCATAACTGCCTGGTGGCTCAATGAAGAGAATTGGTTGGAGACTGCTATGGACAGTTGGGAATTGAATGCATCATTTTCAGTCAGTCAGTTAGCATTTAAATGCCTACATGTGCCAGGTGCTGTGCTAAGTGCTAAGGACACAAAAAGACAGTCCTTGCTCTCCAGGAGCTTACAATCTACTGTTAGTATTACAGTCTATTGTTAGTGTTAATTCTGTCTGAACACTAATAAAAGTGCTAACTCTCAGCCCTCCCTTTCTTTGAGACCCCTTACTCTGGTGTTATATGTGATTTGAGATAGTGGAAAACAAGGGTTGGCCTGAGCCAGCTATTTGGTGCTGGACTCCAAGCTTTTTGTCATATTAGTCTGAGGCTCTTGGATACAGCACTGCCACTGCCACGTCCATTTCTGAAATGATAGAGGAATAGATCTTTTCCCATTCATAAAGTCATGATGTTTGCCACCATCACCAGTAATGGCGACATACCTTCTCTACTTATATGTTTTCTGGTAAATTTTTTGAAAACTAAATTTAAATATACACAGAGTTTAGCTGTTTTATATGTGACTCTTAGCATTTAGACTAAATTATATAAATATTGTGTATATTTTAATATGCCCTCTTTGGTAGTGGCTGTGTGTGTGTGTGTGTGTGTGTGTGTGTGTGTGTGTGTGTAGAATTAGGAAGGCTGTATGGGATATGAGAAGAAGTATTGGCTGTGGAGGCAGAAGAGGGGGATTCTCCCAGTTCTATCATTTACTTTGTGACCTAAATCAAGGCACATTACTTCTTTATAGGTCAGTTTTCTCATCTGTAAGATAGGAATGATACTTCCACCACCTATTTCTCAGGGTCATTTTGAAGAAAGCATTTTATAATTTGTGAAGTACTTTACAAATGTGAGCTATATCTGTTTTTTTTTTTAAATTTTTTAATTTTTTGCTTTTTGTTGGGCAACTGGGGTTAAGTGACTTGCCCAAGGTCACACGGCTAGTAAGTGTTAAGTGTCTGAGGTCAGGTTTGAACTCAGGTCCTCCTGACTCCAGGGCCAGTGCTCTATTCACTGCGCCACCTAGCCACCCCTGTATCTGTTAATATTAGTGAAGTTTGCATAATTTTTGAGTTGTTCCTTTAGTTCAGAGTAGTTTGATTTGGGAAATCCTAAAAGGTGTTAATGCTTATGATAGTGCTAGATTTCCTTTTGATAATATGGTCATAAAAATTAAATGCTGGCAGAATCAGGTGGAGCAAGCGTTTTTGCCTAGCTTATCCAGCACATTTTTTTTAACGTGCCAGAGTTCTGATAAAGAAAGCCAAGAAAAAAGCTACAGTAAATCATTTTTCCAGCCCAGGGTAGCTTAGGAGATAGAGATGTCTTCCTAACATTAGAGCTGAGGCTAGTCAGGAGCTTGAAGTGGCAGCTGAAGTGGGAGCATTGCAAAACCCAAGGAGGTTAAAACAGAGCACCAGCGAAGAAAGTACTGGAGAAGAGATCCCACGGGATCTGAACTGGTGCTGGATGCAGGAATGGTTGCCATCTGTCTCTGTCTCACATGAGCCAATTTTGGGTCACAGATCCAGGGTGGAGAAAAGTGGTTGTGATCAGGGCCCTAGCTGAGTACTAAACACAGAACAAATTCCAGAAATATGGCTGTGTGGCAGTCAGTCTAGGAGCAGAGCAACTCTAGCCTTTTGTACAACACATGAGCCTTAAGTGGAGATAACCAGGGCAGGAGGGTCCCAGACCAAAGGTGAGCCAGCACTTCAGTTGTTCTAAACCTGCAGATCCTCCCAGTGGGTGAACAGGGATGGGGTTTAGCAGCAGTTTACTGAAACTCAACCATGCTCAAGCCAAAAAAACCTAACCCTGAGTCAAGAATTTGCAGAGCTCAGATCAGGAGGGCAAGGAACAGACTTGTCTTTTGAATCATGCCACTTTGGAAGCACTGAAAACTTGCAGGGCCCCTTCTGAAGTCATGAAAGTAGCAAAAGGACATAAAAGAATAGAATTTCAGGCTAGATATCTCTCTCCCTGCCTATGCCCTGCCCTAGAAATGAGCAGAGCCTAACCTTAACATAAAATACAAAGTCAAGAAGTAAGCTATAAGAATGAGCAATCAAAAAAGAAAGAAAGCAATCAAGCAAGCTTGAGCTGCTATGGTGATAGGGAAACTCAAGACATGAACACAGAAGATGACAGTGACTTGAAAACATCTGTAAGTAAAGCCTCACAGAAAAATGCAGATTGGACACAAGTGCAACAAGAATTCCTAGAACAAGAAAGAGATTTTTAAAAGAGAAAAAAAAGTTTTAAAAACCATATAAGAGCAGTAGAGGAAAAATTGAAAGAGAAATGATAGCTATGCAAGAAATATGTGAAATGAAAATTAATAGCTTGGTTTAAAAAAAGGTAGAAAAGCTTATTGAAGAAAATATCTTCTGAAAAATTACAGTTAGTCAAGTGGAAGCTAATGATTCCATGAGACGTCAAGAAATTATAAGACAATGTCAGAAGACTGAAAAAAATAGAAGAAATTGTATAATGTCTCACTTAGGAAAAAGAAAAGACAAGGAAAATATATTGAGGAGAGTTAAATTTACCTGGAAACCATGAACATAAGAAGATCTTACCTTAAACAGTCATATTTCAAAAAAAATTATAAGAGAAAACTACCCAGATACTATAGAACCATAAATCAAAGTAGAAATTAAACAATCCATTGTTTACCTCTTAAAAGGAAATCCAAAATGAGAACCTCTAGCAACATTATAGCCAAAATCCAGAGCTCCTAGATCATGGACAGTATACTGCAAGCAGACAGAATAAAAGAATTCTAGTGCCTTGGGGTCATAGTCAGGATCATATGAGATTTAGCATCTACCACTTCAAAGAAACAGACAGCATGGAATATGATATTCCAGAAGGCAAAAGACCAGGGATTCCAACCAAGAATAACCTATCTAGCTCCTCTCGTCCCCCAAAAAATCCCACAGAGGAAAATGGATATTGAATATAAAAGAGGATTTTCGAGAATTCCTCATGAAAAGACCAGTCAAATAGAAATTTTTATGTTCAGATACTAGACTCAAGAAAGTACAGAAAAATAAACATGGATGAGGAATAAATAAAGTTAAATTATTTATAGTCTTATGTGGGGAGATGATACATGTAACGCCTCAGAACCTTATCACCAGGGCTCTTAGAAAGAGTCTAATTAACCAGAGGGCCTGGGTGTGATTATATTTGGATGATCTCAAAAGAATAATGAAAGGGTGGGAAGAGGAATGCATTGGGAGAGGATGAACGTGGAAAATTATCTTATATAAATGGGGTACAACAGGAAGAGTTTATACAGTGAAGGAAGGCAGTGAGCTACATTTGGACCTCTTTTTTCACCTGAAATGGTTCAAAGAGGGAAGAATACACATACTCTCACAATTGGGGATCTAAATTAATTTACCCAACCAGGAGTAACAGGGAAAGGGTTTAACAGAAAAGGATTAGGGGAAGAAGAGGGAGGGTAGATTAGGGAAGGCAGTGGTCAGAAGTAAAACTCTTGAAAGAGAGGATGGGGTGAAAAAAGGATAAGTGTAATAGACTAGGATGGAGGCAAGTACACAATTTGCAGTCTTACTTGTGAATGTGAATGGAATAAATTCACCTATAAAATGGAAGTGGATGGTAGAATGGATTAGAGACCATAATCCAAGAATATGTTATTTACAAGAAACACTCTTGAAGCAGAAAGATAACCATAGAGTTAATATAAGGAACTGGAGCAGAATCTTATTATGATTCTCAGCTGAAGTAAAGTGTCAGGCAAAGTAAAATTAAAAATAGACGCAATTAAAAGTGATAAACAGGGAAACTGCATTTTACTAAAAGGTGCCATAGACAATGAAGGAATATCAGTGCTGAACATATATACACCAACTGACATAGTATCTAAATTCTTAAAGGAAAAGTTAAATAAATTACAGTAGGAGGATATTGTAATACTGGAAGAACTCTATTTACCCCTCTAAGACCTAGATCAGTGTAACCATAAACTAAATAAGAAGTTGAGGGGAATGAATGGAAATTTTAGAAAATTTAGATATACTAGACTTTTGGAGAATATTGAATGGGAATAGAAAGGGGTATACCTGTTTCTCGACTGTGCGTGGCACTTTCATAGAAATTGACCGTGTATGATTTAGGGCATAAAAACCTCACAAACAAATGCAGAAAAGCAGAAATATTAAATGTACTTTTCTGACCATATTGCAATAGATATTACATTCAATAAAGACATCTGAAGCATATATAAAAAATTAATTGGAATCTAAGTAAAACCAGTGCTGCCAAAATTAGAAGAAAAGCAACAAAGTGGGAAAACATTTGCCACAAGTTTCTCTGATAAAGATCTCATTTCTAAACAATATATAGAATAGAGTCTAATATACAAGCATCAGAGCCATTCCTTAATTGATAAAAGGATATGAATTGACAGTTTTCAGAGGAAGAAATCCAAACTATCAATGTTCAGTCATTTTTCAGTCATATCCCAACTCTTTGTGACCTTATTTGGGGTTTTCTTGGCAGAAATATTAGAGTGGTTTGCCATTTCCTTCTGTAGTTATTTTTATGGGTAAGAAAACTGAGGCAAACAGGGTTAAGTGACTTGCCCAAGGTCACACAGTCAGTGTCTGAGGCTAGATTTGAACGCAGGAAAATGAATTTTCTTGACTCTAGGTCTAGCACTCTATCTACTGCACCACCTAGCTGCCCAGTATTAAAAAAAAAATAGTCTAAATCACTAATAGTGAGAGAAATGCAAATTCTGACATATTCCATGACACCCCTCAGAATTGGCTAAAATGACAAAAACAGAAGATAACATTGTGGAGGGCTGTGAGGAAACAAGGGACTTCAGTGTACTGTTGGTGAAGCTGGAATATAGTCTAACCATTCTGGAGAACATTTGGAACCATGCCCATAAAATATTAAAATGCGTGTACCCTTTGACAAAATAATACCACTATACCCCAAAGGGATCAAAGACAAAGGAAAAAGACCCAAATGTAAAATACTTAAAACAGCTCTTTTTGTAGTGGAAAAGAATTGGAAACTGAGGGGCTGCCTGAGGGAATAGTTATGATATATGAACAAGTTATAGTATATTAATATGTTGGAAATACTATTGTCATAAGAAATGATGAAGGGATCATTTCAGTAAAACATGGTTAGACTTGCATAAACTGAGGCAAAGTGAAGTGAGAACCAGGGGATCAATTTATATAGAACCAGCAATATTATAAAGGTAATTTACTTTTAAGGATTTAGGAATTCTGGTCAGTACAACGACTAATCAAGGACTCATGATGAAATACGCTGTTTACCTCTAGATAGGGAGCTGATATATTAACAGTGTAGACTGAAACATATTGTCTTTCTTTCTTTTTGGACATGGCTAATGTAGAAATTTGTTTTATTATTACTCTACATATTTGTAATGGTTGGGAAAGGGGAGAATTTGGAAATTCCAAATTTAGAATTTGAAAATTACATAAAATTAAAAAAAAACTGTCATCTGGCTTGTTTACAGATACATGTATTAGAAATTTCCTTTGTCAAGTGAACAGTACAGTGCTTTTTCAAAATAAATGGAAAAAAGTCAATGTCTGACATAATTTATGGTTTACATAATTTGTATTATGTAATTGCTTTGTCTTGCTTGTTTTTGTTCCCTCTCATTAATATGAAATCTTGTTACTCTGGGAGAAGTGGTTGAAATTAATTGCTAACATGAATACTAAGATTATTTTTGGATTTCACTGATTAGCATCTTAATTCAGGGACAGATATAATTGTTACCTCAGCTTTTAGTAGCAAATTGTTAAGAGGTATAGATATCACATATTCTTAAGGGCTTTATGTATTTGCATCAGATGAGGTAATTTGCTTAAAGACATTTGGCAATTATGAAGCTCTTTATACCTGTTAGCCATTAGTACTGTTATTTTTCAGTGCCTTGCAAGTTAAAACTTGATAATTTTTTTGGGGGACAAATTTTCTTATTTGAATTGTTTAAATCATCGTGGGTCCTGTAACGTGCCCTGTAAAACCCACTGTAAATCTCTTACATCTAACCCCTTTTGTAACTGCCTTTACTGTCATGTCTTTCATGTAACTGTTTGGAGGTGCATGTATGTTCTAGGCAGCCTTTGGTTAATTGTCTCCCATCTGATTTCTAGGTACTGCTTGCACTGCAGAAAGACAACCGGGACATGGAAAGGGGAAGCCCTTCCCTCAGACACTGACACTTCAGATGAATGGGGGCAAGAGATATCCAGGTGGCAAATGTCTTGCTTTCAAATGGATACAGGCATCTGAGAAACATCAAGTCTGTTATTTTCAAGTTTTGTTTATGGAGTTGTTACTGGAGTTGGCCTTAAAAACACACTCCCACACATACCTTTTCAAAAGTAAACCAAGGCTTAGCCTTAAGAAACTCAGTGGCATAATGACCTGGTGTTGATTATACACAGCCCTCACACTGCACGATTTTGAGTAAGAGCAATGATGAAGTTTTCCTTTCAGTTTACATACAAGTTCATTAAATATGAAATACGCTCTTGTTGTAGCCAAAATGCTTAAGAAATGTGCTTTCGAAGATCTCTTAATCTATGACACCAGTTAACGTTTGCAGATTTTTGTTAAGGAAAATGTTAATCTCATTAGCTGTTCCCACCCTCCCCCCAAAAAGCTCTGGGTCATGTTTTTAAAACACATTTACCAAAGATAACATTCAGTGAAAATGGGATTGTATATTGATACAACCAAAAGAGCTACACGTTATTGGGCAAGAGACCTGTTGCTTGTTTTAGAGTTTTACCAAGTTGCCTTTATAAAGTTTCTTAGCATATGTTTGTTTGAAGTGACACATTTAATATCCAAAGAGTACAAAGTTCTCCTAGAGACTTCCTCTGCTCTATTGGCAATCATACCAAGTGGAAATAAAAACTTGGTGGGTAGAAGAACATAAACAGCCTTTACTTGTTGAAAAAAATAGAAGAAACACAATTATATGAGATATGACTATACATTATCTGTATGAATGCAAGTTGTAAGACAGACATGCAGAAACAAAAAGAAGACCCCCACAACAGTAGGTCCTGCATGAGGGAAAGGCCACTTCTTTCTCTGACTTCATCAGCTGAATGTCAGAATAAATCTTAAGTGTCCATGATTACCTCTATGTATGGCATCATGTGCTTTAGAAATTGTCATCATCACAGAAGAATGAAGCAATATATACCTAATAGCTCTGAACTAGGATATGAGAATCCTTTATGTCTATTGTTACCTATAGACAGCTTTCCTAATAATGTAATTAAGAACTTCAGTTTATTCCATTTGTAGAAAACGGTCAGGGTTTTTTTGGACAAAAATTTTATAAATGGGGGATAATCTTTGTGAATCTGTGACTCTCTCCCCCACCCCCTTCCCAGTGCCCAATGCTCCACCACCTTCTTGGTCTCTTAGAGTGCTTTTTTTGACCAGTTCAGAGTATATTGTGATGTCACTTGACATTCCGTAAGTGCTTGAGGAGTATCATCACACCATGCAAGAAAAAGGAAGCCTTTTTTTTTCTTATTTATACTTCTCATTCCCAATTATATATTTCTCTAAGTAGATTGTTGCTGTTGGTGAGTGATCTCTTTGAGTATATCAGAAGTCTTAGGCTCATCTAAGCCTGACTATGGTCTTATTTCCATAGTTTTTCCAAATCTGCTTCTTCTCTCTTATGATCTGCCTAGATTCAAAAGACAGCCAGAAGGTCAATAGATCTTCAGGTTAAGGTATCTACTTCTGAAGTCATCAGTATGCCTAACATCAAATACTTGCACTACGTGTGGTTTGTTACCTTTTTAGGAATGAATTTTTTTTAGATATATGTTCAGCTATAAAACGCTCTCTCCTCCAGCGAGATTTGTAATGTGCTGTTGATGTCACTTTTTGCCTTGGCCTTTAAAAAGATGACTTGCCTATCTTTAATTTTAATTTTTTTGAGAAGGCATTCTTTTTCCACTGGATGCCCTAACTACCTTTCTAGCCCCTAACCCCTTCAGATGCCCATTTCCTAAAATCAAGATGTTGAATGTAACACAGACTGAAAGTGGCATGGTTGTGACCAAGGGCCTGCCGCAGCACTTGTGCACTGTTAACTACCCACAGATGTAATTATTTTTGTTCAATGACTTAAGATTTCTGATCTCTGAGGATGTATATATTTTCTATCTTTTCTTGGTGTACATAAATATTTGTTAAGTGATGAAGAAAAGTGATGCAATAATGAGCTTTGCACAGTTTGTGGAATTTTTCATCTGTCTAAAAATTCAGCTGTTTAACTTTTTTCGTTAGACTAAATGGGAAAAAATAATCCTTTGGATAGAATTATTGATGCATGTGAAATTGGCATAGGTCCTTGACACCCTGTGATTGGACAAGTTACCTAGTCTCAAGTTCTGAAGAATAGTTTTCATAACCAACCAATTCAGGAATCACCTAAGATTTTGCCAACTTAATTTTTACTGTTCAAGTGTTGGGAGGTTTAAACTATAAGGCAGAGGGACTTGCCCTTTTTTCAGTTGATGTTCCTATCCAAAAGAACTGGGCTTCTCCTTAAGAATAACTGGAAAACAAATATTAAAATGCTGCACCATTTCAGAAGTTTGCATTTTTCACTTTATGTGCTATTCAGTTACAGAATCTGAGACATCTCATGTTTGGGATTTTGTGCAACCTGCACTTTATAAGTAGAGAACAAACTTGGCATCTTCGATCACTAGGCAGAATGTCTTATTTTGTTTTTTAAAAAAGTTCATTTTAAAGGTACTTTATAACTGCTTATATTTTTCAGTGTCTTAATTAAAATTGCTTATAGATAAAATCTTAATACACTTGCTACATATCATGTTTTGATTGCTTGTACAGTTATCCATTTGTTTTGTTTAGGCAGGTGTATCAAACAAACTTTTTGAACTGTAAATATGTGGTTTTATTAAATAAAAGTCATGTAAAATTGCTTTATATCTATCCATTGTTCATATACTTTAGCTAAAAGATTACATTTTTATTTTCTAGATTAGAAATAATTTACCATATTTTGTCTGAATTTTTAATAGGTTTTATTACAAAGGTAGTTAAGTACTTTGTTTTTATGGATACAGGCAAATTTTTCCCAGTATTTGGAGAAAACTAAACTGATTTTAAAGGGGTATCTCTATTGTCATATTAGTTAGAGACCCTTCCCCCCTTTAATATGAGCTCTCTCTGAATGGAAGGAAAATACAGATAAATGCTGGAAAAAACCATATGCAATCAAGTTTTACATAAAATATGAGATTTAGAGTTAAAATGGAATATATATTGAGTCCAATATGGACATTTCATAAATATTTATCACCATTCCCAACTCCCAAAAGGAGAGTCCTACTAAACCATCCATCTAAAAGACTATAGTAACTTGTCTTTTGGACAGTGTGACACAAGAGGAAAAATACTAAATTTGGAAATAAAAGGAACATGGTTCAAAAGCTAGTTCTGCTCTTTTCTTATCTGTGTAGCCATGGGTAAATTGCTGAACTTCTCTGGGCTTATTCTCCAAATGAAGAGATTGAATTGAATGTTAGGGTCTTTTCCAACTGTCATGTAATCATTTATTACTCACTTGTTCTGGGCCAGATTGACTTTCCTTCCTCTGATAGTATGGTCCCTATCAGTATGGAATTTCTAGGTGAATTTCTAGGAATCTCTTTCTGCTGATTGGCAAGCTTAGATTTGGTTAACATAAACACTATTCAGGAACCTGATCCTTTGGAAGTTTTCTAAGAGAGACCCTTCTTTCTCACTTTGGACCATGTTTAGATAGGAAAAGGTAATATTTATACAAGTTGAGTTCCCATGACAGTCTGTGGAAAACTGATGCAAATTGTTCGAACTTAATATTACTTGATGCAAAATTCCCTTTAGAGATGTTACTGTATGTAAAAAGTGTTCCACCCATTTTTTTGTCCCCGAAAATCCTGGAAAACTAAAACTTGACAAAACCTCAGAACATGTACTCCAGACCTCTCCTTTTACACATTTTCAATTATTTTTTCCCTTTTATTTCTAAATATATCCCACCACCTACCTCTACTCAATCAGTCATCCCATGTAGTAAATTAAAAAGGGAAAAAGTAGCTAAAGAGGGCTAACACATCAACCTAGTAATGGCATGTGCAGTGTTTCACACTTGTAGTGTCTTCCATCTCTTAAGTGTTGTTGGATTTTTTTTTTGTTGCCATTTATAGTGTTGCATATTTTCACCAGCTTTTGCTTATTTTACTCTGCATCAGTTCCTATATGTCTCTCCATGCTTGCCCTCCTGGCTGTGCTTCTGACCTTCTGGATTTCAATACCATGCCTCACCTGTAGTTCTACCCTGAAACATTCATCATTCTTTCTACAGCCTTCTCAGCCTGGAGCATCCCTCTGCTTAGCCATTCCTCTCTCTTGGTGCATCCTTTCTGGGGCCTCCTCTTTTAGGAGAGGCTCAGGCTAGCTTTCTCTTCATTCTTCTCCCTAACTTTCCAGACTTCAGCACCAAGCCTCTGACATCAGGTACCTTCACCTTCTCTCCTCCCACTCCCTTAGAAATACACTTTTCATCAAACATCTATGTGTCAGTATATTACTGAATGGAATTCAAATGTTAAAATACTCAAACCAGGTTAAGGATAAATGAACTTTTAAAAATCTGAATAGAAAAACCCCATACCAGCAGCACTTGTGACTGTTGAACAAGCTTGGAAAATCAAATGACTATAGACAGTTGAAATGGTCCTTTTTTGCCTGTTAATATCTCTAATGCATTAGTGTTTTTTGTTTTATTTTCAACTTAAGTCAGTGTTTTCTTTTTTTCATACCCCTTTTCTGCCTAGACTCTGGGTTCACTCATGCCCTTTATCAGTGCTGTCAAAACCCCACTTACAGGCTAATAATAATGTATAGGGTTTTTTTCACTTCTACCTCTTTATCATAACAGTACATAAACTCTAGTTTTGTCACAGAATTTTATATAACAATCTTACATCCATTTATAAATCTTAAGTTTCCTTCTTGCATGAATGACATTGATTCTCTACATGATATCTTGGTCAAGATATGTAATAAACACTGAAAATCTGGGCTTTGGCACATTGCCAAGTTCATTAACTACCTCTGTTACCTTGCTTAACTACCAGCTCTTTTACCTTCCAGCAATCTCTAATATGTTAACAAGGGGAGTGGTGGGGTAAAATGTGTGAAGGATTAAAAGTTTGTTATTGCTTATATGTATACAATTCTTTATCATTAAGAGTTTTCATATTGATTACCTTACCTGACAATCACCTCCTGAGAGAATCTTGCCTCTGATATTTTATATCTATGTGACTTTTGACAAGCCACAAACTGCCTGGACCTCCTTTATTAAATGTAGCCATCAGCTATAATCTGTGTGACTTTTTCACTGGCTATCTCCCACTCCCAATTTATCCATCTCCTGATTTCCTTCAAATCCCACCTTCTGCGTTAGACACCACCTTTCACCCCTCCCCTAGCCCTTTCCCCACCCAGTGTTTATCTTCTGGTCTTACCTCCAATTTATCTGCTATTTATTTTTTCTGCACACACTTGGATGTTCTCTTCCCCATTAGAATGTGAGCTTCTTGAAGCAAAAACTGTTTTTGCTCTTTTTTGTATTTCCAGCATTTAGCACACAGTGCTTGGCACACAATAAGAGTTCAATAAATCCTTATTAACTGACTGAGGTCAAAGAGTTTGCTCTCTATTTTGTAGATGTCATTCAGAGGTACTCCAAGAGATGAGGTGACCATCCCAAAATCACACTTTTGTTGAGTTAGGGTTGAAATTTAATCCAAGTTTTCTGACCTGGCCCAAAGCTCTATCTGCTACATTGTTCTTTCTGATAGCTAAATGCAACTGTTAAATTAAAAATCAACTTAAAACACGTCTTCATGCTTTTGCATTTTCTCCATAGATGGAGCCTTATTACCATGTACCAGCTGCTGCAGAGTAGGTCACTCTTGGTATTAATTGTAAGTTTCACTTTCTAGTCTTCAGAACTGTGTAGCAATTCACTTGCCTTTGCCTGGATGTATCTTGATACCTTGAGGCAAAAAGAAAAATGTTTGCAAATGAATGGTTTTCATGAAAAGCTTTCACTTTTCAGGTCTAGATGCCAGGAAAGAAGAAAGCAAGACTGCATAGGAAGCAACGGAAAGTAAGCTACGGATGAAATAAACGATTGGCTTTGTATTAGTTAAATGAGGACAGTGCATAAACAGCATAATTACAAAATGTTTTTAAGGTATGGATGGAAAGTCATTAGACATTTCAGTTCATCTTTATTAACTCCAAATAGAACGTAAGAAAGTAATACTACCAAGGTGCTTCTGATATTATAAAAAAGGAGTGTTCAAAAATTGCAACACCAAAAAAGTCTAACTTTGAAGTCGGATTTTCCAAACCTCTATTTTGATATAATCCACGTGACACGATCATGAGTGGGGAGCCCATCCCATGACATCTCCAGTTCCTTCTGAGGTCTAAGACCAAAAGTCAATGCCCCAGCATAATCAGTCTATTAAAACTAAATTCAATCTCATTGATTCTAGATTGCTTAGGGTTTTTAAAAGTAATTAAGATTTTGGTGCGACCTTTGGCTTCTGCTGTCAAGATTTGAGAATCTTTACTTTAAAAAAGGTTTTTTTTTTTTTTTTTTTTGCCCTTTGTACATTTCTGGACAAGGTGCAGAAGGTTTTACTTAATGCAGAATATATTGATCCATTAAACTATGCCTCTTCTTGCCCATCTTTTCCTCTGTAAATAACCTCCTTGATCAAGTGGCTTGAGAGACCAATAACTTTTTTTTTTTTTTTTAGGGAATCTGAGACAATCAGGAAAGGGAGCCCTAATTTAATGCTGAGACTAATGCCAGTATCATTTAGAGAAGTAGTCCTGGCCAAGAAGAAAAAGTACATCTGGGAAAAATAAACTAATTGTTCTGCTGTTTATTTCTATTTGTGTGTATTTGTGTGTATTTGTGTGTGTGTGTGTGTGTGTGTGTCTGTAAACTACATTTTGCAGACTAGTTAAATGAATGGTAGATCTAAAATAAATATTTGTGAATAATTTGAGAGGCATTTTATGTAGTTACTTAAGGGGCTTAGTCGAGTAAATGACTCAAAAATTTTAGAAAAAACTTAATAATTCACTTTATGCATGGGAATATAGTTAGTTTTCTCTATTCTTCTACCACCCTCACCCCCTTTTCACAAGACACGCTTCTGGTCCTCTCTGTGAACTTCCTTAAAGTGAAATGAAAATTCTGTACTGGCTGATGATTTGAAATGGTGGAATGGTTCAGAACTAAAAGGGTGCCTGTCCTTTATTTCTATACTTCCACCAAGAGATAATTTTTAGTCAACCACAGTACTTGGCTTCTTTGACCCTGCTTTAAATTCAAAAGATGTTCAACCCATTTAAAATAAGTTGTCTCAGCTTAGTGTCCAGCACTGATCTTAACATTTGTAAGCTCCATATTTCAATAAATATATAATTTTTTTCTAACTACCACAAGCCTTTTAAAAATGGCACCCATTGAAAAATAAGTCCATTAAAAGTTAAGTTCCTTATGAAAACTGAAAAGGTTTTGCTGAAGATTCACATAAGTTGTTTCTGATGTTCAGGATGGTAGGAATGCTTTGGATTCATTTATTTTCTGTTTGAGTCCTTTGCAAGAGAGTGTCAGACCAGCATGCTGGCGCTTAAGCGTTTCTAGCCGCTGGCTGAGCAACTCAGTTTGATCCACCTTTTGCTCCAGGTCCCGAAGGAGCATCTCTTTGCCAAGCAGTCCACACTTCTGATGCAACTTGACGTTATCCACTCGCAGGCTGTCTCTGGCCTTCTTAGTCTTGGTCAAGATGTCCCTCTTCTGGGCCACCTGAACATCAATATCCATAAGCTCTGACTTGAGGCACAAATTCCCCACTTCCACAAACTGTAATTTCTCCTTCAAGTGGGTGATTATTTGGACGTTGCTGGTGACTTTGTAGTGTAGTTTGAGGAGCTCCTCGTTGCGTTCCTCCACCTTCTCATTGAAGGTCTGGTTCTCTATCTTGAGCTGCTCGAAGTCGATGAGATGCAGTCCCTCCGTCATCTCCTCCTGTTCCTTCATCCTGGCCTCCAGGTGCGTCAGGCACTGCTTCAGCTGCACGTTCTCCAGGCGCACGGCGCTCATCTCCTTCTCCTTGTGGTCTTCGTTGGCCTGGATTTGCTCCACCTCGCGCTCGGCCGCCTCCTTGCCACCCGGCACGTGGCAGCTGCCCATGGCCTGCAGCATCACCTGCTTCTTGAGGGCCTGGAAGGACTTCCACTCCTTCTCCACTTGGGTCAGCTTCTCCTGGCAGTGCTGCCGCAGCCGCTCCAGCTCATGCTGGTACCACTCCACGTCTTCACTGTGCTGCTTCTTCAGCTCCTCCAGTGAGCTCAGGTAGCGTTGGTAGGCCTGCTCCTTCTCGGGGGTGTCCTGCTCCGAGGGTAACTTCTCCGCCACCTCCACGCCGGGCTCGGCGCTCTTCTTCTTGTGCAGGGCCTGGGAGATCTTGTGCTGAAGGTGGGTGTTGTACTGGTGGATGCGGTTGCGCTCCGCCAGCAGCCCTTGATACTGCTCCATGAGCTCGCTGCGCAGCTGCTGCTCCTGGAGCTTCAGCTCCTTCTCGTTGAGGGCCTCCTCAGCCTCCTCCACCTCCTCCTCTTCCTCCTCCTCCTGCTGCTCGTAGAAGTCCTCGTCCCTCTCCTGGGAATCCAGCAACTCGTCGCTCTCTCGGATCTCTCTCAGAGCCCGGCTCTTCTCTTCCGGGATCCAGTCCTCCTCGTGGCCTTCCATTGACTCCGGGACCCCGCCGACGCTGGTCTCCTCGGCGTCGGAGAAAGTCGGCGGTATCTCCTCCTCCGCCGCCTCCCCTTCATCCTCCTCCGCCTCTCCCTCGTCCTCCTCCGCCTCTCCCTCGGTCTCCTTGGCCTGCCCGGCCTCTCCCGCCTCCTCCATGCTTCCCGGCTCAATCTCCACGGGCTCGCCGCACTCTGCGCCCTCCGACGGCTCGGTCGTCGAAACCATTTCCTCCGGCCCCACGCCGTCCGGGTTCCCTGCCTCCGAGACATCGGGCACCTCGGCGCTCTTTTGCTCCGCAGTTACTAAAGGAGCCTGGGCCCCTTCAGGGCCCTCCTCGGGCACTTCCATTCCTTCCTCCTTCGTCCGCCCCCCACCTTCTCACACACCGAACTCAGGCCAGGGTGGAGAGGAAAGGAATGAGGGGCACCGGCTTCTTCTCTTCCGTTAGGTTTCCCGGGGCAACCAGAGGCGCAGAGTACGATGAGGGCCATTGGCTTTTCTCTTCCTTCGCCCGCCAATGGTAGGCCACGAAGGCGCTGGAACGCGAGGGAAGGCCGACCGGGCGGGGGCGGGGCGGGGCGTGACAAAAGAAGCGTAGTCGGGTCACACTTCACCCCTTCCCTCCTCCCTCGCTCCGGGATTGGAGCGACCAGGAGAAGGACGCAGGCGCAGGGAAGAAAAAAGTCGGGAAAATGGTCGGGGGTGAGGGGGAGGAGGAGGAGGAGGAGGAGGGAAAAAGAGAATGCGCAGACGCAGACCCCAGAACTATCTTTCCTCATCTGGGACCGGGGACTGGAGGAGGTTGTTAAAGGGTTTCACGCTTGCGCCGGATGGTGATTGGTGCTAAGCGCCTGCGCGATGCGGAGGAGGGAAGACGGAGGCTTGACGGGGTCGGATGGCGCCTGCGTACTGAGACGAGACATTCGGCTGGCTGGCTCCGGCGGCTCCTGGGCCTTAGCTGTAGCAGCAGCGGTGGCGGCTCCGGCAGCCGCGGCGGGCGGCGGCGGCGGCGGCTGTTCATCGTACCCGCCCTCGTCCGCCGGGGGAAGTGGCGGCGTCTCGGTCGGCGGCGTCGGCGGGACCGTCGCGGGCGAGCGGGGGAAGATGGCGGAGCTGGGGAAGAAATACTGTGTGTACTGTCTGGCCGAGGTGAGCCCGCTGCGTTTCCGCTGCACCGAGTGCCAGGACATCGAGTTGTGCCCCGAGTGCTTCTCGGCCGGCGCCGAGATTGGCCACCACCGGCGCTGGCATGGCTATCAGCTGGTGGATGGCGGCCGCTTCACTCTGTGGGGGCCCGAGGCCGAAGGCGGCTGGACCAGCCGGGAGGAGCAGCTCCTGCTCGATGCCATCGAGCAGTTCGGCTTCGGCAACTGGGTGAGCGCCGCGGCCCAGGGCAGGGACCCAGCCTTCCTCCGTCCCCACCCCCGCGCACTCTGTCACCCCGGGTCCCTCCCCCTCTCCGAACCCTGTCAGCCCCGCGTCTCTCCCCCCGTACCCTGTCCCCTTCGCATCCCTTCCCCACACCCTGTCACCTTCCCGTCTCCTCCACCCAGTCACCCCTGTGTCCCTTCCCCTCCCCGCACCCTGTCACCTCCGAGTCCCTCCCCCCGCACTCTGTCACCTTCGAATCCCTCCTCCACACCCTTTCACCTTCCCGCCCCCCCCTCCCTGTCACCCGTGTCCCTCCCCCTCCCCTTTCACCTCCTCTCCCTCCTCCTCCCTGCACCCTGTCACCTCCATTCTCCAGCATCTTGTCTTCCCCCCTTCTCCATCACCATGTCACACACACCCTCCCCATCTCCTTGTCAACCTCCTCCTTAGCTCCCCCCCAATCTTGTCATCCACCTCTCCCCAGCACTTTGTCATCCTCCCTTCCCCAGCACCTTGTCACAACACTGCATCCCTCTCCCTCCTTGGCACTTTGTTATCACGCATCCCTCCCCAGCACCTTCTCATCATCCTTTGCATCCCTTCCCCTCCCCAAGGACCTTTTCACCCTCCTCCCCCCTACATTCCTCTCTCTCTCCGCACCATCTCATCCCTTCTTCTCCCCAGGACCTTTTCATCTTCCTTCCCCTTCCCAGCACCCTGTCTCCCGCTTCCCGCCCCCCCCCCCAGCATCTTCACACCACCCACCGCTCTGCAACTTGTTATC
The DNA here is from genome assembly GCA_028646515.1 of Pseudochirops corinnae. NCBI lineage: Eukaryota > Metazoa > Chordata > Mammalia > Diprotodontia > Pseudocheiridae > Pseudochirops > Pseudochirops corinnae. The sequence continues at coordinate 137,658,608 of CM053592.1, forward strand.
TCTTTCTCCCACACTTGCACCTTGTTATTCTCTTTTGTATCCCTCCCTCTCCCCAGGACCTTCTCATTCTCATCCTTCTCTCTAGCACCTTGTCACCCTTCTCCCTCACTTCCCCTTCCTAGGACCTTCTCATCCCTATCTCTCTTTTCAGGACCTTCTCATCCCTTCCCAGGACCTTCCCATTCCTCCCCATCCCTCCTCTTCCTCCCCTGGATCTTTTCATCCTCTCCCCACTTCCTAGCACCTCATTCCTCTCCCTCTCCATAGGATCTTCTCCTTCCCCAGGACTTTCTTATCCTTCCCCGTTCTCATCCTCTCACCTCCCCAGGACTTACCTATCCCTCTTCCTCCCCAGGACCTTTTCATTTCTTTTTCCTATGACCTTTTACCCTAACTTCTACCCCTTTTTCTTAACCTCCCATGCTCCTAGAATTTGAGTTGGCAGGACCCCAGAGGTCATCTAATCTACTTGTACCTGAACATGAATCTGTGACAGAATATCCTGGTCCTGAAGCCCTTGTGGGAAGAACCCTGGTGTTGAAAAACTCCCTTCCTCTGATAGCAACTCACTTTACCCAACAATTTGATTGTGGAGAAGTGTTTCCATTATATTTATTGAAGATCTTCTATGACTTTCACCCTACTGCTTCTAGTTTTCTCTTTTCCCTCTCTCATGCCACAATCTTTTGTATACTTGAAGATACATATCATTGTATCTTCTCATAGAATTTTTTCCCTTGGAGTTAAAAGGGACCTTAGAAATCATTTTCTTTAAGCAAGTCCACCTCTTCTTCCAGATGTGACCTCTAGAAGAGAAATGAGGTGTTTAAGGCCACACAGGTTTTAAGTGGCAGAGCCCAAGCTCAAGCCCAGATCCCTCTGACTCCAAAATCCAGTGTTTTTTCAGTCCTACCATATTCTTATTTTCTTCTTGAGAGGCAGGAGGGCCTGAAAGCTATAAGAGACCACAGGGAACTGAGTTGGCTAGGCAGAATATTCATTTGCTTTGGTAAGTCCCATATTCTGCATTGCCACAAAAGGGAACAATATTCAGCCAGATAATTTAACAGAGTGTATTTTTCACCAGTAAATTCATTCTTTCCTGTTTAATGAAGCAAACCATGTTCATAGGAGTAGGAGGATTTTAGAAGAGAAAAAGGAATTTGGAGGTCATCTAGTCTAAACTCACCCCCTGAAGCAGTTGTCTTCTCCACCCTGACAAAATCATTATCTAGCCTCTTGTGTTATTGAACACCTCTAGGGACAGAGAGCCAGTTATTTCATGGGCACTTTGATCTAGTCAACAGAAAATTTGAACTGAGAGAATCTTACTCATAAAATACTCTGCATTTTAGTCCTCCGAGTTTCAGAATACTACTGAAATCTGTTACCTTTATCTTTAGAACATCTTTTCCATGGAGAGTGGCCTGTGATAGAAACAAGAGTGGAATACATTTTCAAATTATAGATTGCAGTTGAGAAATGTTTCAATGCAGTTGAGTAAATATTTAACTGCTTAGCTTTGTGCTAAGTAGTAGCAATAAAAAGGTTGACAAATTGTTACCATCTTATAATTTAGTTGCATATCTCTTGACTTATGAAATTAGTAACTCAAGAATGGTCCTTCAGCTCTCAGTGTCAAAAAGTTCCTTTAAAATAATTTGTCAGAAGAGAGAATATATATGAGAAACACCTTTTTATATTTTTCAGAAAGTTTTAATTAGGGATACTTGAGAAAATCTTGGTGTAATAACAAGTGTCATTCTTTTCAGTTTACATACAAGTAGGCCCTTAATTGGTAAGGCCTCCTCCAAAAGACCTACTTATGATTCTCAGCAGAATTCCCTCAGCAAGATGAAGGGTTGTGCCAGTTTGTTATTTCTGCTTCTGTAAGTATGAATGATTCAAATCTGAAGTGTAGCTCCCTGTGCAAATTCTGTTAGTCATAATGTTAGCCAGGTTTTGGTCATGGGTGGGAGCACATAAGGGCTTAAGTTCAGCTACAGGTATACCCCATATGACGTCACTTGCTGCTAAAATCATGTCACAGTTTCTTAGGAACAATATTATAAATGCTTTTTTTAGATCAAAGTGTCCTGATTATCAATGACCATATGCTTTGTATCTAAGGTACAATCTGTTGAGTAATAATATTACAGTGGATTTATGCTAGGCTGTAAATGGGCTTTTGATTATATACTGTATTATTAACATTTTTCTGAAACTTTGCTAGTCCAGGCAATATAATAGAGGATATACCTGTGGTGCTGCAGGTTTTAGTTAGGCTCTCTCGGACTGTTTATTTGGGCTTCTGCCTCCAGGAATCATTTTGCCCTTTTCCATTCACTTTTGGCTCCTCTCAAGTTGCATCGATTCAGAAGTTCCTTTTATATTTAGCATGTAAGTTAAAACCTTTTTGATACTTGTGGCATTCTCCAAAGTTCTTTTTGCTTCAGATTGGGTTACTTCACACAAAGGTTAATAGTCCACACAATCTTTCAACATTACTAAGCACCTACCATGCTCCCAGCTCTGGTTTGCAGCTTTGATGATAGGAAGACAAAATGAAAGAGTCCTTGTCCCAAAGGAGCATGTTTTATAATTGATGCCAAACTTCATTCTACCCTTGGGTTTGATTCAAAACGATTACAAAAACCCCAATACTTATTTTTATTACATGCTGCTTAGTACTTTTTCTAGTAGCCAGAAGTGAGGTAGCAGAAAGACTGGCAGGTGTGGTCAAGTTGCAGGCCTTATTTTACAAAATCATTAAGTGCAATTCAATAAGCACTTGTTTTGTTTTGGGTTTTTCGGGTTAAAATCCTATTTATGTGCAAGTGTTCGGAAAGGTTCAGAGATGAAAAACTTTACCTTTAAGTTTATGATCCCAGTTGGATAATAGGACATATAGGTATGGTTTAAAGTAGATTGTGATAAAGGCAAAGGAACAGTTTAAATGAAGTGTTCTGAGATAAATATAAAGAGGAATAGCTTTTGGGGATAGGGAGGTTATTGGAGGAGATGGTGCCCCCAACTGTGCCTCAAAGGAAGGGAGGAAGGTCAGTTAAGATGGGAAATGCAAAATCTATTTCAGACATCGGAAGGGTGTGATTTAAGGAAAGTAACATTCAGGTGGAATGGGAAATAGTGTGAGGTGGGAGCTAGGTTGTAGAGGACCTTGAATGATATTTGGTAGTAAGTACAGTCATGAAAAGTTTTTAAAAGAATATATTCAGTGTTATAATATGAGGAAGATGCTTTTGACAGCTTATATAATACATGAATTGGAGAGAGAATTGACAGGGGGCTCACCAGCCTGTGTGGACAGAAGGATGATCTAGTTTAGATCATAGAAGGTTGGACTTGGGGGGAAAACCCAAAAAACCTTCGAGGCCATCTAGATTGACTGTTTTGTTTTAGATATGAAGACACTAAGGCTGAGGAAGGGGGAATGATTTATTCTATAAGGTCACAAAGGTAATAAGTAGCAGATCTGTGATTCAAACCCAGATTCTCTGACTCTAAAATGCTCGCACTTTCCATCATGCCTTACTACTTCCAAAGGAGACCTTAAAGAAAGTTTACAACTTTACTTTAGCAACACTAGTATGTTGATACCTCTGGAGGTCAGTGTGTGAATGTTTGAAGTGAAGAAGAGGCAACTGTGCAACAGCTAGAAGGCAAAGGCCTCTCCCTTTGGGGTTGGAGGCTGCTTAGAAATAAAGATAGCTTAGCGCTCTCATTGGTGCTTGTAAGACTATTATGTACTCCCCAGGTTGGGAATTTTGTTTTCCCTCCCATTTCTGTAAAGACTGTTGCCAATATTGTATTCTTCTTTTTCTGTTCATAAAACATTGTACTGCTTCCAAGCATTACTAGACTGACTTTTTTCCACCTCCTACCTTATGTGAAAACTTATCCTTTGTTTTATATTTTTGTTCTAATCTTGAATCTGCTTCGTTTTTTTTTTTCCTGTTTTAGTTTGTAATTATTTTGTTTCAGTGTGCCTTGTTTCTTTTCTACTTAGTTTAGTCTTTACTCTTTTTCCTGGTCAGTCCTATTTCTCCTTTCAATATTCTCTTGAAGATTTCATCTTCAGTTTCTGTCCAGTGACCAAATCCCTTTACAGAAAGAAAAAAGAAGAATTTTCAGAACTTCTTAAATTTAATATTCCCTCTCCTCTCTCAGTTTGACTCTATATGTTAGATTTCACAAGCAATTTGGATCATAAACTCTAGAGCAGTGGTTCTCAACCTTCCTAATGCTGTGACCCTTTAATACAGTTCCTCATGTTGTGGTGACCCCCAGCCATAAAATTATTTTCGTTGCTACTTCGTAACTGTAATTTTGTTACTATTGTGAATCGTAATGTAAATATCTGATATGTGGGATGTATTTTCATTGTTACAAATTGAACATAACCCACTGCTGCTCTAGAGAGTCTCATCTCTCTTGACTTTGCACAGTACATATCACTGTAGAGGCAAGAAATGGAATAAATAACATCTAAAATAGAATATCACTATTATCGGTTTAGGAGAGGACAATTGTACGTAAGCTAGAGATGTTAGTAGCTTTAATAAAAATTTAAGGTTATTCAAAGACTAAGATAATTTTTATTAGAGTGGCAAAGAAATTAACACTATTAGCTTATTTTGTAAAAGATTGTTTTGAACATGATCTATGCAGTTAAGTTACATAGCATCCATGGTGGTGTGTAGGGAGAAATGTAGAAGTCTTGGCTTTGTTTGGTAACAAATATACACATATACCCAGGCCACAGGGTGAGGAAATACTCTGGCTTATGAAACATGTTAAAGAAAGATATCATTACCAATACTGTACTCAATATTTTTAGACTCAAATCTAACAGAGACTGGGGCAGCTAGGTGGTGCACTGGATAGAGTGAGTGCCATCCCTGGAGTCATGAAGACATGAATTTAAATCTAGCATCAGATCCTTACTTTGTGACCCTGGGCAAGTCACTTAACCCTGTTTGCCTCATTTTCCTCATCAGTAAAATGAAATGGAGGAGTAAAAAGCAAACCATTTCTATATCTTTGCTAAGAACCCTCCCCTCAAAAAAAAGGGGAGGGGCGTCAAGAGGAGCCAGACACTACTAAAAATGACTATAAACAACTACCAGAAACAATTTGATCTAATATCCAAGCTATTTCTAACAGACAAAGAGAATTAGAATTTCATGTAATATTTATAGGAATTTTAAAGGAGGAAAGGATCTCTATGTAAAAATATAGTTTGGGTTTACATTCCAAAATTGTTAACCTTGTTCCATCCCGGGGTACTACCCTCATTCCTGGAGTTAAACAAAGGGGCCTCTTTTCCATTGTCTAGTTCTGATGAGGTTCTATGCCTTCTTTGGAGAAGGTGAGGTCTTAATCATTTTAGGTGGATGGGGAGGCAGTGATATGAACCAGACCACATTTTATCTGTCTTTAGGTATTGTTGACTTTTTAAAGGATAATGAAAAAGGCTTTAGAGGAAAATATCATAATATTTCTTGAGAAACTAAACAGGAGGTCCGTATAGGTAAATCAAGCCCACTCACACTTTTCTCCTCTTGTACTCATTTAAACCTGTCTTTATTATTCAAAAACCAAGATTAAGTTAGGAATTGTGCAAAGGTAGTAGAGTTTCTTTTTCAGAGATGGTATATGTTTTAGAGGAGAAGGTATCTACTTTCGTATTTGACTTTACTTTTGATGTAATGGAAAGATGTTCAATTATACTTATTATTTCTCAATCCTATATATAATCTTGCATAATACTGCTGAAGATATACTGGTAACCTAGGTGACAAGTGTAGTGTAAAAAGATAATTTGTAAATAGCACTTGTAGTAGTCTTCTTCCTTGCCAAGAAAGCAAACAAACTTAATGTTTTATGTGGCCAATCAACTAAAGCACAGATCATGATTTTTTTAGTTCTAGCTAAATGATTCCTCGTGGAATTATCTGACTTTGTTGAGATAGTAGGACAGGGTTCTAAGGGTCTTTAGTTTCTTTACTACTGTGACTTATTTCTTCCAACCGTATAACAATTGGAAATTATTTCTCTGTGAAGTCCCCTCAAAGAGTCAAAAGAGAGAATAAAGAACAAAGGCCCTTGACTATAGTTCTTCTATCCAAGCTCATAAATGATGCCTCTGGGTAGTTATATGGTTGCTGGCAGCTAACTACCCTCATCTGTGATGTAGGAAAGTGTAGGTCTTTAGATATTTTAGGGTGGAGTCAGTTAAAGCATTTGCTCTAATTTTTTTTTTTTTTTTGCTTAATTCATGTTTCCTATAGCATAATGCTTCCAATTTCAGAAACCTTCAGAAAGGTTGGACCCTCTGGTGACTGAAAAAAAGCACTGTTGTCTTTTACATAAATTTTTGGCTTTTAAAGAGATTTGCTTGTATGTAACCACTTTATCCATAATCACTAGAACATGAATGATTGGAACTACTAATACTCATAGCTTTCTTTCTCCCATAAAGCACTTCAGTACTTTAAAAGACATGCTTTCATCAGTATGGGAACTCCATCATTAATTTAATCACTTCACAACTTTTTCATATTTTCACTAATGTGACAGTGCCATAGATGACAGGCAGTTCCTGACACTGATGACATAGAATCCAGTATTGGAGAGACCTTAGAAAGGTCTGTTGTTTCAACCAACCTTTCCTCCCCACAACATTACAGGAATACCATTTATAGACTGATAGACAAATAGCCTCCTTACATTCTTGCGCTCAAAAAAAAACATACTCAAAACATTTTATTCAGGAAAATGCTACTGATAGCCAATCCAATAAAATGATCGAGAGCATACTGCTCTTAAGGAAAACCGGCATATAGTAAAAAAAAAAAACCAAAACTAATAAACAACCCTTTTTGTTTGGAAATGTTTATGTTCATGAAAAAAACACAAAGGTTAATAACAGAAATTGAAGAAAAACTCTTTAATAAGGAAATGGTTTAGTCAGATTTGGAGTTTTGTTCTTTGATGGACAATTTTCTAATGATAAGCCTCACCCAGCCTATGATCCTTGGATGACAGACAGCAGATACAGATAGTCCTGTACTTAAAACTTTTCCAGCCTGTGTAGGACCATGGCCATTAGAAAGTCAGGGTTGCCCCCATCACCTTTTAGTACCTAATCTTCAACCATTTTGAATGGAATCTTTCCAAAATGTTACACATTTCTCTTTCTGCTTACAGCCTGAGCTTTTTCTCACTATCTCGAGTCATCTTTATATGGTAATCGTCTATTATAGGCCAATGCAGTAATGTTGTGGTGCCCTCTTTTTTGCGCTTCCATGCATTGACTTTGATCATCAATCCATTGTGATTGTTGAGGTGCATTGTTTTTGCTTTATTTCATGTTCTTGTCTAAGTTGTAGATAATTGAGGTCACAGGGTAGGTGAAACGTTACCATTTTTAGTATCTTTAATGCTATGGCTGCATATGAGAATTTTGACGAACCCCTTATAATTCTTCAGTTCAGTTTTAACCAACTTTAGCAATAGAATTCTTAGATTAAAAAAATGCATACATATACACATCTGTCTCTCTATCTCTCTATATCCTGCCCCATTCACCCCTACAGCCATCCAGTTTCTGTCCATGATCTCTGACTTTGCCTGGATTATGTTCAGAAGGCACACCATAATGCACATGTACTTACATATCTTTTTATATAAATGACAGTAAATAGTATAGAAAATTTATGCAAAATTCCCCACCCCCACCCCTGCAGCAAAGGCCTTTCAAAGTGTGTATATGTCCCACACCCACACCTCTTCTCTTTTCACATTATGTACTATATGTAGTTATTCCTAAGTCCCTACCTTTGAGTGCTGTATAATCCGTTCTGTATTAACATCATTATTGGTGGGTTATAAGGAGCACAAGTTTGGGAACTGGGATGGCTGGGTGCCAGTCCCAGCTTTGCTGTTAGTTTTCTGTGACTTTGCGATTTAAAGCTGTTTGTTCAGTCTCTTTCTGGCCCACCTTTCTAGGCTCGTTTCCCTTCAGATACTATGTGGCCCAAGAAAACTACTGTGCCTTCTGTTCTCTGACCTTAACATTCTGTCCGTTGCCTCTGTAATTTTTCTTTTATTAGTTGTCTTTTATGCCTTTATGTGATACACTCATTCCACACTTCAATCCCTGATTTCCATCAAGATTTAGCATTTGTATTCCCTCAGAAAGCCTTTCCTGATCCCCTTAGTTGTTGTGCTTTGTCTCTCACACTTGTCTATTTGCATGTTGTATTCCTTCCAGTAGAATGTTGTTTGATATGATTATTTTTTGGTTGTCTCTGGATCTTCAGTGGGGCTGTGCAGTAGCAGGGGCTACCACAGGACTTTGCTCCTACTGGAAACTTTATGAATGCTTCTTGGAGTAGGCCGGGTAGTTGTTGTACTTTTTAAATGTTCTGATTCCTCATTTGTCATGAGGGGGCATAGGGCGAGATAATTTCTAAATTCATTTCCAGCTGTAATCTTTTAAATTGTATGATTTATGTTAGTTAAGAATAACTGGGCGAGGCAGGGGGGTGGAGTACATTGCCAGTCATCAGTTTTTACTTAACTGGAGAAACTTGACATTCACACTTTGGCTGTTGTTTATATACACTTGTAATCATATATACTGTTAGACTTGGAAAAGACTTCAGGCCATAGAAAATGAGAACACAGAATGTCATAGCTGGGAGGGATCATAGAGCATAGGTTGAAGAAGCATAGATATTTAGTCCTTAAATGCCATCTAGTGTCATCTCAGTTTACAGAGGAGAAAGCAGATATCTAAGAGGTTAAGTGAATTGCCTGAGGTCACACAGAGAGAAGATAAAAGCTCAAAAAGACTATAGAGCACAGTGTCATAGGGCCCTAAGAATATAGCACATAGAATGTCAGAACTGAAATGAACCTTAAGGATCTTCTAATTTAATTCCCTCATTTTATTGTTGAGGAAACTGAGGCCCAGAGTAGGGGCATGACTTGCCCTAAGGGGCCACATAGCTTCTAAGTGGCATGGTTGGCCCAGGTTTCCTTACTCTCTTAGTGTATCATATCACACTGATGTCTTTGGGTGTAGAGAACCAAAGAAAATAGTGTTTGGGTTTTGTCCAATTTAGATAGTAGTGGCCATGATGGCAAAGCAGGGCAAGGGCCATCACCTAAATAGATATACTGATATGAGGTCTGTCCTTCTCCAAAGTTCAGTCATAATTATTGTCTAGTTTTGTGATTAGTTTCTTTTTTTTCTGTTTTATTTTTTTACTTCCCCCAGTTTACTTTTATGCTTAGGATAACTGAATTCCAGGCCCTTATTGGATATATAATTTGTACCCTGCTCTTTTCCATTGAAAGCTAAATTTATGATTTCGTCTTGATGGCAACCTTATGAAACTTTAAAATCTCGATCTCTTTTTAACCAAATTCTATTTTTTTAATTTTTTTTTATTTTTAAAATTTTATTATAGTTTGCATCATTCATTTCCACAAGATTTTGAGTTACATATTTTCTCCTCCTCTTTCCCCCACCCACCACCCCAAAACAGCCATCCCAGTGTGTCCCCCCTCCCCCAGTCTATTCTCTCCTATGTCACTTTTCGGTAGGGCAGGATGGATCTCCCAACCGTAGTGCCTGTGTATCTCCAGTTCCAGTTGGATGTAGTCAGTAATAATAATAATAATTGCATATATACATATACATATATACATATATATATATATATATATATATATATATATACACACGCACACACACACACATATATATATATACACGCAGATACACATTCGTAACATTTGATTATGGAACTCCAGATTCCAGATTATTTCTCCTCCTCCCTCACCTCCCATCCCCACTGGAAGGACAAGCAATCAAATACAGGCTG
>CM053592.1:137669024-137684676 GCA_028646515.1 Pseudochirops corinnae
CTGGGATGGCTGTTTTGGGGCGGTGGGTGGGGGAAAGAGGGGGAGAAAATATGTAACTCAAAATCTTGTGGAAATGAATGATGCAAACTATAATAAAATTAAAAAAAAAAGAAAAGGAAGTTCATGTAATTGGTATAGAAATTAAAATGTGTATGTAAAAAAGCTAAAAGTTAAATATAACATGGTTTTAAGGCTTGTAGTTTTGAAATGTCAAAGGCAGATAATATGAGTGTCATTACTATTGTAACAAGAATATAACCCAACAAATAGGAAATAAATGCCAGAAAAATAGGGAAATTAGCACAAATTAGGGCTTTAATCCTTTTAAGCAATAAATTCAAACAACGTTTTAAAAAGCACACACCCAGTACTTGGCTCCTAGACTCTGGGAACGTTGAGCTTAACTAAGGAATGTGAACTTAAATACATTTGTTGAGATGATTTCCGACCCCGATTCCAATATACTTCTGCTTTTAAATGGAACACTCCAAAAGGCTGAAAACAGTTTTCCAGATTTTCAGGACGAAACCAAATTACCTAACTGGCAAAATGATAGCCGTAAAAATGAAAAAGACTACTAATAATGGTTTATTACCTGAAGGTCTGAAATAAAATCCAAATCTTGGGGAAATTATTAGTGATAGTTGGTTCATATATAGTACTTAAGATATTATTAAATAGCTTCTTTTTGAAGTTCACATAATGGTTCAGAATAAACAGTACTGTATACATACCAATGTATCCCAAGGAAAAGCTAGAAGCCCACCAAAATTTTTAGCAGCAAGACAGCAATATAAACAAGGAACTAAAGTATACTTCTCTCTCAAAGATTATTATAAAATTTGTTGCTGAGAGAAAATCTGTTGGTTTCATCAAAGACCTTTTCTCATAACCTTTTCATAGTACAAAAAAAAAAAAAAAACAAACCCACCCCAAAAACTCCAGGATGATAAAAAGTAAAAAAACCCAGCAAACAAACCCATAAATCTTTCTGGACAGTCACACTGTGGAATTCCTGGAGACATTTTATTCACTGAACATACCTCTTAAGTAGCCAGGGTTATTAACAGATAAAACATTATTTAAGATACTATACAAGTACAAGAGTGCCTCAGAGGCTTAGTTCTTTAAATATGCAATACTAAAATCAATTTGCAGACTTTCCAAATTATTCAGTTCATTAAATAATGCAATTTCAAGATGGGCGAATTTTCTGTTGAGCCGCTGGTTACTTTAGGCCTTCCATGAAGAATAGGAAAATGTGAAGTGTTTGAAGGAGAAAATATCCATTTAATAGTTATATGGCATTTGAGTGTGGGAAAAAGAGAGTTAGAAAGTTAGACTGCTACGGTTCTTTAACAACACCCACCAAGGCAGGTCTCAAGGTTCGCCCATGTAGCTTATACCCAACTTTGGTTACTAGTGCAATGGTGCCGGGCTCCTTCCCCTCTATTGGAGTGTGGAACAAGGCTTCATGTTCATAGGGATCAAATTTGGTGCCAACAGGATCTAGTCTGAGCAAACCATGCTTTTTGAACACTTTTTGAATCTGGACTTCAGTCATGACAAGACCCTCATACAAGTTCTTCAAATGAGGGTTTTCTTCCTTTATTTCCTCTTTTGGTACACTTGCTGTTGCCTTTTCCAAAATGTCAGCAACTTCTAATAAATCTTTACAAAAACCTTGAATACCTAAAGAAAAAAATGCAATTGTATTTTTAATGTCAACTCAAAACTTTCTAATTTTACACAGTAATCACAAATTTCATCTGTATATGCACATAAGGATAAATCTGTTAGTAAACAGTATTGAGGCAGCTTGGTATAGTGGGAAGGTCAAAAGACTTGGAATTTAAGCCCTGCCTCTGGAACTTAATAGTTGCATCTTTTTTCTCTATGCAATGGGCAAAATACTTGCATTCCCCTATCTTTTTTCTCCTACCTGGGATGATGTGCTATAGAAATATGAGATGCCACAACTTTTCTAGGCCCAATTTCCACATTTGTAAAAAAAAATTAGGGGGAAAAATTTGATGCTTATGAAGGTGACTTCTGGCAGTGATATGAGGTACAGCTTATATAGATGGGAAAAAAAGCATGAAAAAATTTAAATATGAACCCAAATCAGAGAGATTTAGAAAAAGCAACTTCTGAGGTTCTTCCATCTAACACTTAGATTGAAAAGATAACAACAAAAAAAAGTAATGCTGTGGGCAGAGAGGCCCACTTATACACCATTAGCAAGGTATGATCTGTCTTTGCCATTCTGAAAATAATTTGGAATCATGTCCTCCAAATCACTAAACTGAGGTCTATTATCCCAAGGAGATCAAAGAAAGAGAAAAAGCTCTTTTTATGTATGGCACTTTTAAAAATGTTGGCAAAGAACTGGACATTTAGGGAAGGTCTATTTATTAAAGAATGGTTATAAAAAGATGATGGTATATGAATGTAACCCAATATTATTATGCCATAACATGACAAAATGGATGGTTTTAGAGAAATCTAGGAAGCCTTGTATTAACTGTCAAGGTAAATGAGCAGAATGAAGAGATCAAATTATACGGTAATATCAAAAAGAAAAACAATTTTGAAAGACCTGAGAGCTAAGAATGCTACTCACTTTATTATAGAAAGGTGATGGTTTCAACATTAATATATGCTTTTCTGGACATAGCTAATGTGGCAATCTGTTGTGATTATGTATATTTGTTACAAGGGCTCTGTTATTTAGGAGAATAAAGGGGGACAGAAAAAAATAGACAAGAGGTAATGAGACATTTTTTTTTTCTTTCTTAAATGCAGAAAAGCCAGAAAGTTTTACAGACATGTATAAGAGTTCTGAAAGTTAAGGTCAAACTATTATGAATTTCCTTAAAAAGTAAGCTATACGTAATAAGAGATTTGTAGTTTCATGTACAATTCTCTTGTTCTGTTCTATTGTATATAGGAAAATGCCCATGGACAACTAATTCTTAAGAAATTTTTAGGTGGAGGCAGAAAAGTCCCCACTTGCCCTTCTCCCCAAACTCCCAAAAATGGTATTTGTAAAAACAAAAGGCATCAATAAGTATTTTTTAAAAAAAGAAAAACTTTCAGGCAGAGTTTGTAAAATAAGTCATACAAAATGAAAGGGAAAAAAAAAATCAATCCATTTCAATTACATTAAAGGAATGAGAGAAACTACATTCTGAAATACTGAGTCTTCAGCAGGCTAAGTGCAGGCATATAAATGGAGCTTAGCTAGCTAAGGCTTTTTTGAAAGCTAGTAAATTAAATACTTGCTGAACACCTACTCTAAGTTTAGGTTTTGTGACATGGTCTCTGCCTTTAAGGAACTTAAACTGGGAAGACAAGTCAAATAGATAGAAAATGTAAAATAGAATTCAGCATGTAACCAACCAATTATGGGTAGCTTTCAAATTTTCTTACACGTGGTTTCAAAAAATGTTCAAATAATAAAATGATTATCAGGGAAGAGGAAAATAAGGAACTAATAAGTATTTCTTAAGTGCCTACCATATAGCAGGTACTGTGCTTTATGAATATCTGTATTTGGCCCTTTGAACTAAGTGCTCTTCTATTATGCTCATTTTACACTTGAAGAAATTGAGGTAAACAGTGGTTAAGTGACTTGTTCAAAGAGGAAGTGTCTGAGGGTGAACTGAAGGCTCCTTGTTATAGGACCAAGGCTCTATTCACTGCGCCACCTAGAAATCCAAGTGATGAAGTGATTAAGTAATATACTGCCAGTTCTCACCTAACTACTAAGTAAAGGTTATAATTCTGGATAATTCTTAAACATCTAACAGGGAATGTATTTGAAAAAGAAAGTACAACAGATCTATAACTGTTTATTTATATGTTACTTCTTCCCAGAAATTATCCTCCATTCACTGAATGTTCACAAAAGCTACGTCAGTGGAGCACAAACTGGCAGCTTCTACCAACATGCAGAAGTCTCAAGTGGCCAAGGAGGTGATCAACTATGCTGGTCGTGGAAGGACTAGGCTACCGGGGTTAAGGAAGGCTTATCAATAATGGAATTCTGAGTACTATAGTGACTTTGAAAGGTTACCCACTCAAGCCAAAGAAAAACAGGGAACTATGTCAGTGGAAGGAAGATCCAAACTAAAAATCATTCAACAAACATTTATTCACTTAATAGTCTTGGGTTAAAGCAATTTAGACCTTACCTTATAACTTTTGACTAGGTAGAGGAAGAAAAAGAAGTCTTTAACATCTGTGCTATTTTTCTTTTGAGTATACAAATTCAAGAAAAAGTCTTGACATTTTCAAATGTACCCTAGCCATAAAGATGAATCCCTACTGGAATAACAAAATTTCCTTTGTATCAACTTTTAAATTCAGTTTAATAACTTAAGAATTAATCTGATCCATCCCAGAAGCCACTCAAAACAGCTGAGCTACTTTCAGAAGGGTAGTAATAGACTGGCAAGTGCACTGGCCTAGGCACTGGAGCACCCTGGTTCTAATCTTACTGACCTTGGTGATCTTAGGCCAGTGGCTCTCACATTCGTCTCTGGGCCTGTAAAAGGAGGAGATAAGACCCCGTTTCAAAGGTTCCTTCCAGTTTTGATTCCTATGATTTTAGGTTTATTGGTTCTACCAGCTAAAGTGACAGAAGACTGAGATCAACTAATGGCAAATCCCTTCTCTTCACTCTTCTATTGTTTCTTCCTTGCTATGGTACCCTTCTCCATGACTTTGCTCTATCAACCATGAGCTAGCTTGCTTACACATCTTACACAATGACCCCTCAACTGGGTCATTCTCACCTTCCTTCCTTCACTCCCCTTAGTTGTGAGTGCTCCATTAGCCCCAAATTACTTTGTATTTACATTGTACTGCCCTCCTGAGGCAGTAGAGTTTATTTTCTTTAGCAGAATATAGGGTTCCTCCAGGGTAGGGACTTTACTTTTGTTCTGACATCTCTAACACCAAGTACAGTTCTTAGCATTAAGTATGTGCTTAATAAATGTCTATGGCAGTGAATTTCAATTCAAATAGTACCCTTAAGCTCAAGAGCACAAAGGTTTCTTGGTAGACAGTCTTGCTTAAAAGGAACCATTATACAGAGATTACCACTCAAGGAAATAATCAACAACTCGATGACTAAATAAGGGGAATTGTGAAGTTTTGTAACACACAACCCTCTAATTCAATTATCAGCAATTTCCCTTTAAAGTAAAACTAGTCTTAAGTAAAATATTCTGCTAGGAAATGAAGCTACAATTATACCAGACTGAGCTCCTTCTCTATTGCATAAACTGTTTGTAACTTGTATTGTCAGGAAAAATTTGAATACCAAGAAAGGACCCTGCTGATAATCAAAAGGATTTTGTGTATTTATATGAGTTCCTAGAGAACAAGGACTCTATCATATTTATCACATTTCTACCATTTATTAAGGTTGAAATGTTGCTATTCTCTTCATAGAAACCTTGGGAGGGCCTAAGAAGCATTTCCTCATTTAATTGATTAAGATCCTGAAGTTAAACAGGTCCCAGAGTGAGGCCATAGGGAAGGGGCTAGGATCCTTGAATTGGCCTCTTGCCTCTAAGACCAAAGCTTTTGCCCTCTATAACACTGCCTCTGAAGAGCTTCTTCAAAGATGCCACTAAGAAACCACTTAAATAAATAATGAAACACTCCTTGGAACAAATAAGCAGAAGGTGGAGAGCAGAAAATAATCCTCCTCCAGTATTTCAAAGAAATGATTGTCAGTGGACAGACAGCCTTTTCAAGTTTCTGTGTACAAAAAATGTTTTGAAAGCAGCTGGTGTAGACCTTCCCTCTGTGAACTACTGAGGGTGGTCCTGAGAGGACACTGTCCCCAGGGTTGAAGTCTTTCAGGTCTGGCAGCAACACACTAGAGCTTGTGTTCCATTAGCAAAATCTTCAAGAACCCAGGGTCTGTGTTAAGTAAGAAGCAGCATCACAGGAAGAATGTAGCAAAGAAACAGCAACGACAAACCTCCCCAGATCACTTAATGTTTGACTGTAATTAATAACTAAAGCCCTACATAAAACACATTTGAAATCTTGAGTACATTAAGTTAAAAAATCAGTACCACAAAACATTATACAGCCTCCAATTATAAATGTCAGGTAATACATTCATGTGATCTTCCAGAGTAGTATGATAATATAAATAGCATACAGGCACGCATTATTTCCTATTATTTTTGGAGAGACAAATACATAGTTTGAAAAGTGAAATTAAGGATTTATTTGCTTGATGAGATTTTCTAAGATGTAAACACTAATTAATTTTATATTTTTCTTAAAGCTTAAATAATACTATAGAGAAAACTGAGACTACCCTCCCTTCCCCCAAAAGGAAATGAACTTATATACCTGGTCAGTCTTACTATCTTTGTAAACGTATGCAATCCCTTGTCTCTAATTAAAATCACAAAATTTTATAAAACACTGCAGCCCTCCTAGTGCCTACCAGCTCTGCAGTATACTTGTTTAATAACAATGATGGGAAATACAGTAGCCCTATTATTTTCCATCACAGCAACACTCACTAGAAATGACTGTGTACACGTGTTCTCTTGGGTATTTACTTGTTCTTGTCCAGGAGTTAAGTGATTTGGCCAGTAAGTAGAATTAGGATGCGTCCAGGTCCTCAGCCTCTATATCCAACTGCTCAACATTTACACATAAGCACCATTTAAAAAATTATGCTTTAAGCACCAGACTAATTTTGTTGTGTACTTCATTTGACTGTAACGCCAAATTCTAGGTGGAGATGATCCTCATCAGACACTCCCCAACTCAATCTAAACGTAGCCCAGGGAATCCTGTCTTGCATTTGCCCTGTTCCCTCCCCTATTCTGTTCAGTGCTGCACCTGCTTCCCTTGGGTGTCCCCAACTACAAGTTTTCCAATTCTATTTTCTCACATTAGAAAAAATTTGGTAGAATTTCTATGGAAAATGAGCTCTATGACAAGTGTACTCCTGTGAATAAATGTGATAATTTTAGTGATTTAGAGCATTACCCACCATATAATTTTGCCTCTTCTACCAATTTCTGGCTCCGCCGCCTCAAGTTCTCTGTATCTGCTAAGGCTCGCTTGTACTTCTCCTAAGACCAAGAAAAAAGCACATTACTACCTTTATCACTGTTCCTTTAGCAGTAATTAAGAATTGATGGAACTTTCAAACTCAGTATGAAACAAAATGCCAAACAAAAAAAGGCAATTTAATACTGCTACCGTGAATCCCTCTTCATTAAAAAATAAACATACCCAGAGGAAAAGGATAAAAGATAAGCAAGGATGAAAACCAAAACCCCACTAAAGTACTCATACTCTTTAACTGACAAACACAGGACATTACTCCACAGAGATTATGACATTCAAATTTTCTACTCAAAGTACCAGCAGAACAACTCATGATAAAAATGGGCATCAAATTTAATTTTCATTTTTTGTGTGTGATGCCAAGAATCTAGGAAAGCTCACCTGGATCTATCCCATCCCTTTCTAATAACGTACCTTTACTCAACATACAGTGACCCACAGAACTTTGGCTCTGAAAAGGAATTTAAAAGCCTTCTAGTTCAATTCCTTCATTTTATGAGGAAACTGAAAGGTCCAGACTTGTTCAATGTCACAGAGCAAAAACCAAATTTCTAGAATCTAGACCTCGAAGAAAATGCTCTGGTTTAAAACAACATGATATTTTGTTATTCTGAATCTGGCAAACATCAAATATGAAAATTTCCATATAATAAGGACAAAAACAGAAATTAAATGAGGCCGAATCTCATTACATATACTTTAAAAGAATACATATACATTGTATATATACATACACGCATATATTCAATGAAACAAATTGGTTCTTAAGCTGTCTTCCCTCTAAAGCTGTGTTTCCCTCTAAACCTGGTTTTTTTTTTTTATCTCTTCTGTGCATTTTCTTAAAATACTTTATTAATACTTTTCTTTCCCTCTTTTTTTTGGCAGTAGGATCAGTATGATTATAATCATCTCACAAAGCAAGAGGCAGAACTAGAATAAGAATCTAACAGCCTATGCTACCTTACTCCGTAAGTGCTCTTCAAATATCTTACCGAAGTTTCTTTCAGCTGTTCTTCTAATTTGACCTTCTCTTCAGTTAGTGTCTTCTCTGTAGAGGTACTATCTGTCTTCTGTTCATTTTGACTCGAGTCATCTTCTAAGTTCTGGCCATTATTTTTCTGTTTTGCTGCTGTACAGAGCAGCCTAGAAGAGGTCCTAAAGAAAATTAAACAATGTTAATGACTTGCCCCACTCTAAAAAAAATGAAATGGGACCTGTTGAAAATTTTCACTCATATTAATTGTCAGAAACATGAGAGGGAAAAAACTGTCTACTCAAGTCAAATACAGCTAAACTCTTGGATATATAGCAGGATGCTATGATTAAATTTGTAAACTTAGTCTAAAAAGTACCATGTTGCTGTTCAGTCACGTTCACCTCTGTGACCGCATATGGGGTTTTCTTGGCAAAGATACTGGAATGGTTTGTCTTTTCCTTCTCCAATTCATTTTACAGATAAGGAAACTGAGGGAAAAAGGCTTAAGTGGCTTCTCCAGGGTCACATAGATAATAAGTATCTGAATTTAGGAAGATGAGTTCAAGTCTCTCCAGATCCTAGTTTGATAGGATATTGTCTTTGCCCCTCAGAGATAAAACTACCCTCCTTTGTATCCCTTCTTTCAGGCACTCACTCATGCCTGGGCTATTCTAACCCTGCCTCAACCTAATTGTAACCTAACCTCTCCCTAATCCAATTCATTCTCTGGTCAGCCACCAAAATGATCTTCCTAAACTTTCTGACTCCAGGCCTGGTACCCTATCCACTATGTCACCTCACTGCTCTAAAATGTACAATACCCATCATGAAACTGGCTAATATAAACAAATCAGCACTTATTAATATGCTAATCACATTAATGACCAAGTTAATCCATGATCTTTCCAAATGCCTCCATAAAGCATATGACAACAGAATTTAAGGGGTAGAAAAGGTATTCAAGGAAGACAGCTTAGGAACCAATTTAATTGAAAATATATGTATGTGTGTGTGTATGTATGTATTGTATACATATTATACACATACACACATATATAGCATATGTATACTTTTAAAAGTATATGTAATGATAGTTAGCCTCATATTTAGTTTCTGTTTTTGGTTCTTATTATATGGAAATTTTCATATTTGGTGTTTTCCAAATTCAGAATAACAAAATATCATATTGTTTTAAATTGCAGAGACAGGATTAGAATCCAAGCCTATTGCCTCCTGGTCCTCTAGAGCTCGAATTGTATTAACATGGGAGGCCATCATGGTATAGGTAGAAGGAGGCCTGGAAATTAGAAATCCCTCCTCTCAACTCATAATAGCCATCTGATCTTAGATAAATCATTTGCTCAGATAAATCAGTAACGCAGGGGATCTCTTAAGACATTAAGCTGGAGAGAAGGCTTGGTTAACAGAATTGCCTCACCCAGGTTTTTCCCAAAGAAAATCAAAGGTCTAGTCCTTTTCTCAACATGACTTCAGTATAGGTGTTCAAAAAAGATGACTAGAGGTATTATACTCACTACACCTTTCCTCCAGTTCTTCACTTGGCAAAATCTTTCCCAACCTTTAAAGCTCAACTCCAATGTCCGCTTCAGCAAGTTTCTCTAGATCCCAGTTTGATAGGATAATGACTTTGCCCCTAAGGCTTAAAACATTCCTTCTTTTAACCGATACTGCAACAACCCAAGTATAGGTACTCACCCCCACATGCCTGGGCTATTCTAACCCTACCTCAAGTCTCTCCATAATCCAATTCATTCTCTACTTAGCCATCAAAATGATCTTCCTAACGTGCAAATCTGACCACCCCTTATTCAATCCGCTCTAGGGGTTCCCCATCACCCCCAAGATAAAATATGAAATCTCATTTGGCTCACAAAGCCTTCTTACTTGGCCCTTTCCTACCTTCCTAGTCTTCTTACAGCTTCTAACACCCTCTAAACCTAACTTATAATTCACTGACACTGGCTTCCTGGCTGTTCTTCACTTATGTGAAGTCCATTTCCTGATTATTTTCACTGCCTTACCCCCCACACCTGGAACTCTCTCCCTTCTCATCTGTCTCCAAGTTACTCTTGTGTCTTTCAGTTCTCAGCTTAAGTCCCTCCTTTTGCAAGAAGACTTTCCTAATTCTCCTTAATGTTAGCACCTTCCTTCTTTTATATCTCCAAGTTTTCCTCTAGTCCAATTTCTCAGCTTATACAGGAATCTTTTCTCTAACGTCCCTAACTGATGGTCACCCAGCCAGCACCAGAACACTTTTCACTAGTTGGGAAGCATTTATTAAGTGCCCACCATGGGCCAGGCACTATGGAACACACTAGGGATATGACGACAAAAGACAGTCTCTGTCCTCAAGAAGCTCATAATCTAATATGGAAGACAACATTCCAACATACAGGCACAAACAAGTTATTATATGCAGGATAAATAGGAAATAATCAACAGAGGGAAAGCTCTAGGATTACGAGTGACTGGGAATTGGGAATGGCTTCCTGTAGTAGCTGGGATTGAACCAGGTACGTGAAGGAAACCAGGAGGAGATTTGAGAAGGGAGCACCTTCCAAGTCTGAGGGCCAGTCAGAGAAAATGCCTGAAGCTGAGAGATGGAGGGTCTGGTTCAGGGAATGGCAGGGAGGCCAGGGTATGGATTAAAAAGTCTGGGGTAGGGTGGGGGAAGGAAGGGGTAAGAATGTAAACATAGGTGGGGTCTAGGTTAAGAAGGGCTTTGAATGCTAAAAGATTTTGTATCAGATACTAGAAGTGACCAGGAGCCACTAGAGGTTACTAGGGGGGGGAGGGGCAGAAGAGGGAAAGGAGTAGGAAAGGGCTTACCCTTTCCTACTAGGAGAGGGGCGTGTGTGTGTGTGTGTGTTTGTGTAGGTCAGATCTGCACATTAGGAAAATCACTTTGGAAGTTAAATGGATAATGGACTGGAGTGGTTAAAGACTTGTAGGAAATGAGGGCCTGAACCACGGAAGTTATATTTGAGAGATGTTATAAATGTGAAATCAACAAATCTGGTCTTGGATGGAGGTGGGGAGAAAAGGATATGTGTGTGTGTGTGTGTGTGTGTGTGTGTGTGTGTGTGTGTGTGTGTGTGTGTGTGTGTGAGAGAGAGAGAGAGAGAGAGAGAGAGAGAGAGAGAGATTAGCAATAAGGAGTTGGGGATAACATCCAGGATTTGAGCCTCCATGAATGGAAGGATGGTGATACCCTCAATAGTAAAAGGGAAGTCTAAAGAAGGGAGGGTTTGAGGAGAAAGATAATGAGTTTAGTTTTGGACATGTTAAGTTTGAGATCGTCCAACAGGCATTTGAAACCAAAAGTCAGACTTCCTTCTAAGAAAGAATCCTATTCATAACTTCACAAAAGCAGCCTCAATCCATTTTTGGGTCAGCTCGAATTTAAAAACAAAATAAAACAAAACAAAAACAACTTCTATATATTAGTTAAAAGAAATCTGCCTCTCTCTAACTTCTAACTAACTTCTCTAACCAGTAGGTACTGGCTTAAATTTTCCCTTCTGGAGTAAGCAATTTATTCTCTTTCATTTTAAGAGCCAGATTATGTTTATAAAGACAGTTTAAGGCTAATCACTGGAAGAAACAAGATTAGAAACTGGCATAAAGACTAAATTCAGAGCTCTTGGGGTTGAAAAAGTAGAGAAGGGGAAAATTACAGTAAAAGTCTGTCTAAAAACATTTTCCCAGTGATTTTCCCTGATGACTTTCTAGCTTAACTCATTGAGTCACTTGCTAAAAAAGATGTTTCCACTCAAGCATTAATGTTTTTCTTTCTGAACTTTACACTCATTACATATTAAACACTATTCATGGAGGTGGAAAATTATTTTGTAAAGTTTTATTGCAGGTAACAGACTGAACTTGATGATGACAAATGCCAAGAGTACCTGACAAATCTTTCTATCCTCTACAGCAACCGTGAACTTGAAAGGCGTTCAATGAATAACTATTGATTTGAATAAGCCCTTCCTGGGTTGGATACATAGTAGGCCTTCAGTAACTGCCAATTTAACCAGCTATCCTCTAACCCAGTGGTTCTCAACCTTCCTAATGCCACGACCCTTTAATACAGTTCCTCATGTTGCTGTGATCCCCAACCATAAAATTATTTTTGTTGCTATTTCGTAACTGTAATTTTGCTAGTTATGAATCATAATGTAAACATCTGATATGCAGGATGTATTTTCATTGTTACAAACTGAACATAACCCACAGGTTGAGAACCGCTGCTCTAACCAACCTAACTCTGAGAGGTAAACAACTTTAAGCAAGGACAAAGTAGGTCAGGGTGCTCTCAACCTTAGGATCCTTGTGGACTGTGACTACCTAATTATTAGTGCATTTTTAACAGTTACTAGATGTAAACTTCTATGTTAGTACAATTCCTATGTCCTTGATTTCCCAGTGTGAAGGCAAAAACAATTAAGTATTTCACATCTCAAAAAGCTCCCTCCCTTCTCCCAATTAGTGATCTCAGTTAAAATAACAGTAACTGTGCACTATAACGAAGTGTCAATCATCGTTTCAGATGGGTCATTTCTGGGTATGATAAGTATTTACTCTTACTAGATTTAAAGCCACATTAGGGAACCACAGATCCATTTTTAGTGATCTCTGTACCTAATCAAGAAACTAGCTCTGCAGAGTAAAAGGTGTTACAACCTTGATTTGAATCTGCCCTTCTAGGTTTGGATAGAGAGTAGACTTGAAGTATTTGGGAGCAGAGACTGTGTTTTTTAAAAAATGTTCACAAAATGAAACTGAGTTGACCCAAAACTTTCCAAACAACCTAACTCCTTTCAACAGAGAGATAAAGGTAAAGACCTCTCTGATCCTGGGTTTTCATTACATTTGAAACTACTTTACTACGCTCCTGGACAGGAAGCTACACAAAGACAAAGGTCATGTCCTTATTTATCTTTGTATTATCCCTAGAACTGAGCAGTTATTGGTGAAATTCCTATTGCACAACATCCTGCCAGTCCCGCCCCCCCATCAGAACTTAAGTACCTGGAAAACTGAGATTACTTCATCTTTAAATCTCCACCATCCAGCAATGCCTTAAACACTACAGGTATTCAATTAACTTCGTTGAATTAGCCATGTGAGTTCCTCAGCCTATTACATTTGAAATAAAAGTTTCTGGTTTCAAGGAGTTTACGGCCCAATGGAGGAACTATATGCACCACACAGAATAACGCCTCAAGGCTCACAAAGCACCTTCCTCACAATCCTGCCCTTCACACAAGTACTATTATTCCTATTTTGCAGACGTGGAAAACCAAGCTCTAGAGGTTTCAGTTTCTCGCCCAGGATCACACTGCTAGTGTCAATCACAGGACTTCCACCTTCAAAAGCCTGGGCTCTTTCCACTACGCCCTCGCTGCTGCTGCAGCGGAGTCCGGGCAGAGTGCTAGGAAGCAGCGCGAGAACGCTGCCCACGATCTGGTTGGCCCGTGCTTTTTCACTGGGGGCACAGCCGGAAAGTTTTTTCCTTCTCCCAAGTTCAGGGTCAGGAAGTAGGAGGGGGACCCACACCATGAGCAGGGTGGAGGAGATCGGACGGGTGGGGGGTGGGGGAGGAAACGCGGGGAGGGGCTAGAGACAGAAAAAGAGGGGGCCCGGGTGAACCTAAACGCGGGGCGGGCGCTGGTAGGAAGCAGGAAGAGCAGAGGAAGCTACGGGACAGACGAAGCCGTCAACCCGAAGCCGCTACTGCCTCCGGGGAGAAAGGCCGTGCACTGCGGCTCCGGGGCTCCCAAAGCCCCTCACAATCCCGGCAGGCCCACGGCGGCCACCTCCTACTTCTCTGTCGATCACAGACCCCGGGCTGCCTGTCTCCAGCGACGGCGCGCGAGAGGAGGAGTGTCAGGAAGACGATGAGACCACGTCTTCCCTTTCAATGGCGAAGTCTTCATCCTCTTACCGGAGCGAGAGAGCAATCGCCGGGAAAGTCCGTCGCACCAAACGCGAGCACTGTGCGGCCATGGCCACCCCCTGAACCCCGACTTGCACCAGGTATTGCGCACGCGCAACGGCACGCACGTTCGTATCAGCGGAGTCTTGTCCTAGCGCGAGATGGACGCTAATCGACTCGGGCCCGCTGCCACAGTTCTAACCAATCAACGCGTGTCTATCCCTTAATGGACAGAAATTATTTTACCAATCTTCGCGTCCTATGGGCGGAGCTGCCTGGTTGTGGGCGGGGTCTGACGACGGAATGCGAGAATCTTTTCCGTCATTCCCCACCTCCCCGAAGTTAGGCTGAGAAAGAAAGAGGGGAAAGGTGACGGGGGCGGGAGGAGAGTTTCCGGGTCTGGGCGGAAGCGAGGAGACAACCAATAGGAGAAAACCAATAGGAGAGGAACCAATGGTGAGAGAGAAAGAACTCCTAGACCACTAACTACACGTGCGGGTTTGCTGGTGGGGGGAGGGGGGGGCTCATCGGGAACGCAGTAGCCGGAGAGGGAACTTTGGGGGCGTTCAGAACCTCCCTCTTCTTTGTATTTTGGAAGAAACGGAAGAAAAATGCTTGAAATTGAAATGGAAAACGCCGACAACTCATGTTCCTGCGGGACCCAAGGAGATACGAAGGGCAGGTGTACCCACCCCCTTTGACATATGGAGAAACTGAGGTCTGATGAGCCGTCCACGGAGACAGAGCTAGTAAAGGTCCGAGCACAGATCACACACCTAGCATTCGGCGGCCGCTTCACTTACCAGCAGCCAGATGCACTTAAGTAATGCAGGGTAGATGGGGCCACGGAGGAGAGGTCCGCTCCTTGGGCTCCAGGACCGCAGTCCTGGCTGGGGGGTGGGGCAGGGAAAGCTTCTTGGAAGAGGTGCGTGGAAAAGGATTTCCACAAGCAAAGACTGTGCGGGAGTGTATTGACCATGGAACCGCACAGAGGCCACAGGAGGGCAGTGTGGGATTGGAAAACAGCACTGAATCTTCCAAATCTAAACCTTCAAAACAGTGGAATTAAATAGAAAAGTTTTGTTTACGTGGGAAAGGACTCAGATCTGAGTTCACAGAGATTTTGAAGACCATCTCGTCCTTTTAGCAGGAAGATCGATGGTACCCACGTGGCATTTAGAAACTCGGGTTCCCTTTTATGTGTCCTCCAGAGCTAGAATGTAAGCTCTTTGAGGGTTTTTTGTTTGTTTTTATTTCTGGTACTTGGCACAATGGTATAGTAAAGCCTAATACATCCTCTCATTCTTGTCCACCCCAACAAAGATCAGTCACTGATCATATTAAACAGAGAAGTTTAAAACCTTATAAGGGGCTGAATTAAATAGACAAGCTTTATTTACACAGTAACTCAAATTTGAGTCCACAAAGAGTCTGGAGACCACCTCACCTCCTGTGGTTCCATTGTTGGGCCAGACACTTATATATAGATTTACAATTCTACTTTGGATGGAGTCCCAGAAAGCTGAAACATACTCCACGCTGTGGCCACCTGCTCTGAAGAGCTGGTAGCTGTCTTCCCATTCACGTTGGACATTGGTGCT
>CM053592.1:137685176-137702567 GCA_028646515.1 Pseudochirops corinnae
AGCACCAATGTCCAACGTGAATGGGAAGACAGCTACCAGCTCTTCAGAGCAGGTGGCCACAGCGTGGAGTATGTTTCAGCTTTCTGGGACTCCATCCAAAGTAGAATTGTAAATCTATATATAAGTGTCTGGCCCAACAATGGAACCACAGGAGGTGAGGTGGTCTCCAGACTCTTTGTGGACTCAAATTTGAGTTACTTACTGTGTAAATAAAGCTTGTCTATTTAATTCAGCCCCTTATAAGGTTTTAAACTTCTCTGTTTAATATGACAAACATTTGTCCCCTAATGATCTGATAAATCTATGTATTTATCTTTTTTAGATCAGCGCACAATCTGTCACCAAGCTCATGGTCCCAGTGACTAAGCACTGTGCTCTGCACAGTAGTAAGTACTTACATTTTTCCTATCCCATCTAGAACTTGTGCTTCATGGAAATAACCTTTTAAGAACATAAGGTACCTTCTTGCCCCCCTTGAAGCATCAAAGGAGAACTTTAATGAAAGGGAGATTATCAAATTCAACTCATCTCAATTTACAGATGGGATGATAGATGGCAGAACAGAAAAATGACTTCCCAAAGGCTATACAACTTATTGGTAACAGAGCTTAGACCAGAACCCAGATGTTTTTCAAGGTCAGGCCAGTGTATTTTCCACTACTACATATTGCCTGGCCATGCTGTATAATACTTAACCTGCTTATGCTAAAATACCACTGCTTTGTGTTCACCCAGTAAAAAAGAAATAGATCATATAATGGGATATGTTTTCTCCCTCATTGTTCTTACACTCTTTCATCTTCATTTTTCTCTCTACTCTGCAATGTTGGTTCAGCTTTCTCATTTGACAGACCCAGAGAGGGGAAGGAACTTGATCAAGTCACATGACAAATAAATGGCAGAACTGGACTTAGCACTCTGCTTGGTGCTTTCTGCATACAGTGGGCATGCCATCTGATGAAATTATTCTAGTGATGGGCAAATATATTAAATAGCACAGGGCCAAGAATAGTTAGTTATCCTGGGTATCAGCTTCCAGTTAATCACTTGGGTTTTGTCTTTTCCAATATAAAGATCTTTCTGCTTGGCAGAGAAAACAGAAGCAGAATAAAAGCTGAACAATTCAATCTCCTCTCTGTTATCAGTTATCAATGTCTCATCTCTCCAAGCAGAGGTCCAGTCCCTTCTTTTATCCTCCTCATTTTCCCAATATTGTTTTAATAAGCGACTTTTAAAAAATTGTTGTACTTAGCTTCCCTCACAAGCCTAATTCTTTAGTAGTGCTTACACTGTTTTTACCAAGATTATTCTGCTCTTATGTTCATCCTCTTTATCTGTACTTGTTGCATCTTCTACACATTTCCTAAAAAAATCTAAATCGGTCAATGGGGACCCTCTGCATTCACATGGATATCTTCAAACAACTCTCATTTGTCTTCCTCACTGGAGTTATTTACTTTCGTGTCTTTAGAACTTCACTGATGATTAGGGGAAAAGGAAAAGAAATTTATTTGTTATAAAATATTTATAGCAACTCTTAGTGGTGGCAAAGAACTGGAAATTGTAGAAATGCCCATCAGTTGGGACATGGCCGAACCAGTTGTGGTGTGTGATTGTGATGGAATACTACTGTACTATAAGAAATGATGAGCTCAATGATCTTAGAAAAACATGGATGGACTTGCATGAAATAATGAAGAGCAAAATGAACAGAACCAAGAGAACATTGTATATAGTAACAGCAACATTGTTTTAAGAACAACTTTGAAGGGCGACTAAGTGGCACAGTGAGTAGAGCACCAGCCCTGGGGTCAGGAGCACCTGAATTCAAATTCGGCCTCAGACACTTAACACAAAAACTGGCTGTGTGATCTTGGGCAAGTCATTTAACCTCAATTGCCCTCCAAAAAGCAAAAAACCAAAAACAAAACAAAAAAGAACAACTCTGAGTGAATAATTTTGACTATTATAAATACCCAAATTAACTACAAAAGACTTATGAAGGCACTATTTGCATCCAGAGAAAGACCTGATAAATAAAATGTATAGAAGGATTTTACGTACATATCCATATCTATATCTGCATACATATTTTTGTCTAATGGTTGCCATCTCTAGTGCTGGGGAGTGGAGAGGAGGAGGGAAGAAATAAGGAAAAAAATTACATGACAACTTCATTATATATTCAAAGGGAATAGCAAGTTGTACATAATAGATTTGCAATTTCAGCTGCAATCTTTTAAATTATACTATGTTATAGAAATGCATGTTTTATTACATAAATTATAAATAAAAATTTTAAAAAGAAAAGAAAAACTTGTAATAAATGTACACAGTCAAAACAAATTCCTAAACAGCTATGTAAAAAAGTATGTCTCAGGGCAGAGCTAAGAGGGCAGAGCAAAAGCAGATTACTTACTTGAACTCTCCCCCAAATGCCTCCAAATACCTGTAAAAAAGCAACTCTAAACAAATTCTAGAGCTACAGAACTCACACAATGACAGAGTGAAACACATCTCCGGTCCAAGACAACCTGGAAAGTTGACGGGAAGGGTCTATTGCACCAGGCTTGGAGTGGAGCACAAGTCTGGCGGGTGGGCTGCGCTGGTACAGACAGGGCAGAGCAGGCCTCAGGAGACTGAATGTCTGGCAACTGTGGTAGTTTTCAGGCTTTTCAACCCACAAATGCAAAAGACAGCATAGAAGGTCAGTGGGAAAACTCTGTGGTACCTGGTGAAAGAGGAGTGTGGTCAGGCCCCAGACCCAGGGCAAGGGAGGTGATGGCTATGGTGCAGCAGCAATGGTGGCTGCTTCCAGAGCTCTAGGCCCACCGACGGGGGGAATTGAATGGCTGATCAGAGGGGGGTTGAAGAAATCTCTTTGTTGGCTCTGAGACAGAATTCTCATGCTTTGCCCTGCTTGGATCTGGGTTTCAGTGCTAGGTGGCAGTCCTGGGATGAGGAAGAGTGCTGGCATGGTGGAGCTTGTGGCAGTGGTAGAGAGGGAATCCTCCTCACAATACCAAGACAGAAAAGAGTGCTTGGGGTCGCTCACAGATCAGAGTGCAGGCCAGGAGAGGGGTAAACACTTCTCCTTTGAACATGCCACCTTGGAAGAGCTGGAAATTTAGAGGTCCCTAGAAGTTGCTCTGAAAACAGCTGTACAAAACCCCTGAAGCCTGGGACAGTACACTCATCCCAACTGGAAACAGAATCCTACCTTGACAAAGAGTTAGAAAGTCAAGTATATGGCTAGGAAGAGGAACAGTGTAAAAAAACCCTCAGACTATAGAATCTTACTTTGGTGACAAAGAAGATCAAAACATATAACCAGAAGAAGACAACAAAGTCAGAGCTCCTGCATCAAAAGCCTCCAAGAAAAATGTGATTTGGTCTCAGGCCATGGAAGAGTTCAAAAAGGATTTTGAATATCAAGTAAGAGAAGTAGAGGAAAAATTGAGAAGAGAAATGAGAGTGATGCAAGGAAATCATGAAAAATGAGTCAACAGTGTACTAAAGAGACCCCCCCAAAATACTGAAGGAAAATAACACCTTAAAAATAGATTAGAGGCAGCTAGGTGCACAGTGGATAGAGCACCAGCCCTGGAGTCAGGAGGACCTGAGTTCAAATCCAGCCTCAGACACTTATTAGCTGTGTTCCCTTGGGCAAGTCACTTAATCCCGATTGCCTTGCCTTTCTTCCTCTAAGAAAAAATAGATTAACCCAAATGATAAAAGAGATCCAAAAAGCCAATGAGTAAAAGAATTATTTAAAAAGCAGAATTGGTCAAATGCAAAAGGAGGTACAAAAGTTCACTGAAGAAAATAATTCCTTAAAAATTAGAATGGAGCAAATGGAAGTTGATGACTTTATGAGAAATCAAAAAGTTATAAAACAGACCAAAAGAATGAAAAAAAAATAGAAGACAATATGAAATATCTCATTGGGAAAACCACTGACCTGGAATATAGATCCAGGAGAGATAATTTAAAAATTATTGGACTACCTGACAGCCATGATCAAAAAAAGGCCCTAGACATCATCTTTCAAGAAATTATCAAAGAGGGGCGGCTAGGTGGTGCAGTGAATAGAGCACTGGTCCTGGAATCAGGATGACCCGAGTTCAAATTCGGCCTCAGACACTTGAAACACTAGCCGTGTGACTTTGGGTGAGTCACTTAACCCCAATTGCCCCTCCAAAAAAAAAAGCAAAAAAAAAAGAAATTATCAAAGAAAATTTTAAAAATAGAAATTGATAGAATTCACTGATTGCCACTTGAAAGAGAGGCCAAAAGGAAAACTCCTACTCATTTTGTTGCCAAATTCCAGAGTTCCCACATCAAGGAGAAAATATTGCAAGCAGCCAGAAAGAATTCAAATATTGTGGAACTACAATAAGGGTAACATAAGATCTAGCACCTTCTACATTAAGGGATCAAAGGTCTTGGGATATGATATTCTGGAGATCCTAGGAGCTAGAATTAAAACTGAGAATCCCCTACACAGCAAAACTGAGTCTAATACTTCACGGGAAAAAATGGATATTCAAGGAAATAAAGGGCTTTCAAGCATTCTTGATGAAAAGACCAGAACTAAATAGAAAATTTGTCTTTCAAGTACAAAAATCAAGGGAAGCATGAAAAGGTAAACAGGAAAGAGAAATCATAAGGGACTTCAAGTTGAACTGTTTACATTCCTACTTGGAAAGATGGTATTTGTAACTCATGAGATTTTTCTCAGTATAAGGGTAGTTGGAGGGAATAGATAGATAGATGACACAGGGTGAGTTGAATATGAAGAGATGATATCCAAAAAATAAAATTAATGAGTGAGAGAGGAATGTATTGGGAGGAGGAGAAAGGGAGAAATAGAATGGGGTAAATTATCTCAGAAGAGGCAAAAGAAAAGGTTTCACGGGGGCAGAGCCAAGATGGCGGCGTAGCGGCAGCAACATATCGCAGCTCTCACATAGCCACCCCAAAATGCCCATAAAATATGACTCTAATCCTAGAACTCCAAAACGCACACAAATATACTTTCCACTAAAGTCAGCTCGGCTACGAGGAACCATATCAGCACTGTGAACTGAAACCAGTCTGGCCTGAAGCCCTGGCTGAGCCCTGGGGGCAACTGGATGGGAGGAGCAGAGGTGAGCGGATTAGCAGCAGCTGTAAGCAGCGTTCAGAACTAGGTCATTGGGACTTGCCAAATCAGGAGAGAAAAGCTGTTTGGCCAAAAGGCCTCCAGGGCTGGAAAGCGAAAGGCAGAGGTTTTACACCCACTTCCGCATTGCAGCTTCTGAGCCCTTGGCCTGCAGACAGCAGGAGGACCAAGCAATCGTTCAGAGGTGGAGTGCTCTCGCGTTGAGTGGCCTGGATCCGGATCGCAGTCTTGGACTTTGGTCTTCTGGGGTTTCTTTATCCAGCAAGCTGGAAGTAAGTAGGAAAGGGACCCAGCACCTTCCTGAGAGCTATGGCAGCCGGGAGGATCCCAGTGATTTGGGACAGAGCTTTCCCTTCTGGAAGCAGAGCCTCACAGAGATTTAAAAAAAAATCACGGACTGACCAACCATGAGTAAGAATAAGCATAAGAAGCAAAGTAAGAACAGCAACTGGGAAATAAGACACAGGCAATGGAGTATAAAAATTTCTCTTGCACTACAAAGAAATAAGGGAGAAGGGGATGATGGTGGTGGTGATAAAAGGGAGGGCAGACTAGGGGAAGGGGTAATCAGAATACATGCCATCTGGGGTGGGGAGGTGGGAAGAGATGGGAATGTGTGGGGTACGGGGACCCCAAAAATCCCCTACCCAAGAAAAATCAAAAGTCAGAGGTATCTTGAGAAAGGAACAGGAAGCTTTATTCCCTTCCCCCACAGGAAGAGGGCAGTCCTCTCCATGGTGGGGATCAAGGAGAGGAGGCAGGTTACAAAAGACAACAAGAATTTATATCCTAACATAGTCAAACTCCCTCCCTTCCTCCCCCTGTCCCTTCTACCATTGGCTGGGAGGTGGATTCTCAGTCTAGGCGTGAAACCTTCCCCAATGGTGAATAACAAAGAAGCCTCCCACTATCCCCTATTGGTGGGGAGGTGAAACAGGAAACCAGTTCATGTCCTTATTTGGCAAAAGCCAACTGTGAAGAAGGGGGAGGGGCTAAGAGATTCCTAAAATTCCTAAAGGGGTTAAGGCTGATTGATAGCAAAGGAAGGGGGAAAAGTTCTAGGTTGTGTAAACCCAGAACTTAGGTCTGTCCAGTTTCACAAAAGTCTATCTCTGGTTTCCAGATAGTTTCCCTTCTCATTCTGAAGAGTCATCACAGAGGGTGCAGAGAGTGTACCCCACTCAGCAAGAAAATTTGGAACTCAAAATCTTGTGGAAATGAATGTTGAGAACTAAAAATAATAAATTAATTTAAAAAAGAAAAAAATAATATGTCTCATTATGCATTTTGAATCAATTCCCTGCCTTTCAAGAGGTAGGTAGCATGGATCCTTATCAACTCTTCCATTTCTATGCTTTCCATTGAAATCTTCATAAGTGGTTTTGGTTGGAAGCAGTTGCCCCATAGTGGGTAACCTTTGTTGATGATTGTCTTTGACCTGAGATAAATTGGTCCTTAGATGAGAGCTACATAGTCCCTTCCCATGACTTCCCAATATGTTAACATTTTTTTTACTGTGTGGTGTGGGCTTATAAGATCACAGGGAGCTATACTACAGCGAGGCATCAGAGGAGGAATTGGGGGAAGGAGCTGGTTAGCATGTTCCAGTTTTGCATAGAGCAGGATTTTGTTTTAAAGTAATTAGGATTAAATTCAGGCTCTCAACTGTCCACGTGAACTAAAAGAGAAGTTTTTGTATGTAGTGTTTGGGGGCCTCCTAAGCATTTAAATGAGGAGACAGATGGTTCTTTTTAGTAGAGGTCCCAAAACACTGTGGTTAGTCTTTAAATTACATTTCATTAATAGTATTTAAGAGACCAAGAAAAAAAATCTGTTGCTGGAATATATGAACTTCTATTCACTCATATTTTTTCAATGAATAATAACTAATAATAGGAACTAGCATTAGGATAGGACTTTAAGATTTGCAAAGTAGTTTACTTATCTTATTTGATCCTTACAATACCTTTGTGATTATCATCCCTATTTTATAGATGAGGGAAGGTTAAGAGACTTGTCCAGGGTCATACTAGCATTTGCTTTGAACTCAGGTCTTTCCTGACTCCAGGTCCAGAACTCTAATCTGCGATACCGTCTAACTGCCTTCTGTGTGTATTACTTTCTGTGCACTCCATGCATGGTGGGGGACAAGATGTAAAGAACATGGTCTCTGCACTCAGAAAACTTAGAATCTGGTAAAAGAAGAGACACATACACACAGATAATTACAATTTCAGATATTCCTAAGTACATTAATAGTTATGTTGGCTATTGTAAATACCCAAATGAACTATAAAGGCTATATGAAGAAGGACACTATCTGTATCCAGAGAGAGAACTGATAACTAGATGAATGGAATAATTTTACATATATGTATATATGGGTATGTGTGTGTATACATGCCTACTTGTGTCTACTAGTAGCTATCTCTAGGGCAGGATGGGAGGATGGTAAAACAAAAGAAAAAAATTTACACGATAATTTTGTATATTTGAAAGGAACAGCAAGTTCTCTGTAGTAGATTTACAGTTTAGTGTACAATCACCTTTTTATTGTACTATGTTATGGGCACGCTTGTTTTAGTTCATAAATATGTATTAATGTAATAAAAGAAAAATAAGAGGGAAAAAAAGGTGTAGACAGATATGTAAGTAACAATTTTGACACCAAGGCCAAACAACCCAGCCCAGCCATTTAAATCAACTTTGTAATTATGATGTAAAAGTAATATAAAAAGTAATTTATATAAATTCAGTTGAGTAAGATATGAATGAATTATTATAGTGTCTTCTATTCTACTGAAGGAGTGCTTGTGTTAAATTTTTGTGTCCTCTAAATTTCAGTGCCATGGGGGAAAGTCCTTCTAGCCTTGCCATAGTTACAGCTCTTGTTGCAAACAAAGTACTAGGTGAAGTGTTTCTGAGAAGATTGTTATCAATAGTAGGGATTGCTGAGGAGCTTCATGGAGAAGGTGGCCTGTGTGCGGAGCTCTGAAGGGTAAGAATTCAATGGGCAAAGAGGAGAAAAAGGATATACTAGGAATTGGCAACAAAGCCTGGAAGCCAGAGATCTTGAGAACATGTTCAGGAGACAGAATTGTCAAATCCAGCTTGAACACATAGAGTGTATGGAGAAAAATATGAGGAGAGGCTGGAAAAAGTAGGGAGGCTTCAGGTTGTGAGAGGCCTTTAATGCCATGGGAAGAGTTAGATTACTTGGGAACTAATTGGAACCCACAGTAGCTATTTGAAGAGTGGACTGTCAAAACTATATAGATAGACTCTAAGGGGTTAGGGATGGGATGGAAGGTAGATTATGATACGAAGTA
The DNA here is from genome assembly GCA_028646515.1 of Pseudochirops corinnae. Classification (NCBI taxonomy): domain Eukaryota; kingdom Metazoa; phylum Chordata; class Mammalia; order Diprotodontia; family Pseudocheiridae; genus Pseudochirops; species Pseudochirops corinnae. The sequence continues at coordinate 137,693,670 of CM053592.1, forward strand.
TAGTTTTTCCAGCTAGAGAAAAGGACTGAAATATCTTGGGAGGTGAAAGACTGGAAACTTTGGAGCCCCAGGGTATGGATGTAAAGTCTAACTAATTTCAAGTGAAGAACTGGTTACACTGAACTGTTATATATTGTATATACATCATGAGTATCTGGAGCCTTGTCTAGTTCACTGACTCACTGAAGGAGTCACCTGCCTGGACAGAATTTTCGATCTCATTGAGACCTGGTGAATTTATATACATACTTTCTCCTTCCTTCCCTCTCCTCCCCACTTCTACCTGGTGGATGAGCAGCATTTACTGTGGGACCTTTTCCTGCTCTCTTTAAATCCTGCTTATTTGCTGTCTCTAGTTTTATAATGGATTTTGTCTCCTGATAAAACTGATTTATTGTATCCTGAGTGAGTGTTTGCTATAAATGAGTGAACTACACCATGAGGAAGGACAAAGGGAAACTCCTAGACAGATAACCTCAGGAGGTTCCTCTCTCTCTCTCTCTCTCTCTCTCTCTTCCTCTCCCCCCCTCCCTCTCTCCCCCTCCTCCCACCTTCCCTCCTTCCCTGCTTTCTGTCTCTCCACAAGGAAAGACTTCTCTACAGAAACAAGGGTAAGTAGTGTGACAGCTATATGATGGATGGATTGGTGTGGGAAGTGGAAGCAAGAAGACACATTAGGAGCTATTGCAGTAATCCAATCAAATCAATAAACATTTATTAAGTGCCTACACTGTGCTAAACACTCATGGGTAGTCTGGGGGGTTGATAACAAGGCTCAGTATCTGGTCTATGTTTAGAGTCTTCTTACTCTAATAAGCCAAAACGATGATGCAATGTTTATCAATGGCATTGAAAACAGTTACCCTCTTTCATCATTGCTGTTGTGCTGCCATCTAGTGGAAATATTATGTTCCAAAGTGATGCCAATATTTTCTGTTTGAAATCTGGAACCATTTACACTTGGTACAGAATATTAGGTTCCTGAGAAATTCACGGGTCATGAGATTTGGAAGAGTCTTTAGTATGTAAAACATAGAACATCTCAATGCTGAAAGGGCAACTGGTCCAGTGGATAGAGCACCAGACCTGGAGTCAGGAAGACCCAAGTTCAACTCTGGTCTCCAACAATTAGTAGATGTGTAAACCTAGGCAAGTTATTTAACCTTTGTTCACCTCAGTTTCCTCATCTGTAAGTGGGGATAATAATAGTACCTGCCTCACAGGGTGGTTGTGAGGACCAACTGGGATAATAATTGTAAAGTGCTTGGCCTGAGGACTGGCATGTAATAAGCACTATATAAATTCTGTTATTTTTCTTATTGGTGTCAAAAGGAATCCTAAAAAGTAGAATAGTTGTGTTGACAGGAACTGTAGAGACCATCTAGCATAACACCCTCAAACTCACATTTCCCTCATTTCAATTTTACAGCTGAAGAAACTTGAGTTCCAAAGAAAAATGACTTTTCCAAGTTTAATAATAGCATGTTTTTATAGTGTTTTTATAGAATTTTAAGGCTTGCAAAGCACATTACAAACATCATCTCATCATTGTCACAATTCCATGGGGAATGTGCTATTGTATCCCCATTTTTGAGGCATATAGAGGTTGAGTGACTTGCCCAAGGTTATGCAGCTAGTAAGTGTCTGAGGCCGCATTTGAACTCATGTCTTTCTGACTCCAAATCCAAAGCTACTTCATTGACAGCCTATGTGAAAAACAAAAACAAATCAACAAAAAGAACCCACCACCTGAAGAACTGACGTAGTTCAGGTAGAGACTCCACTGACTCATCCAAAGCTGATGAGAATTTTCCTTTTTTTCAGATACCTCTCAGAGCCCGAAGTCCCCAGTCTCTTGGTAGCTCATGCTGTTTTTTCTTTTTTTAAACAATGCCTGCTATCTGGCATTTCTTACAATACTGAGCTGAAATCTAGTACTGCACCCTGCTCTGAAGGTCAGCTGGAATTTCAGCGGCTTGTTTGTCTCCATTCTTTAAGAGTCCTCATTTAAACACAGCAATGTGAGCATTCTGTTCCGTCTCCCATAACAAATGCAGGATCAAGTGCATCAATAGCTGTGTGGCATTTCATGCCTCCAAACAGGGCTTTTTGTTGTTTCTGAAATGTCTTTCAGGTGAAGGTCTTGCAGGTTGCTTGGCTAATCTGGTTATCCCAAACCACTGTACAAAGGTTCAGTGTCTTCATTCCACACTCAGTAAACAGAGATTGCTATGAATAGAACAAAATTAATCTATTACCTTTTCCTCCACGATGAATGGGACATTCCTTGTAACAAAAAAATCACACCAGAATAAGGCCATAGATGTCCTTGTGGAGAAAAAAAAGTTGCATAAATTGCTAAAAGAGGCATCCTGGTATACTGGCTAGAGAGCTGGTCTTAGAATTAGAGGACCTAGATTTCAGGTCCTACCTACACATTCTAACTGTGACCCTGGGGTCAAACTCATAGAAATGGGGGCTGCCACACTTCGTTCTAAGGATCCCTACAGGAGCACCCTGATTTAGAAAGTAACACATTAGCATTACCTATAGCTGCTTGTATTTTCATTTATTTTGTTTAATATTTCCCAGTTACATTTTAATTTGATTCAGCTGTGCTCGGGAGTGTTGTAAGCCACATGAGACTATTAATTGCTAAACTGTTGCTGATCTGCATGGTACAGGGAGTTTGCTCACCAGGGAGCTCTCTACCCTGATTAAATCACAAATTTGAATTAAAAAAAAACCCAACAAGTTAAAGATTTCAAGTAAGGTGTTTTAATCAGATGATATTCAATAAAGGAAGTACACAAGGATACAATGAAATAATAGCATTTCCCTAATAACAATTTAAATGAAAAATATAACCTGCTGGGCATAAAGAAATTAAGACTGGGAATCTGGTGCATGGAACTGGTATAATGAACTTTCCCCTTTGTGGGAGTCTGCTTTATATTTTGATTATGCTACTAGTAGTACTACTTTGAGAGAAGGAGAAACAGGTACTTATTACTGATTTCACAGGTGTACTCCAGAGGACAGTGAAGAAATAATAAATAGCTCCATATCTGAATCCCTAAGAGAACTTTTTAATGTGAATATTGAAATTGAAATATGATTTGAATTTCAGGATGATTAAATTATTCATAATAAATCTACTATAGTTTAAATTTTACTGCCCCTCTCTACCCCACCATTGCCTATCAAATTAAAGCCAAATCTGGCATTCAAGAATGTTCATGCTCTGGCCCCAACCTGTTTTCTAGACTTCTCTCTCACTATTCCCCTACCCATATCTTATGCTCTAGTCATTTTAGACCACTTACTGTCCCCTGAATGTGCCCTATGCTTCCATCTGTCTGAGATAATGGAAAACAAAAAACAAACTCTTCTTCCACTTAGCCCAAAGGTCATACGCCTTTTCAGTATCTTCAGCTGCTGAAATCCTAGGCGTTCTTCAAATCTCAGTTCAAGTGTTATATTGTTCCTTGACTACCCCAGCTCTAAACCAGATGTGATTTTTTTTCCTTTTTCCGAACTCTGGGAGCATCTTGTACTTCTCTTTCACTCACCCTCTACTTTGTATTATGATCCTTTTATGTGCAAGTTTTAGCTAGACTTCCCCTAGATCCATTCCCAATGGCAGAGACTTCCTTATACATTTCCTCTAGCAGAGAGCCTTGCACATAGTAGTCTCTCAGTAAGTATTTGACTAAATGAATAATTCTACTCTGTTGGTAAAGTCTCTTGTTAGACAGAAAAACTTGGTTTGTGGGAGAAAATCTAGTGTTATAGAGAGAACGCTGGGTTTGTAGGTTTGAATTCAGACTCTACTTGTGTGATCTTGGGCAGACGGGGTAGAGGAGAGAAGATTAGGATTATGGGGTCCTAGATATAGAGCTGGAAATGACCCTGGAAGGGTCCAGCTCTCTCATGGTTGAGGAACATGAGGTAACATGACGCACAAAGGCAGGATTTGACCTGAAGTCCTCTAACTCCAGAAGCAGTGCTCATTCTACATCCCACAATGCCTTGTGGGCAGATGTGCTTAATCTGAGAAACATGAACCCCAAGAGGTCCATGGATAGCTCTCTGGAGGGAATTTATGGACTTGTATGGGAAAAATGACATCTTTATCTTCACTCACCTCTACCTGAAATTTAGCATTTCCCTTTATTATTATTATTATTATTAAAAACCACATTATTCTGAGAAGGGATACAATGGCTTCACCAGACTGTCAAAGGGATCCTTGACATAACAAAGGTCAAGAACCTTTGCTCTAGGGCAAGTCAGAAATCTCTATGGTGTATACATTAAACACAAACACAGAATGTCTGTGCTAGCACTGAAATCAGTGTTCAGGATTGTATCCGGCTGAGCATACAAACATGCTCATAAAGACTAAGTTCTCACTGGCCAATCCTCTTATATTTATTTTGTTTTTGTTTCTTAATAAGTGAAACTGGAGGTCTTTATTAGGAATAGCTTACTTTGATATAGACACATACATACACAGGTAGTTTTAGACATATATGTATATGTATCAATATCAGCTAGGTGGCACAGTGGATGGAATACTGGGCTTAGAATCAGGAAAGCATATCTTCCTCAGTTCAAATCTGCCCTCAGACGCTAGCAGTGTGATCTTGGGCAAGTCACTTAACCCTGTTTACCTCAGTTATTCATCTATAAAATGATCTGGAGAAGGAGATGGCAGACCTCTCCAGTGTCTCTGCCAAGAAAAACTCACATGACTAAAAAATGACTTAACAACTATATGTATTTGTCTACATATACATACATATAGACACAGATGCATATGTATGTGTGTGTGTGTGTGTGTGTGTGTGTGTGTAGTTACTTTCACAGCTGTTCTGTTTATTTGTATTTACTTCTGAATTTTCTTCTATGCATTCTAAAAAATTCAGTGACATTCTTTTCTTTCACAGAAACACTATTGCTCTTTCTTCTTCTATTGTAAACCATCCTCCCCTCCATAGAAAACAGAAACATGATCCTGGTAACAAGTAAGCATAGAAAATACAACAAATCCATGCATTTGTTACATCCAGAAATGTATCTCATTCTGCACCCTCGCCTCTCTGATAGGAGAGGCATCACAGGATCACAAATTTAAAGCTGGAAAGGACTTTAGAAGTCCCCAAGTCTAATCTCCTCACTTTACAGATGAGGAAACTGAGGCTCAGAGAGGTTAGGTGACTTGACTAGGGTCATAGTTAGTGTGTGAGGCAAGATTTGAATTCTGGTCTCCCTGACTCCAAATTCAGAACTGTGCTAAATAAAATACAACAGCCAGGGGTTATATTGGCTGACATTTTCATTGTGTATGAAAAGCTTAGAAACAAAGTGCTTATTTGGAATAAAAGGAAACAGGGAGACTGAACGAAGTAAGTCTATTACCTAAATAGATTTGCTTCAGACTGGAGAGAGGAAAAGAGGAAGTATATTAGCATCTTTGTTCCTCTTGTTCCATGATTCAGATTTTGTGTAGGACGGAGTTCACACTTGAATTGTCCTTAGACCTGGTATAGGCTCCAGGTGTGGGGAACCTGCCAGGCTACAGGTTCCCCACCTGTGGAAACCTTATCATCTACTTCTATGGCAGTTATGGTACTGTTATTCTGGGAACCAACATTCCCACCAGAGTGGGATTGGGGCTTCATATGTTTTGTGATTTAAACTGTTTTTCTTTTAAATGTAGAAAACAGTAAAAAAAATTAAATAAGTAAATAAATAAAAGGCAGTAGAAAAAAATTTTTACTTAAAAAAAATCTAAACCAAACCACAAATGGACTCTTTACTAATTTGATTTGGAGGAAAAAGAAAAAAATCCAGAGAGTTCAAATGCATTCCAATAAATCACAATTACTAACTTGGGCAGCTCCATTGACCAAGACTAGGTACCCAATTAAGTGTCCATTTGTGCTGACTTTGCTTATCTGTATGACCCCGCTTTCCTACTCCCTCATTCCTTCTTCTCTCATTTTAGCACAAAAATGTTCTCTGCTTTAAATGGGCCATTTCTGGAAATATCTTAGTTGTCAGTTTTAGAAATTCATTCTTTGAGACCATTCTTTATCATATCTAACTTTTAAATGTTTTCTATAACGAAAAGAAATACATCTGCAACTTAATGTTTTCTTAGTTGCAGATATTTCTCCCAAAAAAGGGAAAATTTGCTATAAAGCAAAAGTCCCTAAAAATTAGTGCTATTCAATAGAGGAATGAGTTGCCTTCTGAAACAGTGAATTTGCCAACAGTGCAGGTTAATGTAATGTAGTGAATATTGGATTGAGACACAAGACAAGACATCTGGGTTCAAGTTTGACTCTGCTGCTTATTAGCTTTGTGACTTTAGACCCATCATTTTACCTCTATGGTCTCTGTTTCCTCATTGGTAAGATGAAGGGATTGACTCTACCATGGCCTATGTTGTTCTTAATCAACATGACCACTTATTGGGGATGTTGTTTGTTAAGGTTCTAGACTAGATGTTCCTCAAAATTCTGAGGTTCCATGATTTCAATTCCCTCAATCAGTACAAGTTACAATGTATCCATAGCTTCTTATGTTGGGCAGTTGTTTCCTCGCAATCTTTTTACATTTTGTGGGTATCACTGCAGCATTCCAGCTATCTACTTGTTACCTTTTTTGCTTTTACCACTTGAACAACCAACCTTTTTTTTCCCCAAGTATGCATTTCATCAGTGTTAGTCTTTACATTATTTCTTGCACATAAGCCACAACTGGCAATATTTTGGAGCCTACTTATGCCTTCCATGTTTCTCTTCATTGTCTTTTGGATCATATACAATTTTGATTCTTTAACAATTATAGCTTTCCAAGATTTATTGCCACATAGCATCTAAGAGAACATTGTGTATGTGTGTGTTTGTATGTGCTAGGAACAGCTTGGATTGTTAAAAGAATTGTATGATTTTCCGTGGTAATCTGGCCCATTCACTTCCCACCATTCAATTCTGGACCCAGTTCACTGACCATCTGTAATGCCTGTCCCAGATATATGTACAAAGAGTCAAGAAGAACAGCTGGATCAGAACTAGTAAATGCTGAGAAAAATTCACATTGGAGGTGACACAGTCTTGGATGCATTGGGGATCATTTTGTGAGATATCTCAGGCAGTAGTAGATAACGAAAGAATGAAAGAAAATGTAGACAATCACAAGATCCTGATAGCTAGTATACATGAGAGGTAGTACTAGAACCCAAGTGTTTCTGACTTTGTGATCATCTCCTGACCACTAAGTCCTGTTGCCTAAATGTTCATTAACCTCATGAAACCTTCAAGCAATCAATCTAGTATTAATGTCCTAGATGCTAGGATAAAAGCACAAGGAATAGTGTAGGTGAGAAGAATCACCTCTTCCTCAGCGACTAGAGGAGATATGATATGATGGGGAGGGGGAGGAAAGAAGAGGAAACTCATGGCAGACAATAATTTTTTTTTTCAGTTAAGTAGGAGGTAGGGATCTCTACTAAGATGGAGAGGGGAGAGGGCAATATAAAAGACCTGAGGAGAGAAGAAAATGTTTGGAACAGTGGCTGAGTTGCTGAGAAAGTGTTACTAATGAGAGTTTACTACTCTCATTTCATTTTACTCCTCCTCCAACCTCAACCCAACAGTTAACCATTTCAGTCCTATGGCATGATCTTCTCTTGAGTCCCTTGACTCTTTGTCCTATTCCTGATCTTCTCTTAACAAATTCCAGCTCTGGATTTCTCCCACCATGTGCTTCCTCCAAAACTACTCACCAGCCACTGAGATAGGTTGTAGGATGTCTCACAATTGTGTTGATTGAGTACATTAGAAATTTATGCTACTGGGGGCAGAGCAAAGCTGGTGGAGTAGAAGCAGGAAATTCTATAACCTCTCCCACAACCACCTCAAATACTTATAAAATATGACTCTAAACAAATTTTAGAGCTACAGAACCCACAAAGTGAAGAGAGAAACAAATCTCCTACTGAAGGCAGCCTGAAAGGCCAACAGGAAGGGTTCATTGCAGCATGCTGGGAGCAGAGCACAGTCCCACATGAGCTGCCCAGTTTTGGCCCAGGGAGGAAACTGTGGCTGGAGCAGACTTCAGGAGAGTGAATTACTAGTAGCTGTGGCAGTTTCCAGATTTTTCAACCCTTAAACACCAAAAAGAAAGTAAAAGTTCAGTCAGGAACTCTGTAGGAAAGGAAGGACACAGTCTGGCCCCTGCCCCCGGGGTGAAAGGTCTGCCATGCAGCTGCCTCAGAAGCTTCTGGCCTGTAGATTGTAGGTGGACGAAATGACCATTCAAAGGGTAATCGCTCTTGCTTTGATCTGTTTGGATCTGGGTCTCTTTCTTGGGTGGTGGTCCTGGGGTAAGAAATGCCAGTTTGCCAGTGTAATGTCTGTAGAGAGGGCTCCCTCCTTAGACCTCCAACAACATCTGTGAAAACCCTAGCAATTTGGAACAAGGCTCTTCTCTCTGGAAGCAGAGTTCTACCATGGCAAAGAGCTCAAAAGTCAAGTAATTGATTGGCAATATGAGCAAACAGAGGAAGCACAAACAGACCATAGACTCCTTTTTTTGGGGACAAAAAGGATCAAAGCATGGAATGGGAGGAAGACAACAGTGAAGTCGGAACTCCTGCATCAAAAGCTTCCAAGAAAAATATGAATTATTTACAGGCCATAGAGGAGCTCAAGAAGGATTTTGAAAATCAAGAGAAGTGGAGGAAAAACTGGGAAGAGAAATGAGAATGATGCAAGAAAATAATGAAAAGAGAGTCAACAATCTGACTGAAGAAAATAACACCTTAAAAAATAGACTAACTCAAATGGCAAAAGAGGCCCAAAAAACCAGTGAGGTGAAGAATAC
>CM053592.1:137703067-137739381 GCA_028646515.1 Pseudochirops corinnae
TCCAAAGTAATTATTCTCTTCAGAATGCTTTTGAGATTCTTTTTTCCATCTGGCAAATTTGACTTTTTAAGGCATTCTTCTCCTCATTGGCTTTTTGGTCCTCTTTTGCTATTTGAGTTAATCTATTTTTTAAGGTGTTATTTTCTTCAGTCAGGTTGTTGACTCTCTTTTCATGATTTTCTTGCATCATTCTTATTTCTCTTCCCAATTTTTCCTCCACTTTTCTCATTTGGTTTTCAAAATCATTCTTCAGCTCATTTCTAGCTTTTAGGCAGTCTTCATGTTTCTTGGAAGCTTTTGGTGCAGGAGTTCTGACTGTGTTGTCTTCCTCCCATTCCATGCTTTGATCCTTCTTGTCCCCAAAGAAGAAATCTAGAATTTGGTTGCCGTTCTTATTTTTCTTCCTTTGCCTGCTCATGTTGGCCAGTCAATGATTTTTTTAGCTCTGTGGAACTCTGCTTCCAAAGGGGAAAGCTCTGTCCCAAATCACTGGGCTTTTCCCAGCTGTTGGAGCTATTAGGGGGCTGTCATTATTTTGCAGCCCCCACCAGCTTTGGCTCACAAAAAACGCACCCCATGACCACCACCCAACACCACGATCTGGATCCGGGCCACTCAACGCAAGAGCACTTGGCCTCTGAATGATTGCTTGGCCCCCTGCAGTCTGCAGGCCAGGAGCTCTGAAGCAGCCATGTGGAGGTGGCTACAGGGCCACCACTTCTGCTGCTTCCTTGCCCTGGAGGCAGTTTGGCCGGACTGCTTTTTTCCCCCAAGTTTAGCTGAGTTCCACTGACCTTTCACTTAGTCCTTTTTTCTTATGACTTGATAATTCTGGAAACTGCCACAGCTGTGGCTGATCCACTCTCCCGAAGCTCTAGCTGTGGCTTGTCCTGGCCACCCCACCCCCCTTCAGGCTGGGCTGGTTTCTGCTCCCAGCCCTGAGATGATACCTTCAAGCCAAGCTGCGCTCAGCAGGAGGTGTATTTGTGTGAGTTTTAGAGCCCTAAAATTTGTTTAGAGTCATATTTTATGGATATTTGAAGTGGCTATGTGGGAACTCTGGTACCTTGCTGCTCCTACGCCACCGTCTTGGATCCACCGCAGGATAAAGTTTTTAAATGTATAAAATTTTAAAAAATCCAACACTTAGCACAATGCCTGGCACATAGTAGGTATTTAATAAGTGTTTATTCATCAATTGACTAAAATACGTAGGACTACAAAGGAAACCAAAGGTGAGTGAGAATAAAGGTATATTTTTTCCCTAGACCAGTTGAGGGACTCCCCGAAATCTCCCCTTCTATCCCTTGGAGGTCTGTGAACCCTAAATTAAGAACCTACTAGAGGTGTTATCTGACCATTGTAGATAACAGCCTAATTATTGCTTCCATCATTCTGGACACTTTCTGTGAGTGCAGCCTAAGATGATGCATTGAGTTTTACAGTGCATTGAGTCCCCTATGTCTTTTTTCAAATCAACTATTACCTACTCACATGTCCCCAGTCTTACACTTGTGAGGTCAGTTTTTATTTTTAATCAAAGTGTAGGACTTTGTACTTAACCCTTTTAAATTTCATCTTATTGGATTCAGTCCATCCTTTTACTATACTAAGGACTTTCAGTTTCATCCAATGTGTTAACAATTCCTCCTTTCTTCATGTAATTTGTACATTTGATAAACATATCATCTGTACCTCTATGCCAGTCGGTGATTAAAAAATGTTAAATAGTGTAAGGCCATGGGAGATTCCAGGGGCTTTTCACTAGAGACTTCTCTTTCAGGTTGACATCAATCTGTCAATCACTGTTTTTTGAATTTGTTCATTCAAATCATTTTAGAACTACCCAGCACATATCTTATCATCTTGTTAAAAAAAAATCTTTAGAGATTTTGTCAGATATCTTGCTGAAATTCAAATATATTGTGTCTATGTGCTTTCCCCCAATTAATTTTGCCATAAAGTAAATAAGTGTTGTTTGGCATAAACCTGTTCTTGATAAACTCATGTTGGCTTATTTTTCTATACACTCAGAGGTCAGTACTTTAGTAATACATTCTAGAATTTTCTTAGGAATCAAGGTCAAATATACCTGGCTGTAGTCTGAAGACCTCTACTCTTGCTTTTTGGAAAACTGGGAAATCATTTGGTTGTCTCTAGGCCTACAATGCCTCCCACATTATTTAGGATTTAAAAAAAATCCTTGACGGTGGCTGAGCAACCACAGGCATCACTTCTAGTTTGTCAAGACCTTTACACATCCTGGCTCTCTTGTTCAAAGCACTAGAGGCATCTTGCTCAGCTTTATATTGTCCACAAATTTGATCTCTGTACCATTTATCCTTTCCTCTAAGTCACTGATAAAAATGTTGAGCATTTTCCCTGGAGCAGTCTATCAGAGAGCTCTATACTGGCTTACATCCATTTATTAGGTACTGTTCTTTGAATCTCATCATTCAAATAGTTTTGAATCTGCATCTCTTTACTGCCATCTGACCCACATGTCTTCACAAGAATAGCATGAAAGACTTTGCCCAAGGCCTTGCTGAAATCTAGCTCTACTCCATGTACAATGCTACCCATGTTGAATGGTCCCAGCTTTCCATTTCATTTTGTTAGTGTAGGTTTGGTCTATAAAATCTGTTATTCTCCTGTATTACTGGTTCTATTTTAAAACCTCCCCAAAAAAATCATCAGTGAAAAAGCTAGCAGAAAGTAGAATACAAAATCAACATCTTGTAAAGATGCTAAGACTGACCTTTAAAACCAATTATCAGGATATATGCATCAAACTGAACAAAGAAAACAGTAACAAGAGCAGAACTGGACAAGCTTCTAAAAGCAAAGACAAAACTCTTTCTTTCATCTCTGCCCTTTATGAATAAAGTCTCCAACAAGACTATTTCTCCTTAATGTGGTTCATAAGGTTCTAGGAAACTGTCTACCTGGAAAAATCATTCTTGCTTGAAACTTAGTCACTAAAATATAAGTTAATATAACAAAACATCTTTTATAAAGAAAATTTCAAGATTGAGAACTGCATTATGTCCTGGAGATTCACTTGTCCTTGTTAATTCTCTGGAGGGACTCGTGATAATATCCTTTTGGGAACAGTGCAGTTTCACCATTAGTATAATAGGACCATAGGAATTAGAACTGGAAGGTAGTTTAAAGATCATCTGGTCCAACTCCTTTATTTTTACACTAGGAAACTGAGGCACAAAGAGGTGGTGAATTGCCCAAGGTCATGAAGCCAGTAAGTACTAGAGCTGGGATTTCATTGTAGAAATTCACTGTTCATGAAGTTATTTTGTTGTGAGTTGAAAATAAATTGGGGGCAGCTAGGTGGTGCAGTGAATTGAGCACTAGCCCTGGAGTCAGGAAGACCTGAGATCAAATTTGACCTCAGACACTTGACACACACAAAAAAACTAGCCATGTGACCTTGGGTAAGTCACTTCACCCCAACTGCCCTGCCTTCCCCCCTCCAAAAAGCAAAAAAAAAAAATAATTCTATTCTCATTTTACAGATGAAAGGACTGAGGCAAATAGACATGAAGTGACTCGATCAGGCTCACCTAGCTAGGAAATATCAGAGCCCAGTGCAGATTTCTCCTGGCTCCTACTACTAGACTATGGTGCCTACAATTGTAGTGACCCTTGCTGGATTATTGCAAAAGGAAGAATATTAACGAAAGGAAACATCTAGAATATGGTATGATTTTAAATAGCAAGGACATGAGTCTGGAACTAGCAGTTTGAATGGCCAAAGAGCCTATATCTTCATGGTTGATTGGATAAATTGTGCAGATTGATCACCAAGCAGTAGACTCAATTGCATTAAGTGGCTGATCCTATTTAGGTTTTGCAACAGCCCAAATAGCCAGGCAGCTGAGCAGTTGATGCAATTTGTCTTTTAAGATTGCAGAAAAATTGGGAGCTTCACAGTCATCTTGAATACCTTAGCAGCTAAATCACAAAGTATGTAAGCTTTGGAGTCAGTTCACCTAGGTTCTGGTCCTATCTCTGCTACTAATTAGTTGTGTGACTTTGGGCAAGTCTCTTCATCTCTTCTTTCAAGAGAAAGAGATTGAAAATGATCTCAAAAGTTCCTCCTCCTCTGACATTCAATTCAATTCAACTAAACAGAGATCAAATGAGAAAATAGTTGTAAAACACTTTGGCACAAAGAGAGTCTTGATGCTTGTTCCCCTCTTCCCTAGGACCAGTCCCTGTGCTGGGAATACAAAGATGAGACCAAAGCAGTTCTTGCCTCCAAAGAGCCAAAATATGTACATAGATTAGTAAATTCAAAATTATATATGTATATATACATATACATGTATATATAATGTATATATTCATATACATGTATATATAATGTATATATTGATAGGTAGGTAGGAAGGTAGGTAGGGAGAAAGATAGAGAGACAGAGAGAGAGAGAGACAGAGAGAGAGAGAGAAAGAGAGAGAGGGTTTCCTAAGGAGGAGTATACTAGCTATATCAGAAAGAGGCAGGTCAAAGTTCTGTGATAATCAGTAGTGAGTGTGATCGGGTCCATGAGTGACTCCTGCACGTTCAGCCTGAGTGAGAGAGGAAGTGTCTCTTTTTATTTCAAGAGAGAGAGAGAGGGGACATTAGGAATATATAAAATTTTGTAGGAAGTAACACAAGCTGAGCTTTAAAGGGAGTGCTGGGTTCTGAGAGACAGAGGTGAGGAGGGAGAGCAATCCAGGCATAGGCATAGGAGAGGGAATGTCATTACTGGGCTGGAATGTGGGCTGTAGGAAGAGAGAAACAGAGTTTGGAGCTAGAGCATGAAAGGCTTTAAATGCCAAATGGAGACCTTTATATTTTATCTTAGAGGCAGGTTGACATGGTCAGAACTGTGCTTTAGAGATATCAACTTGACATCTGTGTGGAGGATGAATTGGAAAGGGGAAGAAACTGGGTATACTAGAACAGGCTGGATACTTGAGCCCGGGGGACTATTGCTGTAGTCACGGCAACAGGCAACATGGGTCTGCATTAGAGTGGTTACCATGTGAGTAGAAAGAATAAGATGGATACAGAGAGATGGTTTGGAGGAAGAATTGAGAAGACTTGAAAACTGATTAGACTCGGACAGATGATAAAAGAATTCTGTGTTCTAAAGCACTTTTTAGCCCTGGGGATCTAAGTTTTGTAAGGTTTAAAGCCCTTTCCAATTTTGCATGATTCCTTTTTTGATTCAGTGACTGGTTATTTGATTATTTAGTTCCGGACCATTATAATACTTTAGGAATCTGTCATTTCACTGGTGTGGTCCATGGATGTACATTACTGCCTCCATTCTCCACATCTCAGTAAGCAATCTTCGGGCATTTTTGTGGCCAGAACAATTCAGGGCAGAATGCCCTTCTCCAGGCTTGTGTACCTGAAGTTTTTCCAGACTGGCCAAAGCTCAGCACTCCAGTGCTTTATCCTCTGAGGCTCCAAGGTCACCTCCATATTGCCATGAGGTATAAAAGTAGAATGGTAGTAGATAGGTTGATACCTATTGACCCTGATTATAACTGGGGAAAAAAGTCAAATAGATCCCAAAATTTCTCTTCCTTATCTTCCATTTGGTGAGTAAGCCATACTCATGCACTGTATTTCTGTAGTACTTTTCACCACAAATATAATTATAGTCAACATTTACATTATGCTTTAAAGTTGACGAAATGCTTTATCTCGTTTGAATCTCACAATAACTCCCAAGGGAGAAGCGGTGGGGATGGTGGGGAGAAACTTGTGCAAAGTAACACAGCTAGTACACGTTAGAGGTGGGACTAGAACAGTACTTCTGACTCTTGAGACTAGTGTTGTTTTTTTCACTCTCCCATGAAAATGCCCTTTTACATTATTTTCTTTTTGTCTTTAAAGGGGGAGGGGAACACGCATTTATTAAACACCTGATGCTGACCAGACAATGTGCTAAAGGCTTTACAATTATGATCTTATTCTGTTCTCACTACAACCCTGAGAGATAGGTGCTATTATCCCCACTTTACAGTTGAGAAAACTGAGGCAGATAGAAGTTAAATAAGTTAAATAACTTGTTTGTCTAGGATCACTCAGCTAATAAGTATCAAAGGCAGGATTTGAATTCAGATCTTCCTGACTCTGGGTCCGGCCCTCCACCCATTACTTCCCCTGGGTGCCTCTGCCTTTTGCTTTTATACCAGAGTGAGTTCTTTCCTGGAGTTCCACCTCTGACAACTTCCTTCTGTCTAGGAAGAACTCTTAAGCAAGATTAACGTGGTGGTGGGGCGGAGAGCACCCATGGCTGCCTGCCTCCCCTGGTCCACTGAGAGGAGAAAGGGTGTTCTTCGCTTCCCCGTACTGCACTTTGGTGATGCTGGACTGCTTTTGATTATGATTGGTTATAGTGTTGTAGTCATTGCCCTTTGTAGAGCAGTTTGATTATTTCACTTGCCATCACTGCATATCACTTCTACTTTTCCTCTAAATTTCTCATCTTTATATTTGTTTCTGGCATAATTATAATCTATTACATCCCTGTGCTATAAATTGTTCATAAATTATTGCTCATTTGGTGACTGACTATCCATTTTATTTCAGTTTTTTTTCTAAAATTCATATTTGAATTAAGAAGTATAATCCCTAGAGACAAGCTATCCTAGTGGGTACAGTGCTGGGGTTTGAGTCAGGCAGACTAAGTTGGACTCTTTCTTTTTAAATGTATGCACTCTTTGACCTTGAGCAAGTCAATTAAACTCTATGCTTCTGGCAACTCTGAAATTTATTTACTGAACCTTAGCACTTTGTGGTCTTGGTCATCTTTTACCTTCGAAGTTGGCTGGGGTGAGGACATCACACCTCAGATCCCCCGTGGACTATAATTCTCATTTTCCAGAAGAGAATCTGAAGCAGGCATCTTTGCTGCCCTTATGAGTGGGAGCTGGGAGGCTACATGGTCTTAACCCTTGAGTAATGTAATTGCCATTACAATATCTCAAGTTATCCTCTAGCTGATGGTACAGCCTGTGAGGCAGGCTATACAAATGTTATCATCCCCACTTTACAGATGGAGAAACTGAGTTTCAAAGAAGAGAAATGACTGAGCAAAGATCATACAGAGGGACAGGCCGTAGGCTCAGTTTCTGAACGCCAAGCTCAGCATCTTTTCCCACCATTATTCCCCTGTAGCCACAGTGCTCTGGTTTTGCTGGTGCCTAAGACTTCTGCTTATCATATTCCCAAGACACAATCCTAGAGAATGCTGACAGCCAAGTGTCATTCACTTTAGCCTCCAGAGAGTTGTCTGGTTGCATACATTCACAAACCCCCTTTGTTCAAATGCGCAGGAGCTTTTCTTGGTCTTGAAATGGCTTTCTGCTTTAAATGACTCCAAATTATCTCCAGAGGATAGAAAAAGCTTTAAACCAATAGCACTCTCATCTGTAACTGTGTTTATTGCTCTCAGTTCCCTCAGCAACTTATTAGAAACACTACCCCCCTTTCCACCATCTTCTATTCCTGTCCCCACCCTTTCTCTCTCCTCTCCTTTTCCTCCTCCTCCTTTCTTCTCCACCTCTTTTTCCATTTCTTTCTCTCTCTCTCCTACCTTCTTTCATTCTCTCCCCCATCCCTCTTTCTCTCTTTTTGAACTCAAGTCCTCTGATTCCAAATCCTGTGCTCTTTCCAGTATGCCTTTCAATCCCTTGCAACTAGAAGTCTTTCTGATTTATATCATTATTTATTTTCCCCCAAATAACTCTACGGATGCATATAGCATCCCCAACATTAGCTTCCACTGCCTTACTAATAAATGGGAGTAAGTGCTCTGGAAAAAGCACCAGATTTGGATTCCGAGGACCCATGTTTGCATCCTAGCTCTGCTGCTCAATAGCTGTGTAATCCTGGGCAAATTACTGACCATCTCTGGCCCTTACTTTCCACATGGGAAATGAGGAGCCTGGACAAGAAGACCTTTAAGGCCCCTTCTAGCTCTATATCTATATCTATTATCCATTTTTATGCTTTTTTTTGGAAGGGGGAGGGCAGGGCAATCGGGGTTAAGTGACTTGCCCAAGGTCACATGGCTAGTGTTAAGTGTCTGAGGCTGGATTTGAACTCAGGTCCTCCTGAATCCAGGGCCAGTGCTCTATTCACTGCGCCACCTAGCCGCCCCCTATTATCCATTTTTAAAAAACATTCTGAGACAACAGGTAATTTTGAAGTGAAAAGTTCAGGAACACATACACACACTTTGTTCATTCATTTCAGTCGTGTTTGACTCCTCATGTCCCCATTTGGGAGTTTTCTCGTAAAGATCCTGGAGCGGTTTGCCATTTCCTTCTCCAGCTCATTTTACAGATGAGGAAACAGAGGCAAACAGGATTACGTGACTCAGGCAAATGGGGTTAAATGACTTGCCCAGGGTCACACAGCTAGTAAGTGTCTGAGGCTAGATTTGAGCTCAGGGAAGAGGGATCTTCCTGACTTCAGGCCCAGGCTCAGCACCTCTCTACTGTGTCGGGGAGCTGCTCCACGTTAATCTCATCTAGAAACGACAATTATGAGGAGTGTGGGGGTGCACACTTGTGACCCTGCTACTGGGGGAGGCTAAGGCTGGCAGATCTCTTTAGCATGAGAGTTCTTCCTGGGCTAAAGCTATCCCCTGTCTTCACTAAGTGTTGCACCACCATTATGGTGCCCCTTGCCCTCCCCTTTCCCTTCTTTTAAGAGGAAGAGGAGCAGGGGCCATCAGGTTTCCTAAGGAGGCGTATACTAGCTATATCAGAAAGAGGCAGGTCAAAGTTCTGTGATAATCAGTAGTGAGTGCGATCGGGTCCATGAGCGACTCCTGCACGTTCAGCCTGAGTGAGAGAGGAAGTGTCTCTTTTTATTTCAAGTCTGGGCCCACAATTATAAATATCATCAGTGATATATATGGGAAATAGCCCTGTCGATACCTGGAATTGCTATGTCCGATACCAGGGGAGTAGGTATCGGAGGCTTTTTCCTGTTTCAGGATCTCAGAGCAGCTGGTTACCAATCGCTCTTCATCCTAGTGGACAGTGTTCCCTAGATTCTCAGCCTGGGGAGTGTTGATTTTTGTTTCCACTAAAGCCATAGGTAAGTTCATTTGCAATGTCATTGTTTGGCTAAGCATTTGATAAAGGTTAATAGAAAACCAGGATTCTTTTTTTTGCAAGGTCTAACCACCAGGTGGTGTTGATGAGAAAGGCAGGTTGAGCTGTCAATCCTGCTTGGACCTAGGAAACTTCCCTCTCTTGTCCTTTCTAGTGGGCACAACTTGCCTAGCCTCTCCCTTTCCCTCTTAGTTCCAGCTTTCCTTTCTAACCTTCTTCCCTGACCTTCAAATCCTCCTTGTTCTTCCTTCCAAGTGGAGGAGAAAAATGGTGATTGCTTTCTCCTCCTTCTCTCTCGTGATTTTACAAGCTCTGTTTTCACTAGGAGTATCTTGTTCTCAGATTCTTTGCAAGACATACAAAACCTATCACTCTACTTTACCTTAATACCTCAGACTCCACTTTGATTCCTGCTGCACAAATAGTCTCCTGTTTTTGATCCCAAGATCTACCACTTTGTCACTGGACAATTCTCTGTTGTCTACATTATCCATTTACCCACCTCACATCATGTTATTTGCTCACTCAGTTCCACATGCCTGGAATGCCTTCTTTTTCACATATGACATTCAGATCTACCCTATAAAACCCAGCTCCATTTCTAGCCTTTCTAGATTTCTTAGTCAGCATGACTTTACTCTTGGACTTCTCATAGTACTTTATCTAGCACCTTTCTAACGCATTTATCACACAATATTGCATAGTATAGGAATCTGTATGTATTTTGTTACCCAATTATGTAAACTCCATGAGGTCAGGGGCTGTGTTTTATCTAAACATTGTACTTCACCTTGTGCCTAGGGCAGTAGTCTGCACAGAGCAAGCACTTAAGAAATGTTTAATGTAATTGGTAGTGAATAGAATGTTTGGTTTGAAGTTAGGAAGACCTGGTTTCAGATTTTGCCTATGACCCTGGGCTAGTTACTGCATCAAACTGAGCCTAAGTTTCTTCTTTCATAAAGAGGAGATAGTAATTTAGTACTAGCCTCACAGGTTTGTACTAAGACTCAAATGAGAGAATCTATGTAAAGCACTTTGCAGACTGTAGCTCTGTATACCTGTGGATTCTCTTCCTCGGAGGTTCCCCTCGCAATCCTGCTTTAGCAAGCCCTCTTGGATTAGTGTTTCCATATTGTCTTTTGACTTGGGCTGCCACTCCTTCTTTCACTCCAAACCACCCCTTCTCTTTCTCAGCCATTGTCAGCGCCCAGCTGGTTGTCTGCATAGAATAAGGAACCATAAGAGTTGCCCAAGGCCTTAATAAATGCCTTTATTTAAACCACCTGCCTCTGACTACTCTGCATTTTAGAATTATTGAATCTATGCTTGACTCTGTTCTGCCAACTGGATTTCCCTTCTTGAATTTTTCTCCACCATTTTGTAGACTTTGGACTCCCATTTCACCCATCTCATAGTTTTGCCACACATAGTTCACAAGAATGACTTGACTTATAGATTTCCCTGAACTTGGCTCCATATTGGCAGCTGATAATCAGACTTGTGCAGAATAATTTGTAGGTAAGAGGGCTTCCAACTATAACTCTCTCTTGTCAATATCTCATTGTCCCAGTTAACCTCTAACCACCAACCTGACATCATATACCAAAGCATTCTGAAGGCCCCCAAAGCAAAGAGTTTTATTTATACGAATAGGAGACCCAGATCTATCTGAGATAATTGAATCAGAGATTTAGTAACAGAAAGGACCTTACAGGTTATTAGGTCCAACTCCCCATAGTAGCCTTCATATTTATCTATTGATTCATTTCATCAATGGGAGACTCCTCATATTAGAAAGCCCTGTGTCAGCATTGAGCAAACCCTTCAACTGTCATTTTATGTCCCTATATGGCTTCAAGTTTGAAACCATGCATGGAAAGGTTGAGACCTTTAAATATAGGTTTTCAAGGTTCACAAGACCCTCCACACTCCTATCTGTTTTGTGTTGGCTGTGAGCTACAGATCTTTCCACCTCCTCCCAAAATATCCCCATCTATCTATTAGGGAACAACTGAACTGTAGAATATGAATGTGATAGGAACCTATTGTACTATAAGAAATGGAGAAAGAGATTATTTCAAAGAGGGAGGTAGACTAGATGGTATATAAGGTCTGTTCAGACTTGAAAACCTTGTTTCCCGGTTCATAGTCACCTGGATTTCTGGATTTCCATAACGCTTATTATCTATGTCATTCATTTGGCATTATATGATGGTGTAATAATTACAGGGTTGAAAGCTTAGAATGATACTAAGACTTTTGGGACACCCTATTATAAAATGACATGACTTGCCTTCATATGGACGAGTACTTTAGAGTTAGTCACATATATTGTATGCTGTTTCTGTTTGCCTATTTCTGATTGATTGATAAGGTCCATAAGAGTAGGCACCCTTTTGTATGCTTCTTTGTATGTCCTACAGCTCCTGTTATGATGCCATACACACTTAGGCACTTATCGAATATTTAGCGCCTGTTTGATCATCATCACACTGCTTCTTGAGCCCTTCTCTCCTAAAAGCCCTGGAAGCACCAAGGATGATCAAGACTGTCGGTGAACTATTCAACAGTTTATCAGAGTGGAAAGGGTCCTGGATTTGGAATCAGAAGTTGGAAAGGGTCCTTGGCTCCAAGCTCAGCTCTACTCCTTACTACCTGGGCAAGCTCGGGCAGATCAATCTCATCTCTCTGGGCCCTCAGTTTTCTCTTCACTAGAGATAAAGGTGTTGTATTAAATAAATAAAGAGAGTATATCTAAGTTCCCTGCCAGCACTTATTTCCCTGAAACCAGTGCTTTGGGTTAAGATTCTAGGAGTCAATCTTTTTAGTGTCCTTTGATTCTAGAATATTTGTGAGATGGGAACGTGACAAAGCCTTGTACAATAAAGAGATGATGATGATGATGATGATGATGATGATGATGATGATGATGATGATAAGAGTACTATCTCACCTTTCTTTGGTGTTTTAGAGGTCACAAAACTCTTTCCTAATGAAAACTCTGTGACATGAGTAGTACAACTATTCTCTCTGTATCACATGGACCTCGCACATTGGGGACCCTATTCAACTCTGCCCTGGGTTCAGGTTACTCTATGGGTATATATTCAGTCCAAAAACTACCCCTTTCAAGTCCACTATGGTACATTTGACTTTTTTTTTAAGGAGTGCCAAAGGATACAGTTATGTTGTATGATTAGGTCTGGTGGTCTGGAGGCCACTGTGACAGTTTCCCCATAAAGGAGGTAGTAGCTTATAGAATCTATGCACAGAAACCATTGTTGTAAGATTAGACCTGATGGTTTTGAAGCCATTGTGACAGTTTCCCCTTAAGGGAGGCTGTAAGTTTATAGAACACAGTCACAGAAAAATACTGACAGTATTTTCCAAGGTTAGTACAACTGTGTCCTCCATGTTTTGTCTATTGTCGGTTTGTTTTTCTCCTTGATAACAAACCTCCCAAATAAGATTTTGTCTACTGCCAGCTTGTATTTTTTCTTTCTGAGAGCAACCCCCCCCCCAAAAAAAATAGTATTTTGCCATTATCCTTAATATGCAACCTGTCCAGCTTCAGGAGGTCCACTCCTAGACAGAGCGTAAGAATCCCACCCTTGGAAGGGCACCTTGGAGCACCTCCTTTCTGCTGAATGGACCCATGTGCTCCCAAATACAATGTCCATACGTGAGTTATACTCTATGTTAGTGTGCATGCCTGAGTTGTAATGTCAGTTCCTATTTCCTCTTCCTCCTTCCCCCTCTTCCCTATTGCTTACAATAAAGCTTTGTGTTGAATGGACTTCCATTGTTTTACATGTTATTCTCAGCACCTGAACCCATTAAGGGATAGTTTTCCCCTATGTCTCTGGCTGGTCCATGGGTCTTTCCATAGATCTAAACTGGGTACTTGGCAAGGACTTAAGCTAGTGACAGCCACACCTACACTGGGTGGGGGAGTGAGCCACTGTGAACCCAGTTGTAGAGAGCAAGGGTCAATAGGGGAACCCTATGTCCTCCCAGGGGGATGCCTTTATACCAGAGGACTATCCCAAAATAAGTTAATCAAAGAGGACACATTTAATTAAAGAACATAGAAAGGAAAGTAGCAAGAAAACACTTCCCCCATAAACCTGGGATTTAGTCATCCACTAATATACAAACCACCTGTGGGAAGAATGGGCATCTGTAGCAACATGCATGAAGGTGCACACACAGAGGGAAAATGTGGCCAAGGCACCCTTGTGCCTTTGACACTTCAGAGCTGCTGGTAACTTCCTGTGACAGATCTGATAATCTGGTGGTCACCATGCTGGTGATGTCATGGCACTTCATTTGATCTAGTGGGGTAAACTGATCCTGCTGTCAATTAGAAGCAATGTGAGAAATCAATCTCAAGATTCCCATACTAAAATGGACCTTGGATACGTTAGAAGCAGGGGAGATCTTTTAAATAATCTCATTTGTGTCTAGCCAAAGCAACCTGTTTATGGAAACAGCTGTGGCGTATTAGGAAGAGAATTCAACTTGGAAGTCCAAAGTTTGAAGATCTGAATTTGGATCCCAGGTCTGCTTCTTACTGCCTAGATCAGTGGTTCTCAACCTTCCTAATGCTGTGACCCTTTAATACCATTCCTCATGTTGTGGTGACCCCCAACCATAAAATTATTTTCATTGCTACTTCATAACTGTAATTTTGCTACTGTTATGAAATGTAATGTAAATATCTGATATGCAGGATGTATTTTCATTGTTACAAATTGAACATAACCCACAGGTTGAGAACCGCTGGCCTAGATGATGTTGGACAAATCATCTCATGGTCTTCCTTTCTTCATCTGTGAAATGAAGGGGCTGGCCTTGATGATCCCTAAGAACCCTACTAAGCTCAAACGTCTTCTGATCCTTTTTCCAAGGTTTGTTATTGGCTACGAAGACAGCATACCTGAAGGGATAATGGTAGAGTGGATAGGGACTTGTTCTGGAGTTCAACCTTCTCTGTCACTGCCTATGTGACTTTGGAAAGTCACTGAAGCTCTCCAGGCCTGTGTCTTCATCTATAAAATAGAATAGCTGGCTTGTAAAGTCTTCCAGATCTGTAGTCTTCTGGTCCTTTTATCTGATTTTCTGGTTGGTTATGAAGATGATGTTTGAATACCATTTCTGACTTATAGGCAGGAAATCTTCTTGAGGCTTAGTCACAAGGGGAGATTGTTTTCCAAATCATAAAGTTCTATAATAGTCACATAATAATGGTACTTCTAATGTCTCTGCCTCACTTGGTTTTGCCTCTCTGTGGCTTCACACACACACACACACACACACACACACACACACACACACACACACTCACCCCTCTCTTTCTTTTCAGTTTTCTTCTATCCTGCTTGATTCTATTGATCCTCTGGCATGCTGGGATAATGACAGTTTTGCAAAGATGAGCCCTTGCAAGCCAGCTACATTTTCTCTTTCTCAGTCATGGCACATTTTATGTGTTTGTTCTCCCTCTTTGATTTATCAGAGTTAATGCTGATTTACATGACATGTTGAAAGCATCCACCAGGTGCCTTGACTATACTGCTGAGGGAAGAGGATCATGCTGGGGGTCATAAATGTTGGTTTATGTGGCCAGCCCATGCAGCTGAGGCTGGAGCCTGGTAGCTGTTTTCCCTGAGTTTGTAGAGAGTACAGCCAAGATAGATTATTTAAATAATTTCAAAAAAAAAGTTTTATTACTGGAAATGTCTTGCACATGGTATTTATGTTTTAAAAATCAATACAACAAATTGCATTCAATATGTTCCCTGGTTTGAAAAGATTGAATTTTTTTTTTTGGTCTCCATATTTTTATTCATGCTGGCAAGAAGACATTCTGTGGCAGATGAAAATCTACCATAAGAATAATCTTAGAGTATTTTGGAATCTGTCTTCCTAAGCTAAAAAGGAACAGAAGGTACAGAAATGATTGGCTTTTGTTATTTAGTGAAACATTTTTACCCTTTGGCATGTAATTGGTTGTGAAAGCAGAAAAATTTAATATAAACCATGTTGAAGATGTCCCCCTGCAGAGTTCTCTCTTCTCAGGAAAGACGAAGGACCAGTCATCATTCTCCAGTGAAGTGTCTTTTTTTCCCTTTTTGGTCAGAGTATCGTCTTTGTAGGTTACTGGTTTAGCTGACATTGGAAAGTACTGATTGGAGGTATGATTGCTTCCATTACACTTTTGGGTACATGTGTCTCTTTCTGTCTTCTTTTCCCCTGTTCAGCAACCTCCTCCTTTCTGTATTTGGCCAAAAACTCATCTACCCAGGCTTAACTTCTTTCTAGAAGCATTCTGATCTCACAAAACATAACTTTCCCCCTATTGATCTCATTTTATCATTGTTTCTTCAATTTTATATTATGGTGTGGTAAAGAGAGCACTGGAATTGGATTAGAATTCAATGCCTGGATTTGAATCCCAGGGTGGCTAATTACCATCACTTTGGTTATGAGCATATCTCCTCTTTTGTTCTCAGTTTCAAGACTCGGCACAGAGCCTCCTCACTCAAATACAATTCACTTGCAAGTCTCCTGATGTCACGGTCCTCTTCAAGAACCAGGGCAAACAAGGAAGGAAAGATCCTTATCTGTCTGGCACTGGTTGAGTCCTTTTCATCTCTAAATACTGTCTTCTTATTCCTTTTCCCAAGCAAGTTCAACACAATGAAAAGAAAATATTAGAAAAAAAGATAAAAAAAATCCAGAGACCTTTTAAACTTAATTGGCTTGCTTAGAATCATAGAATGTCAGAGAATGAAGGGACCTTATAGATGATCCAAATCCAATCCTTGTTTATTGTTATTGTTTATTTTAATCTCACAGTCATTTCTACAAATATTCCTTCCATCTTACTTTTCCTGCCACCCCCAGATCTTTCTTGTAACAAGAAAACAAATTAAAGAAAGACATTCAATATAGTGACAAGGCACACGCCATTCTGCTCCAGTAGTCTCTCACCTCTATACTCTCAGAGACCATTATTGCCTTTGGAGTTTCTACACACACACACACACACACACACACACACACACACACACACACACACACACACACACGCATGCACGCACGCACGCACACACACACACACACACACACACACATACACACACACAAAATCTCAGAGAATGAGTGGCCAAACTGGGATTAGATCCCAGGTTTCCTGACCCCTTTTTCAGTACTCTTTCCACCATAGGCAGCTGACTCCTTTGTGAAGGTGCATAGGCACATTACTTCCCTTAATAAAAGATGGTCATTTTCCAGTTATTTTTCTTTATGGTCATTAGCTGCTAAATTCATTTCCTGAATTCTCAATCTCTGAAATGAAATTTTGGTGTGGGCAGCAAAAAGAAATGCCAGCTGTCTTGAATATTCTGAAATGAGAGAAATATACACATCTGTGTTTTCTTATAAACAAAATGTTTTTTTTTTAAATGCATGTACCTTCCAAGTAGAATGGTTATTGACAGCTGTCTAAGGTAATTTGCCATTATGGTGATCGATTTCAATTGATAAAAATTAATTTTGCTCATTAGCTGTAATTTCCAGTAAACATAATTTTAGAAGAATTGAAAAACTAGTTTTCTTGCTCCCTCTTGGTAAGAAGGGTTGTGGCAGTTGTGAATCCACCATACTTAAATTTCTTCTTCTTTCCATCTTTTTTAAGGATTGGACCCCACTTTAGACAGCAATTTTGTCTCCAAGGAATAATGCCATGACTACATGGAGAAATTCAAGACCCTGGAAATCAAAAACCTCATCTCAGAGAATGAAAAATGCAAGGAGGGGAGTTAGTGGACTGGATATAGAATTAGCATTAGAAGACCAATGCTTGAATTCCTGCTCAGCCTCTTAGCCGTTTTGTGACCTTGGACGACTTACTTTCTTTGTTCTGGTCTTAGTTTTCTCCTCTGTAAAAAAGAGGGAGTGGATGGTGGTGGACTAGCTTGAAAATCATATGATTAAATTCTTTCCTCCATAGTTATAAATGAGGCATTTGCACGAAGTAGCCATGCCATGAGACAGCAATTTAACTTTTTTTGATTTACAAGAATATCCTTTTTCTCTCTCTTGTAACTCTCCCCCCCCATTGAAAACAACAATAACAATAAAACTCTTATAACAAATATACATAGCAAAGCTAAAAAAGCATCTCTTCGGCCAAGTTCAAAGCTGTATGTGTCATTCTACACCCTGAGTCCATCATCTCTCAGGTGGCTAGCATACTTTATCATTCTTCTGGATTCATCGTTGGTTATTATATTATTATATTATATTATGTTAGTGTATTTTGCAATCTTTCAAAGTTGTTTGTCCTTTCAATGTTTTTGTTATTGTGGAAGTTGTTCTGGCTCCATGACAATATCTCTTAGCAGAAATGAAATTGGCCATGGAGGGGTCTAGTTAGCCTCTTGAGATGAAATTGCAGAATCAGTGAGGGTTTTCTTCAGTATTGCTCATTTATCTATTCTGGACTTTTCCATTCTTTCTGATTGCCAGAGTCACATCTTAAATACCTCATCTGTCTCTTGCTTTTTTTCTGGCATTCTCCTATCAAAACCTTCTTTTGGAGACTCATTCATTTACACTTGAGGTGCATAGAATATTGAATACAGAATCTCACAGCTGGAAGCCCTTAAAACATGAACTTTCAATGTCAGAAGGAACTTCAGATGATTTACACCTCTAACTTAACCCAGTTGTTCTACAGATAAGGAAGGACATCTAGGCAGCCAAACTCTCCATTTCCTGAACATAACCATCACTTTATCTATGTTTTTGCTCCTGCCAATCCAACACCCTCATTTGACAGATAAAAAAAAATGAAACAGAGAAGTTAAGTGACTTGCTCCAAGCAGTGGATGGGCAACCTGAAATATCCTCATCTCTAGTTGTCGAAATTCTCGACTGCCTTCAAAGGCTGGCAAAAATGTCACTTCTTCCAAGGATCTTCTGTGATTCCTCTAGCCAGAGCTGACTTCTCCTTTCTCTGAATTTCCATGGCACTGCTAGGCCTTTCTTATAGGCTTACCTATTCTAATATGATTGTTCCTTGGGATGGGAAACAAGGCACATGGAAGTTCAATATGCTCTTGAGTAGGCTATGTGCTTTCTCTGAAGATACCCTATTTGGAAATGAACTGATGAACTACAGAAAATTTTAGATTCTTCAGATTCTTCAATGACAGATCAAATCTGTGGCAAAAGATTGGCATCACCTTCAGGAAGGTTACTTGGTAACTTGTACTCTTCTACAAATAGACCCTGCTCATCTGTATTTGCAAGGAAATTTAAGTATTTATTAAGAATCTATTATGTGCCTACCTATGTGCTAGCTACTGTGGGGAATAGAGAAATATGAAACATAG
Organism: Pseudochirops corinnae; assembly: GCA_028646515.1. NCBI lineage: Eukaryota > Metazoa > Chordata > Mammalia > Diprotodontia > Pseudocheiridae > Pseudochirops > Pseudochirops corinnae. Next base: position 137,721,615 of record CM053592.1, read on the forward strand.
TCACTGCCATCGGGTAGTTTATAATTTTCTATTCTGTTCTATTCCCTTGAATTTTGCTCAGTTATTTTTTTAAATTAAATTTTATTCTTATTTTAAAATTCTCTCCCTTCTCCTCTCACTCCCCCATGCATTGAGAAGATAAGATAAACAAAGCCTATTACAGATATGCAAAATAAATTTCCACATTAGCAACATTCTTTCCGCTGCCCACCTCACTCCCCAAAAAAAGAAAAGAAAGGAAAAGAGAAGAAAAGAAAATATATTTCATTCTGCACCCTGAGTCTATTAACTCTCCATCTGGAAGTGGATATTATGTTTCATCATGAATCCTTTGGAATTGTGGTTGGTCATTGTGGTGATCAGAATTCCTAAGTCTTTCAAAGTTGATTATCTTTATAACATTTTGTTATTATAAATTGTTCTCCCAGTTCTGTTCACTTCCATCAGTTTATACTAGTCTATCCAGGTTTTTCTAAAACTACATTCTTCATCATTTTTTTTTTTAGATCCATCATATTATATTCAATTTTATTTTTGTTTTCAAGAATAAAATATTCATATACTATAACTTTTTTTAGCCATTCCCCATTCCTTCAGTTTCCAATTCTTTGCCATAAAAAAGAGCTGCTATAAATATTTTTTGTGTGTATGAGTCTTTTTCCTCTTTCTTTGATCTCTTTGAGGCAAAGACCTAGTAATGATGTCACTGGGTCAAAAGGTATGGACAGTTTGCTAACTTTTGAGGCATAATTCCAAATTTCTTTCAGGAATGGTTGGCCCAGTCCACAGCTTCACATACAGTACATTAAAGTACCTGTTTTCCCACAGCCATTCCAGCACTTGTCATTTTCCGTTTTTGTCAACTTAACTGGCTAATCTTATGGGTGTGAGGTGGTACCTCACAGTTGTCTTAATTAATATTTCTATAATTATTAGTGATTTACAGTGTTTTAAAAAATGCCTATTGATAGCTTGAATTTCTTTCTCTGAAAACTGCCTATTCACATCCTTCGACCCTTTATCAATTGAAGAATGACTTTTATTCTAATAAATTTGACTCAATTACCTATATGTCTTAGAAATGCAGCTTTCACCAGAGAAACTTGGTGGTTCTGCTCACTTGTGTTCCATTGTATTTTGTTCCATTCCATTCTGTTCAGTAAATATTCATTAAGTGCTTCTGACGTATAAACGAGACTGGTCACATTTGAAATTACAAGTGACTGATATGAGATATTACAGAACCAGAGGTTAGCACTGCTAATGCACAGGACTGCTCAGAGGTAAGAGGATCATGAGCCACAGATTGAGAGCTTGTTCACCCCTCTGACATCTGCTACTAATTCTCCTCCTCAGTCACATTGTGAGGAACTCTTCCTCTGATTTTATTCATGCAGTCTCTGTGCCCATTAGGAAAGCTGGGGCCCAGGAGAATTCATTCTGGAACTGGTCACTGCTTTCTTCCGTAAGCTCCTGGCTTGTCTTTGTATGATAGGATCATACATATAGAGCTGGGAGGTCTGTTAGGGGTTGTCTAGTCCAATTCCGTCAGTTGATAAGCATTTGTTAAGCACTCATTTTGTGCTAGCCTCTATGCTAAGTGGTAAGGATATAACAAAAGGTTACCCAAACTCTCAAACCAGTCCATGACCTCTGGTGGAAGAGATCCTTTTATTTTACAGATGACGGACCTGAGGTCTAAAGAATTTATATGACTTGTCTAAGATCACACAGTAGGTAGTAGGGCTCAAATTTGAACGCATGTCTTTTGACTCCAAATCTAGTATTTTTTCCCAGTTTTCCATGCTTCCTCCATCTTTGGTCAGTATACTATGTTCCAACACATTAGTCCATTCTAGTTTGGCTCCATTTTGCTGCTCTCAGCTGTCCAGAAAGATACAACAGTTTCCCAGATGCCATGGTTATTTACTTGTCCAAGTGACTTTAGTATCTTGTTCTTTATCTGTCTTCTAGACCCACAGTGAAAATATTCTTGCAAGAATGTAGTTGACAGGATTTCATTGCTGGAAACTTCAATGAAGCCTGTCCTTGGGGTATGGGTCCTCATATGAAATGATTACATTTTTATGGTCCCGAGTCCTCACTAAGACAGCATAATTGGGTAATGACAATGACCCAGCCTGGATGAACTCTGACAAAGGCCTTAACGTTTTAAGGAGCATGAGTGGGAACATGGTGCATTTGATAGAATGCCCACTGGTGGTCAGGAATGCTTAGGTCCTAGCCCTGGCCCTGCTTTACCTTGGGAAATTTACTTAATGTCTTTGGATCTCAGTTTCCTTTTTTGTAAAATGAAGTGGTTGGACTTAAGGATCTTTAATATTTGTTCTTTCTAAAGTTCTATGGCTCTATGTTGTGAGGGGACCACGTTTATTTTTCTAAATGATGAAGGGGTTAGTCATTTTTCTCCCAACATCATAATTTCCTTTGATAGTCTACTATGGTTCTGTCATCATTGAGTTTATCTAAACCCTTTTCTACATGTTCCATTCTCAGCCTTTATCATCTCTTTGGGGTAACACATTCCACATGTTTACTGGCAATAGTAGATGAGGCAGTAGAGTGGGGAAAAAAAATACCAGGGATTTGAAACCCTTTTCTGTTACTTAACTACCTATGTGATCTTAGCATATCCTATCCTTTCTTGGGTCTTAGTTCTTCAGTCCGTAGAATGAATAGCTTGGACTCCATTTTTCACGTTGTGTCCAGCTCTAAATACTACATAAATGATGCTCCCTTTATTTGTTCCAATCTCATGCTCAAATTTCAAGGTGGGGGGGGGAAACCCTTCTTTCCAAACTAGAGGGGCATGTTTTTCTCTCCATGGGGTCACAAGACTCTTTCAAGAGGTCATAAGCCAGTGGCTAAGATTATTGGATATTTCCCAGTATACCCCCTGCAGAAACAAATCTTTTTTTTTCCCCAACAAAAGTAAAGTTCAAATCAAAGTCAAAACAAGCAAGACTTAATGTGGTGAATTGATACCAACTGCAGTGAATCCAGTACTGTGATAGTTTAATATGCTGGGCAGAGATGAGGTAAGATTTGAAACGTAGGTGAAATCTCAGAATGGGTATCTCTTGCCACTGTCTCCATCAGTTGAGGAAGGTTCATGACACAAATGAGGTGTGTTATCATGCAGTTTGTTTAATTTGAATGAGAAATGTATAAACCCAAAGTTTAACATCTTTTTTTTTTTTTTTGGCGGAAGCTTGATATGGTGGAAAGCAAATTGATATTGGTGTCAGAGGACCCAGGTGCACTCTAATAGCTATGTGATCTTGGGTAAGTCATTTAATCTCCCTGTACCTCAGTTTCCTCATCTGTAAAAATAAAGGAATTGGTTTAGATGGCCTCTAGTTGCTTTCAGGTCTAGATCTATAATTCTGTGATCTGTTATGCTTTTGGACATCTCTGATTTTTTTTTAAAAGAAGGATAAATATATAAGAAATTTGAAGAGAAACTACAGTAGCTGTTGAACTTCAGAGAAGTGAAGACAACTTGTTGTTGTTGTTGTTGTTGTGTTTGTCCTTTGTTCTCAAAGAGGACCATGACATCAGGGAAATGATGACATGACTTACAGTTGACTTGGATTTGAGTGAGGGAGGGCTGTGCCTTGAAGGTCACCAGCCTCACCCTCTCCTCCCAAGTGAAGACAACAGAGATACTTTAAATAGCAAAAAAGCAGACATGTAAAGTAAAAAGTCTTAAATCCAGAAAATTGGATCCACTTTACTTATCATTGGGGTTCACAAGTACTGTTGTTGATGTGGAGAAACAACTGCTGTGTCTGCTTCATTCCAATGCTTAGCAGATGATAGCATGAAACCACGTTAAATGACATATAAAATGTACATGCAAAATGTGTTGGCAAGGCAAGATCATTTTCTAGAGATAGTTAGGAGCTTTTAGTAAACAAAATAGACCCCCCCCCCCAATCATGTCCATGACATCAAACGGATTTTTTGCATCATAGAAGACAGTGTGGTACAGTGGAAAGTGCTTGATTCTGATTCAGAGCCTTTGGGTTCAAACCATGATTCTGCCACGTTATAAATGTGGGATCTTGGGCAAGTCTGTAGGTCTCAGTTTCCTCATCTTATCTGGGTAAAATTATAGGATTGGTTGGATGGTTTCTAAGGTCCCTTTTAGCTTACAATCTATGATCTTCTGAATGTTGTTCACAGAATTAATGAAGAATTGCTGAAATCAAAAGCCTCATTCCACTAGAATCTAGTCTAGAGTTTGTCTAATGAGTAGACAAACGTTGTGGCTACTTGCTGCTGTCATTAGGGTCAAAATGACACTTGGCAAAATCATATGCAAAGCAGCTTCCAAAGGTTCCCCTTGCACATGGGAAGGCAAATTGCTCATATGTCTCAAGACCTTTGCAACCAATTAGTTGAAAAACTAAAGTCTTCCAATTTTGCATTGCAAGTGGATAAAGCACCAGATGTATTTGATGACACATGAATAATGTGTTTTTGAAACTGATCTTATGGAAGATGGGTTACTTTGCAAATCTATTGAAGGCAATGTCACAGTAAAAGAACATTTCAGCATAATGGGTTGATTTTAAAAATGAAAATAATATAATATGGGAGAATTGTATTAGACTCAGTACTGCTGGAGTTCAGTTGATGTCAGGATGAAACCTAGGTCTACAAGTAGTAGTTAAAAATATGACTTTTTAGTGCTTTGGAAACATTTACATACTTCCCAGGCAATCACATGATTGGAAAAATGTTAGTAAGTAGCTTTATAGAGTTTTAAAATTTGTTACAAGGGTACTCAAAGTTATTTAAAAAAAAAAAACAGTCCACTGAAAGGAAGGCTCTTCACTGAATTTTGTGATGACATGGACAAGAACACAGCTAACTTCTATATTGTTGTGGAACAAGTTTTTTAATGCCAAAGTACTTTGAAGGGTGTTTTAGCTAAATGAAAAAACTTCTATTTTCTTAATGATAACAAAGATAAAGGAATTTCATCTTATAGGAACAATTTCCTCCAGAAACTTTTGTATTTGGTCAATTTTTCTAAAGAACTAAATACTCCAAAAAATCACTGCATGATTCTCAAATTCTTACTCTCATTTAGGAAATATTAAAGTAATTACATTTATGAGTAAATTAGAGCTATGAATAATAAATTTATAAAATAATATTTTGATACATTTTAAAAAATGTCTGCCCTGCAAATGGAATGGAAGGGAATAAAGACTAATTAACTTGCTGGTTTAAAAAATCAATTCTGATTTTTATTTTTAGTAGCTAGATATTTTGGAAATATTATTGTGTAAGGAACCCACTTTCTATGGACAAATATATTGCTTTTGATCTTATTCTACCTGAACAAGAATGGTTAATATACTTGTCTTACGATAATACATTGAATGTACTTTTGAACCTGAAAATTTTATTATGTTTTGCTTATGGGTGAATAAAGAATTCTCTGGTTTATGAAACAAAGTAAAACAGATTTTACTCCTATTTCTAAGATCTTATTTGTGTGAAACAGAATTTTCTCTTGTTGCTTTTTAAAAATAGTTTTATAATTTTCTTTTGCTTTTTGATTTTATAAGAAAGCCAAAATATTGATCTTGTTTAGTGAATGAAAAAGAAAATAGCATATTGAACAACTGGGTAGCAAATTTTCACACAATACCCAAGTGGTGGGAGAAATTTCTACAAATAGCACAGGGTGAAAAGCTTGGTGTAGCCCATGCAGCACAATCTCTTTCCTGTATGTCTTTTTTGGTCCTGGGCTCAACTAGGAATAATAAGGCTAGGAAGCATTCAAGTTCTGATTATAAATCACCTCCTCTGGTCATTATTTATTCATCCTACTTATAAGCTTGGATCAGATTAATAAGGTGATAACTGAGGACAGAATGCTCAATTAGTTTTATATATGGGTGGGGGAACAAATCAGAATAGGAAGAGGGGAATAAACAGAACATCCAGTGTGGGGGAGAATTTGATCAACCACACCTGTACAATCCTGGTTCTCATAATCTTTCTGGATACAAAAGCCGAGCTGTTCCACGTCTTTCTCTCTCAAGATAATTGAGAACAGGTTGGTTCCTCTTGAACTCACTGTATTTTGATTGTCCTCCACCTTTCTCTTCCCAGAATTTTATATGAACTAATCCCAGTCACCTACACACATTAGCCTTCTAGTTTCTCTCCAAAAAGAGAGAGATTTACCAGATCTTGTAATACTATGAGTAATTTCCAAATTTTATGTAGTGATACCTTCTCCATCTTTTAGAATACAAATCATCTTTCCCCCTCCATACTTAAAATTAAAATTTGTTTTATTCATTTAAAACTTAAAGACAAAAATAGAACATTTACATGTATGCAGCACAACATAAAAGAGGATTCAATATGAAACCATGAATTTCCATTTCGCATTATATACTTTTTTTGAAAAACGATATAATAAACGCTATATAACTTTTCAAAGCTTTTTCTGTGCTTCCTTCTATGAATCTTAAAGTGATGTTTAAATGCTATTTATACAGCTTCATACAAGGGACAAGGAAAGTGGAGACAACATGCAACACAAATGTGTTGTGAATTCTGGAACTGGTCCCAGTTTGATGTCTCAGAAATGTCCCCCAATGATGTGGCACTGGGCTTTACTCTTTCAGAGTAAAGGGGCCAGTCTGCACAATCGCCAACACTAGTGAAACTCTGGTGCCTTCTTTTATCCACTACCATCAATAACCAACTTAAGAACAATAATGAAAGGCAGATAACTACAGACCCCTCTTTCACATTTTTCTAGCTCTTGACTGTGAACATTCTTCATGGAGAATTCCTTTGTTTCTGTAAGGGCTGTGATTAGGGTTGGAGAGAGAGGGGAGGTAGATGGAATTGTATGTGGTGAGAATGGGCATTTCTACTAGGAGTGTTTTGGTTTGACCTTCATCCTTGACACAGTGAAAAAAGTTGGAGTGTGGATAGCAAAGAAAAGTCTGAAGGGTTTCACAGGCATAGTCATGAATTGTTGGAAATACTTTTATGCTGATTATCTCACTTGAGTTACCCAGTAGCCCTTGAAAGGTAGGTGTAGTATAGAAGGTAATACAACCTTCCGTTTGTTCAGGCCTCTTGGAAAGGTACAAGTCTGCTGCCCAGTTCTTCATCACTCAGGATGACCTGGCTCTGTGAGATTCAAAAGGAATTTTTTCTCTTTCTTTCTCACAGTCTTGTCTAAACTCTCTACCTAACAGTGTTAGTGTAAGGATGATAGGGCATTTAGATATATCCAGGCACATTCACGTTTTAAAGATTTAGCATCCACTATTTAGAGGTACTGTCAGTAAGTGAAAAAAACCATTCATGAATAACATTTTGAGAAGGAGCTTTTGGGATGAAGCATTATTTATTTTTTTTTAATGTTATCCAAAGTTCAAAGTTGGAAGAAACCTTAAGCAACTGACTTTAATTTCAGCTTTCATTTACTTGCTAGAGGGTTGATGTGGGCGAGGAGGAAGAAAATGACTTGTCCTTTGGGGGGGCAATAAATGCTATTTTCTCTAGAGGAGACAGCTGGGAAGCATCAGTGCACTCTCTTGTTTTTCATCTTAAGTTTCAAATGGTTGTAGCATACATTTTGGATGTAAGGCAAACATTGTTTTTAATTGTAATTTGCTTCTTATTCAGTATTTTCTTTTCCTAGTGTCGTTAGGAAACACATTAAAATAGGATGGTCATGTTGCACTTTCTTTGTTTAGTTTTTGTTCCCCCCTTTTATGGGCCTGTGATTTCCCTGGCATAGGGAATTTCCAGTGAGGAAACTTCCTTCACCAGTGCAGAAATGTACCTGCTATGCAATTTATGGCTTTAGAAAGTTGCCTGGGGACTCTAAGAGGTAAGCGATTTGCTCAGGGTCACAAAGCCAGTAATGTATCAGAGGCAAGAATTAAACCTAGTTCTTCTGACTTTGACACCAGGTATCTTGTGATGCTTCATATCTTTGTTTAGGTGTTTTTTTAAAGTATGTCAAGGGAATTAGAGGAGGAGCCCCGATATATTAGGTAGACCCCTTAGAGTGTATTTATGGGAATAAAGGGACAAGAATCACAAAGGATGGGTCACAATCTGAGTCATTGTCAAGAGTTCAGACATAATAAAATCATAGATCCATCAAGCTATGTCAGTCAAGTTGCTCCATCTTGCTCTGTTATCCATTGGTATAAGAAGGTAGAATCTAGATTCCTTATAGTAAAAAAGATGAGGCTGATTTCTGTATTGGTTGAATCATAAGATAATGAAATTTCAGAATTGGAAGAGATTTCAGAGGTCATCTAGTCCAAACTATTCCTGAGCAAATATTCACTCTACAACATAGCCATACATTTGGTTATTCAATCTCTACTTGAAGATTCACAGTAATAGGGACTTAGTAATTCGTGGGGCATCCCATTTCATCTTTGAATTTTTGACATACTCCAGGCCCATATTTCCAACTGTTTACTAGACATTTCTGCTTTTTCTCTCGTTTTTCTAACTTAACATAAGACTCACCCTCTTTTCCTCAAACCCATTCTCTATTTTGTTTTTTTTTTCTATTTCTGTTAATAGCATCATCCTTCTGCCAAGTACCCTGGCTCAAAATGTGGGAATTATCCTTGACTCTTTTCCAACCTTCAACAATATTCAGTCAGTGGATCCTGTTGATTTTTTTCTTCACCTTCCATTTGTTTCCCTTATTACTGTTACGTCTGTAGCTCATTCAAGCTCTTACTGCTATAATCCTGTACTGATGCTGACCTCTCTCCATTTCTAGACTTTCTCTTTTCCAGTTGATCTTATATACAGATACCATATTGATCATCCTAAAATGTTGTGTTAGGACTTATCCTATGACTCCATGTTGCCTACTTAATACAATGCCAGCTTCTTGGTTTGGCATTTAGGGCCCTGTACAATCTGACCTCAACTCACCTTTCTAGTTTTAATTCATTCATTGCTCTATTAAGAGCCCTGTGCTCCAGCATGATTTGTCTACAATGGATTTATCTGCAGAGCATGGTCCTGGTTGTGGAATTTGTGAATATCACTTAATATCCTGCAGTCTAAGTTTTCCTATCAGTAAAAATTAGGGTAATTTTTAAAAACTTTTAACTCACAGGGTGGTTGGGAGGATCAAATGAGATAAAATTCTATATGTGGAAATATTTCACAAACCTTAAATGCACCATATAAACTTAAGCTATTATTTATTCTTACCTTCACATCTTTGTTCATTCTGTTCCTTCTACCTAGAATACCTGCTATCTCCTCTGCGTGAAGAGATATGCTGCTTTTTGATCAACAGTCTGTCTTTCTTATGAATAGTATTACCTATTTTATAATGCTTTGTATTATAATTATTTGTGTGCAAGCCTTTTCCCTCCTATTAGATCATAAATGCTTTCTTACCATATTTTATAGATGTTTGTAATCTCTACAAGGAACTAAACACATTGCCTTGCACATTGTAGACACTTAACAAATATTTGCTAAATTAATGGCTAAATGAACTAAGGTGATGGTGGTGGTCAGATTAGCCTGAAGGAAGGAAATTTGTGGATAAATAACCTTTAATAGCTGTAGAGTAGATTGGAGTAAATCTCTGAAAGCAGGATGCATTCATCTTCCATGGGCCTGTCCCTGCCAGAAGAGTGATTGGGGGATGCTATAGGAGTTGGTGCTTAGCAACCCTTGTGAAAAGACTAGATAGAATAAAGTAAGATGGTCATCCCCTTTGAAACTGTCTTTCCTGTCTGACCAGATCAAGATTGAACTTATGCTAGTAGTCTTCCTGTGTGCTGCTGTCATTTGTCTTACAGCTGGCATAATCAGCAGGATCTGCACAGACTGAAAGAAAGTATGGGGTTTAGTGGGACTGGGATAGTTGTCCATTGTTTCCCAGGTATTGTGGTAGCTGTGGTTCTATGGAACCCTCCACAGGAATGGGAAGATGGAGTATGGACCCCTTCCTAAGAGTAGAAGGATTGCTTATTGCTAGAGGCTTTGAGAAAGTTTTCCTGAAAATTGTGGGTATCCTTGATAAGAAGGGAGCTAGAAAGACTGCAGTTGTAGAAATGCTGTGGGAAACCCAGACTGACTTAGCTCTGGAGGAGTGGGAGAATCAGTGTTCATTGACAGAAGTGGCAGTATTTCAGCCCAGCCCAGAGAGACCTCAGCCCAGTAGAGCAGGCAGTGATTGTGAGGCAGAAGCAGCAGAAGCAGGCAGAGAATCCATGTTAGAGTAGCCCCACTCAGACTGTGCTGGAGAGCTGGGGGTCCTGGAACTATGTGTGCCCAGAGCACAGGCTGGAATGGCCCTTCCCACGTGAGGCTGGGGGAGGACGAGCTGCCCTGGAGTTGGGGTGGTGAGGGCCAGAGACAGAAGTTAGGGGCAGGAGCCCCTGGAGCTTGTTGAGCTTGGACCCAGGCAGGAGCAGGGAGAGTTTGGAATGGAGCAGCCCTTTCCCCCATGAGGTAGGATATGCAGCAGGGGTAGAGAGCTGTCTGCATCTAGACCCTGGCAGGAGTAGGGAGTAGTCAGCCTGTGGACCTGCAAGAGGAGGAGCCATGGAAGTGGAGACTTAGCCCCAGGTCACAATGAAAACTTTGTAGCAAGGCAGGAGCGCTGAGTGTGCTTTCCTGCTACATCCCCCTGGGATGGGTTGATACCCAGGGAGAAGGGAGTACTACAACCCTCGGGAGCCCACCCTGTTGACTTTTTTACCCAGCTGCCCCTCAGGACTTGGAGCAGGGGCTGGAGCAGTGTTAGGACTTGGACTCTTTGGCTCACTAGAGCATGTATGCACCTGAGAGTGCTAGGTGGGAGTCTGCAATGGCAGTGTGGAAAGAAGACATGCCCAAGAGGACTCTCAGGACCTAGGGGTGGAGTGTATTGTGTTCTCTGCTACCCCTGGGAATGTTCTGTGTTACAAAAGACCCTGGCCTGGGACCTATGATTGTATAAACAGTATTTTGGGATAGTACCTGAGTGAGGAGGAACTGGTTGCTCACTCCACAAAGATTTTAACCCCCAAAGAATGTATAAGGGGAGGATATGCTATATTATGTTATGTATGTTTTGTTTAAGGCCTTGTGGCCACACTTGTTGGAGGAAAAGGGCAAGTTACTTTTGTGTCTGTTTAAGGCCATGTGCCCACCCTGGTAATAAGTTGTTATGTTATTATGGATTGTGACTCCAGTTTTAGTTTTGAATAAATAGCATTCTTATTATACTGTGCAATTCGATCCTTAAATATATATATTTATCACATAGCTGGTAGGTGTTAAGTGTTGGAGGCTGGATTAGAAACCAGGTCCTCCTAACTCCATGACTGGTGTTCTACTCAACTGTGCCACCCAGCTGCTGCTAGGGATGTTTTAAAGGGGATTCCTGGTCAGTTATGAGGTGGAACAAAGGTACTCTGAGGTCTCTTACAACTTGGAGATTCTTTGAAGGAAAAACTCCCTAACAATTAAGCTGGCCGGAAATGTAATGAACATTCCTATGGTGGCAGTGATGGGGTGTTCCCTAGAAGTTTTCAAGGGTAGATTGGATACCTGTATGTTGTAGGTATCATAAGTAGTTTTTGTATCAGTTGGGGGTAGGAACAGAAATCCTTTAAGGTAATATCCAACTCTTAACCTTCTTGAATTATTCTGTGAGCAAGAGCAGAGCATCGTGGAAAACAGTGTTGTCAAACTTGAATGGAAACAGGTCCAGATGTGAAGATCCCTGCTGTCTCATATTAGCCACATATTATATTTTATTGTATTTTTATTTCTTTTGTTAAATGTTTCCAGGAAGCATTCGGAGTTTTGAGGCTCATGTTTGATACATCTGATATAAAGAATGATGGATTTGGGACCGTTGGTTCAAACCCTGGTTCTGCTACTTAGCTGCTGCTTAACACTTGGGTGACCTTGGACAAGTAATTACACCTCCTCTGTGCCTCAGTTGTTACTTTATAAAATTAAAGAACCAGAGTATCTAACCTCTCAATTCCTGTTGGCTCTTTAAGATTCTTTTGAGCTTTGGTATATATGGCTCTGCCTTGTTCAAGGATTCATAGCTAGTAAGTGGCTGAGCTGGGCTCAAACCCAGATTTCATGACTCTTAGACAGGTGCCATTTCCACCATGATCGTGGCCTTCTGGGGGAACATATCTACATTTAGTACTTTCATTTTCTTAACTTAACACAGAAGGAGAAATTATATTAAAATGTCCCCTATGCCAAGGAGATAAGACCTGAAAAATGGAAAAGCCTTTATGGGGGAAGTAGTAGGGTAACCTTTCTTTCCCCCCTTAAAAGGTCATGAAATGCATAGAAATTGATATGCCCTGTTGGTCTTTGCCCTTCCAACATGAATTTTTTTGTTGGCAATTTTGCGTAGACCATGTGATGTGAGGGTTGCCATGGCAAGTGTGAATTTTTTTATTGAATGACATAGTAAATACCAATCATGTAAAACACAGAAAACTGTGTGACTGATAAGTTACTGCAGCCCTGGGGCTTAGTTGACTCCCCGGGAGAATGATGGAAAGAAATCATCAAAGAGCTGAAAGTGGCTGGAAAGACAACTGCTTGGGAAGACGGGAAGAAAAAGAAAGAGGGCAATGAAGATTTTAGGGAAAAAAGGGAAGGGAAAGACTGAAGATGATTAGGGATATGTTTTTACTACTTAAAGAGGCTAGAATAGGCATTCAGTGTTTTAAAGAAATGGCTCTAGGTCTATGTTCCTGAAATTATCAACTGGAGTTCATTTCCTAACCCCATCTCCTTATTGTAATCCTCATCAATCAACAACAATTGGCCACCAGCTGGTTAAAACAACCATAGGAAATCTTCCAGGATTCTAGTAAAGATTTACAGGAAAATGCAGAAGAAAATCAAACAGGATGAGGCTGTATTGAGGGGGTGTGGTGTGCCCCAGTGAAACAGTATTCTCACTGCTGAGATAATGAATTCATCCAAGTATGGAAATGGAAGGTATTTTCATGGCATTTAGAACTGAAAAGGACCTGCAAACCTAAGAAGTGAGAACTGGAGATCTTGGAATACATAAATATTAGAGCTAGAGATTTCAGAACACAATGCATAGGATATCAGAGCTGGAAGAGACCACAGAAATGATCCCTGTTGTCCACTTTTGCTTTCCCTACAGAGAAGGAATGTGCCTTGCCCAAAGTAACATGAATGTGATTATCAGTGAAGCTAGAGCTGAAACTTCTTTTTTTCTGATGTCAAATCCGGAGCTCTTTCCACAATACCACACAGTGTTCTGGTGGTACCAAGGATGTTGAATTTGGTGTCAGAAGACTTGGGTTTGAGTCTTTTGGCTCTGCCAGCTTTCAGCTCTGTGACCTTTGATCACGTTCCCATCCGGAGTTAAATTTTCTTCCTTAATGGAGGTCCCCATTAATACTCTTCACTAGGCTGTTATGATGCAACTGTCTTATAAGCCTTAAATTACTATAGTAATGAAAGTTGCTGCCGTTGTTGCCAGGATCAAATGAGATCATGTAAATAAACCACTATGAAAATATTAGTAATTTTTATTCCCAGCAGTTGACTAGGTACTATAGATGTTATATATAAAGTACTTTTTAAACATTAAATTGCTATATACATGTCAACTATTATTATTAGCTTAATGAAATTATATTTAGTAGGGATAATGAGAGAGTTAATATGCTGCATACTGCATACAGAAATATCTCTTCTTATATATGGCATACACGTGAACTCATATGCAAACTGTGGATGCTGTGCTATTTATGGAGAGGATATTTGAGTTAGTAACCTGCTGAGGTGAGTTCTAGTCCTAATTTCACTTTATACTGCTATGTGACCTCAGACAAGTCCCTTTCCTTCTTTGGGTCTCAATTTCCTCATCCATGTAAATGAGGAGTTTGGACTAGGTGATCTCTAAAAATCCTTCTAATTCTCGAATTCAAGAATTTCCTGTGAGTCAGAATGGGGGGAAGGGGAGAATATGACAGTTTCATTGAGAAACTACATTGTCAAGTGATTTATTAATGACTTAAATGGTAGAGGTAAGTGAGTAGGAAAGGACAATCTCTACCTTCAAATGCAAGGTTATGAAGGGAGGATAGTATTTTTTCTCAAAGTCAATGTCTTTTACTTATCAGTTTCATATTTAGAATCATAGAATCTCAGGGGTATGTCAAAGGACATTTAGTCTAACCCATATGTGAGCTGGAATCTTTTCTAATCTCCCCCAAAGTGGTTATTCAATCTCTCATCGAAAACTCCTAATACCAGAAAACTTACTATCTTAACAGGCAACCCATTGCATTTTTGGATAGCTCTTATTCTTGAGAGGCTGGATGGCATAATAGATACAGACAAAACCTCAGAACCAGTAAGACCTGGGCTCTGTCTCATACTGGCTTCATCATGCTAGACAAGTCACTTAACCTCTCAATGCTCCACACAAACTCTCTAATATTTGTAAATTGCAGAGAAGGTGTAGATCTTCAATAGTAGAGGAAGTTCCTGGCCAGGAACTCCCATAAGCACCAATGAAGTTATTGGTCCATTCGCTGTCTTTAGTTATTAACAAGACCTTCCTTTCAGTGAGCTGAAATCTGCCTCTATGTGACTCTTACCTGTGATTTTTCCATTAATTTCCAAAGCATTCTTTCCCCAAGACCTGCTTTGGGCTACAGATAATTAGCTTAGAGAGCATGGTACAAATCATACTTTTGACCTTATTACTGGAGAAGGGAATTGTATTCAGCTTTTGCCCATCACATTCACTTAGCTTTAATGTTCTGGAGCTCCACTGTATTTTGAAGATAAAAGTGGGTATATTTAGTAAATCAATTATTTAATAAAACAAAGGCAGCTGAATTGGAGTCAGGAAGACCTGGTTTCAAATCTTGTCTAGCTGTGTGACCTTGACTAAGTCACCTAACCTTCTTAGCCTTAGTTTCCTCTTTTGCAAATGGGGATATTTATAGCACCTGCAAACTTACAGTGCTGTTATTAGGATCAAATGAGATGATATCCGTAAAGTGCTTTGAAAAACTTAAAGTACTATGTAAATGTTAGCTATTATGAATAGGCATACTAGCCAGAACTAGATGGGCTTCAGGACTGAGAAGTCATTAAAAAAAAAAAAGAGAGAAGAAAAGGAAGAAGTCATTGTGAACCATTATGAATCAGGTTCTCCATAAAATCAATATCACATTCATGAGTATTAAGCTTTATTCTTGGCCCTACCCCAAAAGAAATGATGGTGCAGCTTTGGAAGACCTTATTTCTGAGACATGAAGATGTGGATATTAAAACGATCATTTAACCTCTGGGTATCTCTTGGTTTCAGAACACTGGATACACCCAATTTTGAATTTCTAGAGCTGCTTTGTTCTAAATGATTAGTCTTAATGCATCTTAAAGCTTATAACATCAAGAATTTGAAGTTGTTGGGTGACAGAGTTTGCTGACAAAGTGCTTGTTACAATTTAGCTGAATCAGATGTCACTTTTGTCCCATTAGAAGAATCCTGGGATTTAGAGCTGGAAAGGGCCTTAAGAATCATTTAGTCTGAGCCTATAATTTTAAAGATGGAAAAACTGAAGCCCAGAGAGTTTATATAATTTGTTCAAGGTCAAACTAGTTGTTTATAGGAGCAGTTAGTGGTGCAGTGAATAGGACACTGGAGAGGAAGTCAGAAAGAGTTGAGTTCAAATCGGGTTTCAGATATTTCCTAGTTGTGTGACCATGGGCAAGTCACTTACAGTTTCTCATTTGCAAAACAGTAGATAGTACCTACTCCCAGGTTGTTGGAAAGATAAATTGAGAGTATTTTTAAAAGATTTTGTAAACCTAAAAATACTATAATAATAATGACAATTATTATTATGTAGGAATGGGGTTTGAACACAAGTCTTCTGATTGCAAATTTATGGCCTTCTACTGTATTGTGTGCTATGGGAGTGGAAATCTGGGAGTTGTGAATGTGCAGTTAAGGAGCTTCCAGATAGGAAAGAAATACCTGTGTTTTGGGGAACAGCAGTGGAGGAGCTGGGTGTGGTACCCCTTGCAGATGGAGAGAAACTGATTGGGAAAGTATGATCCTAAAGCCAAAACAGGTAATCCTCCAAGACTACAAAACATACCAAGGACTTGATCTGTCCCCTGAATTCTTTCTTGAATAATTTTCAATAATTAATCAAGGTAGGGGTATAGCTTTGTTAGAATATGTCTATAATTTCATAACGAAGGGCAAAGGGTCAATAGGATTCTTTAAAGCCACTCATGCCAATTCTCTAGCTCCTGCCTGACACCCACAGGCAAAGCTAGATTAGCAGGTATATTACTAAGGAATCTTTACTCTTCCAGTAACATAAGACAGAAGGACATGATTAGACTCATAGACGCAGAACGTTAGTGCTGGAACAGACCACTAGAACTCATCTAATAAAACTCCCCTATATGAACACGTGTACTCCATTCTTTGGAAAGAAGCCTGTGCAGACATGTAGCCCCTTCAGGGAATCATGCAAATGGGGGCTGGTGGGGGTAAAGCCACGTGCTCTAGGATCACAGATTTAGAGCTAGAAAGCATTTAGTGGTCAGAAGAACCTTAGAGGTCATTGAGTTCAACCCTCTCAATTTAGAAATAAACTGAGCTCCAGAGAAGTGCCATGTTCAGCACAGTTCCTGGCATATAGTAGGAGCTTAATAAATGTTTGTTGATTTGAAGTGACTTGCTCAAAGTTGTACTTGTAATAAATGATCAAGCCAGCCATTGCACTCAGGTCCTCTGACTGCAAATTGATTTTCCCTCTTTACCAGGCTTCCTCTAAAGAAAGCCATGTGTATCTGAACCCCATGTGAACCAGCAAATCTGTGCCAGGGATCCATGTCCAACGGGGAGCCAAAAGCATTAAGGTACTTGACAAGGGACAATAGAGGTATTCTTGGAATCAACCTTTTGGACCCATTGAAAAAGTTCTTGGACCACACTGAGTACTTAGAGCATGTTGGGGAGTTCATGGATGAAGCAAAAGTCAGAACTAAAAAATGTAAGATCTTGGGATCATGAACCTGGGGCTGGAATGAATTTCAAAGGCCACCAAGACCAACCCTCTCATTTTTACAGATGAAGAAACAGAAAAAAAACTGTTGAATAATTTGAGATTTGAACTCATGTTCAGTGACACCAAGTTCAGTTTATTTCCTCCAAGTTCAGTGTTCCTCATACTATCCTACATTCCCTCTCAGCAAATGATAGATCTATGATGTGGAGGAGAAAAACTGAACCTTGTCTTTTTTTTTTTTTTATTAATTTTAGTTTACATCATCCATTTCCACAAGATTTTGAGTTACAAATTTTCTCCCCGTCTTTCCCCTACCCACCACCCCAAAACAGCCATCCCATTGTATGACCCCTCCCCCAATCTGTTCTCTCCTATGTCCTTCCCCATCACCCCTCTGACTTTCCAGTAGGGCAGGATGGATCTCCCTACCACAATGCCTGTGCATCTTAAGTCCCAGTTAATAATAATGATAATAATAATTGTATACATATATATTTTTAACATTTGATTATAGAACTTTAAATTCTAGATTCTTTCTCTTCCTCCCTTGTCACCTACCCCCACTGGAAGGACAAACAATTAAATAAAGGCTGTACATGGGTAATTATGCAGAACCTCTCCACAGTGGGCATGTTGTGAGAGACTGA
>CM053592.1:137739881-137756742 GCA_028646515.1 Pseudochirops corinnae
GAGCTGACTTTAGTGGGAAGTATCCTTGTGTGCGTTTTGGAGTTGTAGGGTTGGTCCAGAGTCCTATTCCATGGGTATTTTGGGGTGGCTATGTGAGAGCTGTGATATATTGCTGCTGCTACGCCGCCATCTTGGCTCCGCCCCTCCCCCCTTTGTTTCTTCCTTTTTATTTTTCCCTCATGGGGTCAGCATTTCAAAACAGTTAGTTTTCTGTAGCCAAATGAAGTGCGTTCACAGGCAAAGTTCTGTAGAAGTATGGGTCTCATTCTCTTAGCTAACATGCAAAGTGTCCTTGTCAAGTCTCTTTCCTTCTCTAGGCCTCAGTTTCCCTGTTTGTAGAATGAAGGTGTTGGATGAGGGGCTATTTAAACTCTAAAGTTTTATGATCCTAAGTCATAACCTTCCTGAGCCTATTTCCTCCTTTATATAAAGGCGTTAATAATGCTGCCTATCTCATGGAGCTGTTACGTGCTAAAGTGATTTTGTAAACCTTAAAGTGCTCTAGAAATACTATTAATAAAGGTGAGAGCCAGCCTTAGGGTAGGGAGACCTTGGTTTGAATCCTGTCTGACACATATTAGTTCTGTGACCTTGGGTAAGTCATTTACCATCTTAGTACCTTAGGAAACTTTTTTTTTCTGCTTTTTGGAGGGGGGAAAGCAGAGCAATTGGGGACTAGTGATTTGCCCAAGGTCACATGGCCAGTAAGTATTAAGTGTCTGAGGCTGGATCTGAATCCAGGTCCTCCTGATTCCAGGGCCAGTGCTCCATTCACTGCGCCACCTAGTCGCCCCTATCCTTAGGAAACTATGACTATGTTAGACAGCTGGACTCAAGAAGACTTGAGTTCAAATCCATCCTTACACACTTGCTAGCTGGGTGACCCTTTGGCAAGTCACTTAACCACAATCTGCCTTCATTTCCTTGTCTGTGAAATGGGAATAATAATCACATCTACCTCCCAGGGCTCTTGTGAGGATCAAGTCAGCTATTTGTAAATCTATAAGTGCTAGGTAAATACTAGCTATCATTGTTGCTGCTCTTCATGGATGGATGGAGAGAATTTCCATTCTGATAAAATCACAAGCACACATCACAAAGAAAGCCATAAAGGCATAGCAGTCCTCAGGGAAGATGAATGGGAGGAAGCATTTCTTGGATTAAGGGTGCTTGTATGGCCCAGAACCACTGGAGCCTTTGACTAACCTTGAGACGTGTAGCTGAGATTATCGCCACTATATAATTTGTGCACTGATATGAAAATAGAACTTTTAAAACCACTCTTCAGCACTGAACCCATGGAATGGGAGGAAACTTTGCCTAATGTAGCCTGCGCAGCTTTGAAAGGAATTCACCCTTTGAAAGGGAAGCTGCCCTGGAAGAGAACAGTGACCTCTGGAGAGGTGGGCAAGTTTGTGAAGTGATACCAGGCCTGCCTTTGCAAATGCTCTGTGAAGACAGCTGCTCTGAAAATTCCTATGAGCAGCTCAAAGGGGGCAAAGGACCAGAGGATTTAGGGTTGCAAGAAAACTTAGCAAATCATCTAATTGGTTTTTTACCATATAGAGGACATACAGAAAGTCATATATGTAAAGCAGTTTGCCCAAGATCACATAGTTAGCAGAAGACCTGGAATTGGAATCTAGGAACCCTAGGCAACCTAGGTCACTGTGTGTGGCAGGGTGTGTCACTAAACTGTACATAAGGATCCCTATGGTTGCATATTAACTGAGAAAACCACATATTAACATCATCTATGTTCTATTCTATTTTTACTCATTGTTAAATATTTGCTAAATTGTTAAATATTATTTATTGTTAAATAATTTCCAATTACATTTTTATCTGGTTCCTGTGCCACCCAAGTATTACAGGGTCCAGTGTTGCTGGCAGACTCCATGCTATATTTTTCTCCTTAAACGTTGTTTTTTATTATATAACTTTTAAAAATTAGTTTGAGAGTTTTGAGTTTTAAACTTCTTTTCTCCAGCTTCTCCTCATCCATTGAGAAAACAAGCTATATGATACCCATTATGCATATGAAGTCATGTAAAACATATTTCCATATTAGGCATTTTGAAAAAAAAAATAAAAGGAAAAGGAAATGAAAAAGAATATGCTTCAATCTGCATTCAGAGTTCATCAGTTCCCTCTCTGGAGGTAGACAGCATTTTTCATCATGAGTCATTTGGAATTGTTGTAGATCATTATATTTATCAGAGTAGTTAAGTCTCTCATAGTTGGTCATTGTTATAATATTGCTTTTATTGTGTATGTTGTTCTGGTTCTGCTCACTTATCTTTGCATCAATTCATATAAATCTTCACAGATTTTTCTGAAATTATCTCCCTTATCATTTCTTACAGCACAATAATGTTCTATCACCATTATATGCCATACATTATTAAGCCATTCCCTAATTGATGGGCATTCCCTTGATTTCCTATCCTTTACCAACAGAAAAAGAGTCACTATAGGTATTTTTGTACATATAGGTTCTTTCCCTTTTTCTTTGATCTCTTTGGGATATCTCTTGTAATGGTATTGCTGGGTCAAAGGGTATGTTCAGTTTTATAGCCCTTTGGGCATTGTTCCAGATTATTCTCCAGAATGGTTGGAACAATTCACAGCTCCACCAACAATGCATTAGTGTCCCAATTTTTCCATATCCCCTCTATCATTTGTCATTTCCCTTTCTGTCATGTTAGCCAAGCTGATAAATGTGAGGTAGTACCTCAGAGTTGTTTTAATTTGCATTTCTCAATCAATGGTGATTTAGAGCATTTTTCACATGACTATAGGTAGCTTTGATTTCTTCTTCTGAGAACTACCTGTTCATATCCTTTGACCATTTATCAATTGAAGAACGGTCCTTATTTATATAAATTTGGCTCAGCTTCCTATATATTTGAGAAATGAGACATTTATCAAAGAAACTGGCTACAAATTATTTCCTCTAATTTTTCTGCTTTCCTTTTGATTTTGGCTGCATTTATATTGTTTGTATAAAATCTTTTTAATTTTATGTAATCAAAATTATGGGCAGCTAGGTGGCACAGTGTTTAGAGATCTGGGCCTGGAGTCAGGAAAACTTATCTCCCTGAGTTCAAATCTGGCCTCAGACATTTAACTAGCTGTCTGACTCTGGACAAGTCACTTAACCCTGTTGGTCTCAGTTTCTTCATCTTTAAAATGAGCTAGAGAAGGAAATGGCATGCCA
Source organism: Pseudochirops corinnae (assembly GCA_028646515.1). Taxonomy (NCBI): domain Eukaryota; kingdom Metazoa; phylum Chordata; class Mammalia; order Diprotodontia; family Pseudocheiridae; genus Pseudochirops; species Pseudochirops corinnae. The sequence goes on from CM053592.1 coordinate 137,743,102, forward strand.
AGAAAACCCCAAATGGGCTATGAAGAGTAGGATATGACTGAAACCACTGAACAACAACAAATCAAAAATTTCCACTTTATTTCCTGTGATTCACTTTCTCTCTTGTTTATTCATAAACTCTTCTTTTATCCCTGGATCTGAGGGGTGAGATTTTCCATGCTCCTCTACTTTGCTTATGATATCTAATTTATTTATAATATTTGCTTGTGCCTAAATCACGTACTTATTTTGATCTTATCTTGGTATACAGTGAGACATGTTAGTCTGTGCTTAGTTTCTCTCTCCAGTTTTCCCAGCTGTTTTTGTCAGATACTGAATTCTCGTCCCCAGAGTTTGGATCTTTGGTTTTATTAAACGCTAGATGGCCCCATGTTTGACACCTCAGACTTAGAAGACTGGAAATTGGGTTCCTAATTCTCTTCTCAGCTGCTCCTCTTCAGCATCCTGCCTTCATTTAGAGTAGAACCAAATGGATGGTCAACAGCATTGTTAAAGTTCGCTCAACTTTGTTTGGTGTGGTTGCTGCACCATTTAGGTATAGGCTCAGTGATAGACCATTGCCTGAAGATTAGTCTTGCTAAGTGTAGAGGGTTGATTACTAGGCGGTGAAAATCTTCAGCATATCAATTCATTAAAATGCCTTCCCTGTGTTGGAAGGATTGCAGTCACCTACAATGTACGCATTTACTATGAATGAAATCACAGACCCTTGAAGTACTAGGGTAATTTGGTGAACCCAACATTTCAAGGATCCTATTTATTAACTCTGTGATGATGGGCTAGTTGTTTTATATCTCTGGAACTCAGTTTCCTTATCCTTGAAATGAAGGGGTTCGACCATGTGATATGTCTCTGTGATTCCTTTCAACTCTCAATCTGTGATTACGTAAGTATCTAATCCACAGTTACACACTGCAGCTCCTCCAGACCTTATCAGGATATTTGTGATGTGATACTTGATCACATCTTCCCAAAAGTCTTCCATAAATCATCTACTATATTAATGCTGGAGAACATACTCTGATTTCTTTACTCTTCTGGGAGTGGGTACCAAGGCAGTAATCAGGCCATCCAGTTGTTTTCCCTCATTCTCACTCATTTATTGCCCCATCTCCTTTTCTGTCCATATATATCTTTGATAATGGGAGAGGGAAGGCAATATAGGGAAAAGAGCACTAGACTTGGAGGCAGAGGACCTGGGTTCAAATTCTGACTTGGGCTACTTTCCATTTGACCATGGGCAAGTCACTTAAACTTTCTGGACATCAACTTCCTCTTCTGGGAAATGACACTGCTAAGGTCTGTTCTAACTAGGTGGTGGAGGGGCTAGAGTGCTGGACCTGGAATTAGGAAGACCAAAGTTTATATCCAACTTCAGACTTCCTTAGCTGTGTGACCCTGGCCAAGTCACTTAACCTCTGTCTGCTTCAGTTTCCTCATCTGTAAAATGGAGGTGATAATGATAACACCTGTCTCCTGGGATGTAGTGGTCAAATGAAATGTTTGTAAAGTGCTTCAAACCTTAATGTGCTTTGTAAATGCCAGGTGCAGTATTACATTTAGCATCTTATGACCTGATGACCTATAAGATTACTTGTAGTTTAAAATCTTATGATCAAAGCAATGATAGTTTGCATTTATATGGCATTGTTCAGTTACAAAATGTTCTTCGAGAATTCTTGATCCCATTCAATTTTCATCCATTTCTGTGAGGTAGGCAGAGCAACTCAGGGCAGTGTTATTATCTCTGTTTTTCACATGAGGAAAGTTAAATATCAAGAAATAAAGTGCTGGCCCAGGATGCCAAAGGTAGGAACTGGTGGAATCCAAAGTCAGGTTCAGATTTTCTTGAACGCTCTAAATCAGAGTGCCAACGCACATTAGAAATGAAATTGGCCGACTCCACTGAGAACAAGGCAGCGTCTGTCCTTTTCTGAGCAGGGTTAATCTTGGAGTAGAGACTCAGGTTTAAACAACTGGAGCTGAAGATGTCAGTCAATCAGTTAACACACATTTATTTAATTGAAGATTATGTATCGGGTCCAGTGCTAAATGCTAGGAATACAAAGAAAGACAAAAACATAATCCCTGACTTCAAGGAGCTGATATTCTAATGGGTACATAGAGGTGGTCCCCAAGGAGGGGGTGAGGGTGTCTGAAAATGGAAAGTCAGTCGTTTCTGGAGAACCTGAAATAGCAATCATTCTCAGTTACAATGTTCCATTGATTTTTCATCTCAACCTGAGGGAGTAACATGATAGCAGAAACACTTGCATAAGGGTCTAATTGGTGCTAGTAACAAACTCGCTTTCTTTTCTGCCTATCTTTTCACTCATTCCCATTCCATTTTCTCTAGCAGGTTGCCCCCTCTAATATCCATTCTCTCACATCAATCGCTGCCTGTCCTCTGGTAGCTTCTCTACTGCCTATAAACAAATCCATGTCTAACCAATCCTCAAACCCTTCCTCCACCCCTCACGCCCAACATGATCTATCCATCCCCACTGCCTGTCATTCCATATCTCTTCCTTTTTGTGACCAAGGTTGGTGGCTACTAGGTGGAACAGTAGCTAGATTGCTGGGCTTGGAGTCAAGAAGATTTGAGTTCAAATTCAGTCTGCCTCAGTTTTCTCAAATGTAAAATGGTAATAACAGCACCTACCTTAGAGGGTTGTTGTAATTTTTATATTTATGAATATTTATAAAGTGCTTTGCAAACTAGGTACTATGTCAATGCAAGCTATTATGATTATTATGTTGAAAGAATTTTATATTGTATGATGAACATTTTGGGGAAGCTCACAGAATGACCAAGGTATAGAGGAAGGAAAATGATACAGTTTTATTATGTAAGCTTTCTGATGTTGCTGGGCATTCTCAGATTCCCAAAGAGATAACTACAGAGAAAATGGTATTTTTCAATGTTTATCATCTTCAGGGAATAATAATTTTTAAATAGTATTTTATTTTTTCCAACTACATGTAAAGATAGTTTTAAACACTCATTTTTATAAGATTTTTATAAGATTTTGAGTTCCTAATTATTTTTACCCCCTCCTCCAAGACAGCAAGCAATCTGATATAGGTTATACATGTACAATCATGGAAACATATTTCCACATTAGTCATGTTGTGAGAGAAGAAACAGAATAAAAGGGAAAAGTCACAGAAAACAAATGAACAAAGAAAAAATGAAAATAATATGCTTCGATCTGCATTCAGACCCCACAGTTCTTTCTCTGCATGTGGATGGCATTTTTCAACATGGGTCTTTTGGAATTGTCTTAGATCATTGTGTTGCTGAGAAGAGCTAAGTCAGTCATAGTTGATCATCACACAGTGTTGCTGTTGCTGTGTACAGTGTTCTCCTGGTACTGTTCACTTCACTCAGCATCACTTCATGTAAGTCTTTCCAAGTTTTTCTAAAGTCCACCTGCTCATCACTTCTTATGGAACAATAGTATTCCATTACATTCATATACCACAACTTGTTCAGTCATTCCCCAAATGATGGACATCACCTCAATTTCCAGTTCTTTGCCACCACAAAAAGAATTGCTATAAATATTTTTATACATATAGATCCTTTCCTCTTTTTTATGATCTCTTTGTGATACAGACCTAGTAGTGGTATTGCTAGATCAAAAGGTATGTGATTGCAGGGCATAATTTTTAAAGATCCAGATGATTTTCATATTTTTTTTACTGGTTGCTAGAGATTATTAGACAGTATACTTTGAATTGAATGATCCATATGATATTTTTTCTTTTTTTATTAATGAATTTATTTTTAGTTTTTAACATTCATTTCCACAAGGTTTTGAATTCCAAATTTTCTCCCTATCTCTTCCTTTTCTCTACACCAAGATGGCATGCATTCTGATTATCCCTTCCCCCAATCTGCCCTCCCTTCTATCACCGCCCCCCTTCTCTTATCCCCTTCCCTTCTGTTTTCCTGTAGGGCAAAATATATTTCTATACCCCATTGCCTGTATATATTATTTCCCTGGAAACATATGACATACCCAGAAGAAGGGATATTTAAAGATATTAATAGAGGTTGGTGGTTAAACTAAGGCCAATCTGCACTAACATGTGAATTTTTTTCCCCAAGGTCTAGAATGTAATTTGTTCCCTATTTTTATTCCCCTGGTGCAAACAGTACTGCTCTAGAACCTCAAGGAGTCAGTGTTTAATGGTGTCAAAGTGATGTTGCATTTTTAGTCCTTGCCCCCTTGAGAAATGCATTCAGAAGCATGATCAAACATATGGCAGTCATAGAATGCAAGGATCCATCTGAACATCTAATCATCTGGGGTTCCTCTTCCTTTCCCTCAGCTCAACCATGGGCAGTGGATAGAGTGCTGGTCTGGAGTCAGAAAGGCTTGAGTTCAGATCTGGCCTTAGACATTTACTAGCTGCATGACTCTGGGCAAGTCACTTGACTCTGCCTTAGTTTCCTCATCTGTAAAATGAGCTGGAGAAGGAAATGGCAAACCACTCTAGTATCTTTGCCAAGAAAACTCCAAATGAGGTCACAGAGAGTTAGACATGACTGAAATGACTGAACAACAATAAAAATTTGACTATGAGGTTGGCCACAGCTCTGATCTACTCCTGATCACTAACGTCAGATGTTTTAGAACAGTTCAAACTCAGGCTGGTTTGGTGGCTCAAGTGCATGTTCAGAACTGGAATAAAATGAAATATTCAGAATCCATATAACATCAAATAAAAGGTGGTTCATTTAAAAATACAGTGGAAAGGAATTTCAGCAAGGATACAGACTTGCTCCAATTGCCATATGCTTCTCTACCTCCACAATCATCATGGTGACATCCCTAGTCAGAAGCAAGAGTTGGACTTTTGTAGTTCGGTAACCAGAAAACTTTAAGCTTTGAGTCTTAGTCCTCTAGGCCAAATATGTCTGGAGAATGGCTTCTTTGCTTTTGAGGAGAAAAATAAGAATCAAACTATCCATATCTATGAGGCAAGGGACGTCGATAGATGTTGTTCCTATCACAAGGTGGCATCTGAAAATTAGTTATCAAACCTCCCACTGATGAGCAGGGGCTGGTAAAGGAGGTTAAAGTTCACAAAATTAATGAGTGACTGAGATTTCCCTGAGAATGATTCTGTGCCTTGATTTTTCCTGGCTATTTGCCTTGCTGTTTTGTTTCAGTTCATTACTATGTCAGTCAGTTGGTTTACTTCATATTTAGAATTGGATGGACTGAGGATGACAGGAAAGGCCTACTTGAGGGAGTGACACCCCCATCAATAGCCAGTGATGCAGTGCCAACCATCTCCGCAGGAGGTAGGAATGCAGAGGCAAAGGTGATGGTAGTCTCAGGGCTAGATTGTTAGTCAATCTACTAGTTGGGACCAATATGGAAAGTTGTGGTATCTTAACACACACACACACACACACACACACACGAACACTTATACAAAGGGATATACTTCAGAGATAAAGCAATGACAAAGGAAAAACAATCCCTCCCCCTTTTTGTCCTTGGAGTGAGTGAGTTTAAATTGACCTTAGTCCTCCATAGCATTGATCTCTCACTTGGCACTGTCAGAAAGGTAGTCAAACAAAGAGTAGGCAGTCTAAGAGAAAGATAGGCAAGATTCTGGTTGCTAGTCCTTTTTGAATGTCTTCACAGCTAATCAAAGTCCTTCCCATTCACCACAGAGTTAATTGACTGAAACTAGCCACAGAATGTCTACACATGCTCCAATGTCTCTCCGAGTCATTCCTTTTACATCTCATCTCAACATTCCTGGAAGAAGGCTTTCCAGGCTCCCCCATGTTGGAAATAGAGTCAGAGGTATCAGGAGCAGGTAACTATCCAAATGAGTCTGGACAAATTCTTCTAACTATCCATTTCTACACAGAGCACAGCAAAATTTCTTTAGGGGTCCTTGTATTATAGGCAATCTCCTTAGATATCCAGGCAAATGTCCTCTGGGTTCTTATTCCATAGTCACCCAAAATAAAATTCCCCTAATGGATCCCTAAGTTGTAAGAGCAATCCTGCCAGAATTCCAAACTCACTCAATAACTAAACATGTTGGCTTTGAGACAATGGAAAGCAAGATCAAACCATATCAAATGAGCCCTGAAAACAGGTGAGACTCCCAAGAAAATTATTTTATACACAGGGTTGATTGAGGGTTACCAGGCACACAGGCAAATACTACCCTACAAAGTCATAGGAACAAGAATCTCACAATAAAGAATAGTCAAGGTCAGTTTAAATGAAAGAACGAAAGAAAGAAAGAAAGAAAGAAAGAAAGAAAGAAAGAAAGAAAGAAAGAAAGAAAGAAAGGAAGAAAGAAAGAAAGAAAGGAAGTATGGAAGAAAAAAGAAAAAAATGAATATTTTTCTATTAGTGATATAAACTCCGTCCCTCTAAGATTAGTCTTATTATGAATATTTGCACAGGATTCAGCAATGCAGTTGATATTAATTTTTAAAATTTAACAAATCAAGAAATAAAAGAATTTAAATAATATCTCCTCCAGTAGAATTGACTTGTTAGGGAAACACATACAATATATAAATTTACATATCCATATTAATATATCTGTGCAATTATAACCTAAAGCAAAATGAAAGAAAAAAGAAATTGCCAGTTGCTCTAGGATCCCACAAACAAGGGTATCAAAAAATGAGAGTCAGGGTGGCTAGGTGGCACAGTGAATAGAGCACCAGCCCTGGAGTCAGGAGGACCTGAGTTCAAATATGGCCTCAGATATTTAACACAAAAACTAGCCATGTGACCTTGGGCAAGTCACTTAGCCCCAATTGCCCTGCCTTCCCCCCTCCAAAGAGCAAGAAAAATGAGAGTCCTAGGTAGAGAATCTTTCTAGCCGTCTCTACAAATTTGAAGGGCATAGTTTTATCCCAGAGAAGGCCCTACATATAGTGATTATATACTAGGCTTACTATCCCAGAGTGAGCTTGCTAGAGGTGGTGACTATTACCTAGGTGGCAGTGACTATTACTCTCCTTCCATTTGACCCCTTAATAACAACGGTTTTTTTTACAAAGGAATATTTACTTTGAACATATATAGCAATAAACATTTCTTTCCAATACCACAGGGACATACTCTCTATCCCACTTTGACCTCTGGGGACAGTGGGCTCAAACTTAACTCAATTCTTATATATTGGATGAGTGATCTCTCATTAGATTCCACCAGAAAGAATCAAACCCAAATAGAGCAGCCAAAGGAGGGGAAAGCCTATAGTATTTCTCAATGAAGCATCTCGGTACACCAGGAGAGAAACCCTTGAAGTAGTGACTTGGATGTGCCATGGAAGTAACACAGGACTGGCTGGAGACTGAGACTAAGAAACCTAGACATTCAGGAAAGTAATGAAGAGCTTTGGGGTACCTCATATTTTTCCTGAAGCTGCAATAACCCAGGGTCATAGTACTCAAATATTTGCCAAAGCTAGGTAACTAATTTGGTGGCACTCAGAATGCACTGGCAGCTATGAGAAGTTCATTGGTACCCTTCAGCAGGAAGACGAGGAAGACTTTGACATAATGTTGAGGGTCTGTATTAGAAAGCAGCTCCTAAAGGGTGGTGCCTTTGGAACATGTAGACCTCATAAGACATTCATATATTCATCCTATACAACTCTTGCCCAACCCAACATTTTACCATCACATGATTGACAGTGGAGTATATTGACAATCAGTGATTCCTTGCTCTTGACACATGATCAACCCACTTTTAAAAATTTTAATTTTTTGTCTGAATTTAATGAAGACAAAAAGAAAATATTTCCATATAAAAAGTAGAATAGAAAATGAAGATTATATGTAAAACCACAGATCTTTATTATATTCAGCTTGGTTTAAAAAACTCTTTGTATACTGAATTCAATGTTACTTTCAAAGCTGTCCTGCTTGTCTGTATTTCCATTTGAATTTCCTTCTGCTCTTTCATTAGGAATCTTAAAAAATGCTCCAGTGATCCTCTTTTGTTTCCTATCTTTTTTCAGCATTATGACTAGTTCTTCCTTCTTATTTCTCCCCCATCAATTAAAAAAAAAATCCTCACAACAAAGCAAAACAAATTTCCACATTGGCCATCTCCAAAAGATGTATGCCTCATTCTGTACCTTGAATCTATCACCCTTCTGCAAGAAGGTGGGTAGCATGCTTCACCATTGGTCCTCTAGGATTGTGGTTGGTCATCGCATTCATCAGAGTTCTTACATCTTTCAAAACTGCTTTTCTTTACAATGTTGTTACTGTACAAATTGTTCTCCTGGTACTGATTACTTCACTATGTTTCAGTTCATACATATCTCCACTGGTTTCTCTGAAACCATACCCTCCTTCATTTCTTATAGCCCAATAACATTCCATTCCATTCATATATTACAATTTATTTAATAATTCCACAATTGGTGGGCTTCCCCTTCTTCAAAAACCTGCTGCTAAAAATATTTTTTTGTGCATATTTTCCCTCTGATCTCTTTAGGATGTAGGCCTAAATTGTGTATCACACAGTTTAGTGACTTTTTTGGGCGTAGCTCCAAATTGCTTTCCAGAAAGGCTAGACCAAGCCGCCGAAGTGCATATATATGTGCCTATAACCCCCTCCAGTATTTGCGATTTTACATTTCTGTTGTCTTCTCTAATCTCATCTCAGGTGGAACCTCAGAGTTGCTTTAGTTTGAATTTCTTTAATTATTCATGATTTGCAGCATGTTTTTTTGTACATGGCTGTTGGTTGCTTAGATTTTTTTCCTTTGAGAAATGCCTGTTCATACCCTTTGAGGATTTATTTATTGGAAATGACTTGTTCCTATAAATGTGAATGAATTCTTTACATATCTTGGATGAGATTCTTCTCAGATAAAACTTATGTGAAGATTTTTTCTCATTTAAGGTTTCCTTTCTATCTTTAGTGGCATTAGGTTTTTTTGAACAAAATATTTTCAGTTTTATGTAATCAAAACTGCCCATTTTATCTTTGTTTTCCTCTCTATCCTTTATCTATCATGAGCTCTTCTCCTACCTATAGTTATGAAAGATATATTTTCCCCTTGCTTCTATAATTTGCTTATGATGTGATCTTTTAAATCTGGTTAGATGTCCATTTGGAGCCTATTATGTTACATGGTGAGAGGTGTTGTTCTAAATAAATTTTTGCCTGACTGCTTCCAGTTTTCCCAGCAGTTTTTGTGTGAAATAGTGAATCCTTACCCTAGTAGCTGAGTTTATCAAACATTATGTCTTATTTACTTCTCTATATTGTGTATCCACTGATCAATTTTTCTGCTTTTTAGTCAGTACCAAATAGTTTTGATAATTATTGCTTTGTGGTATAATTTGAAATCTGGTACTGCTAAAAGCCTTCCTTTACACTTCTTTTCTCCATTATTTCCCTTGAGAATCCTGACCTTTTCTACCTCTAGATTAATTATTATTATTATTTTTCTAATTCTCTAAAGTTGTACTTTAATAGTTTTATTGGCATGTGTGAAAATTGGCCAGTTTTTTGGCTCTAGCCAACAGAAGTGACTCCATGATTGATGATGGATTGAGTTGCTTATGTATTGGAAAGTTCCTATGTACCCAGCTGGCTTGGTCAGCTACATTTAGGGTTAGGAATGCAAGGTTAGGAAAACGTCAGTTTAGGAAACTTCATCTAATCTAAGTATGCAAGGTTAGCAAACTTAACTAATCACAATGTTCTTGTGCTTTGAAAGGGAAGAACCACAGTCCATAACACTCACTGATTGATTACCTCTAAGGTCTCCCTTCCACTCAAACACTGTGAATCTGCTCAGCAACACCAATTACATGTAAGGGCAGAGACTTAGGAGAACTGGGCTCTCAATTAGGTTACATATCCCACTTATGCCTGTTGACCTCTAGGGTGAGGTAACTACATGCTTCAGTGCCTGTTAGTAATCAACAGCTGGACTCATGATCCTTTGAGTGCTTATGTTTCTTCTTGGAACCTCCTCACCCGTGATCCATTCCCAGCATGCCACTGAATAGTTAAATTAATTTATGTTGTATTGTCATTTTAATTTTCAAATAACCCAACCATGAATAATAACCATTTCTTCTCTTACTTAAGTCTGTATTTCTTTTCTTTTCTTTTTTTTTGTTAATTAACTTTTGTTTATTTTTAGCTTATAGCATTCATTTCCACAAGATTTTGTTACAAATTTTCTCCCCATCTTTCCCGTACCCACCACCCCAAAACAGTGATCCCACTGTATACCCCCTCCCTCAATCTGTTCTCTCCTATGTTAGGTCTGTATTTCTAAAAAGAGTGTTTTGTATTTGTATTCATATAGTTCATGTGTGGATGCCTAAATCTTTTATACATTCTGTAGCTGTTTTGAATGGAATGTCTCCCTTTGTCTCTTCCTTCTGGGTTTTTATTGGCAATATATACAAAAATGTTAATGACTTGTATGTGTTAGTTTTATATCCTGCAACTTTGCTGAAGTCATTGTCTCAATTAATTTTTTACTTGACTCTTCAGGCTTCTTGTTGCCATATTTTTTTTTCCTTTCTGATCATACATGTCTCATATGACAGCCTTTATACTGCTTCTCTTGTAACATTTTTCATTTGTAATTTGATGAAGTTTTTTCATGCTCATTATGTGCCTCATGTTGTCCTTTGTACCATCCTTAACTTTATTTCTTTAGAGTCTACTACCATATTACTCGTTACCATGTTGATATTTGGTGGTTACATTAGTATATTACAGACAGCTCTACATTGTTTTATTACAGGAAGAGTAATAATGTTGAAAAGATGGGCCTTTGTTTTGGGGAGAAGATTAGGGATAATTGAGAGAAATATGCAATTTTCTGAAAGGAGTCCAGTCCACTCACCTCTTCCCATTTAGTCTAGGCTCAGCTCATTGTCCATTTGCCCATTTTCAGTGATATATGCATTGTTGGATGAGCTCTATAGGGTTTTTTATTGAACTTCATTTTGTGACTTGGACAATAATTGTTCTTCATCCACTTGGTCTGTCCTAGGTGGATAGTTAGACCAAACTTCACACCACTATCATGTAATCTTCCTAAATTATTTCTCTTTTCAGAAATCATCAATGACTCCCATTGCCTAACTGGTTCTGCTGCTTGTTATCTGTGTGACCTTGGACAGATCTGTTCCCTTCTTGGAGTCTCAGTTTCCTCATCTGTCAAATGGGGATAATAACATTTGCATTGTCTACCTTATAGGGTTGTTTTGAGGGTAATGTTTTCTAGATCCTAATACACTGTAGAAATAATGGATTAGTACATCCAGATGGGTGTATCCCTGGTATAAGTATAAATAAAATAAAGACCAGGAAAGCAAGAAATGGGATAAGTTAGAATCTCCTGCTGTTGCCACTAGATGACACTCTCTGAATTAGGAATGTAGGATTGTCAGATTGTTTTCTATACAGTGGATCTATTATGATTCCAGAAGAATTATTTACTGGTAATTCTTCATGATTCATTGACCATGACGACTGTATTTGCCTAGAGAACACAAAAAGCATGAGAGGAAGCAAAGAATTCAGATTCTGGGCAGACTATCATGCTGCATGTAATTATAAAAAAGCAGGAGGAAATAAAAATGCTCTTGTGTGTAGGATATTTCATGGTGGGCATGGGTTTTGTACAAGGCTGAATTGAGAAGGTTTGGTGTGGGGGAGGAAAGCAACTCAACCTAGTAGCTTATGCCTTTGTTCTGATACCTAGGACTCTGGTCATCTGGCACCCTCATTCTTACCTCTACAGGAGGGGTGGCATCTTGTTGCATTGGGGCTAGACTATAGCATCTCGCACACAGACCCTGACTCACACATACAACCAGCCTGGCCAATTGTTAGAGCCCCACTGGTTAGGAACAAATATATGTGGGGTCAGCTACTGCCTCCAACAGAGGCTGCCAGAACTCTACAGGGTCATTGGAAATCTCTTCTGGCAAATGGAGCTGCTCCTCAGATGGAGCTCTTTGGCAAACTCCACTGTAATTAAAACTGGGAGGATGCAAAAAAAGGGGCTCATAAAGTTGGAAGCCTGCTTTCCAACTGAATGTGTTGATTTAAAACATGGAAGACTGCAGGGCTGCATCTTGGAGGAAGCAGAGTGTGAGATATTTAAAAAATGAAACAAAACACAATAAAAAATGCTTTACTCTGGTATCAGCCTTCAGTGCAAATAGCTTCTGCTTGAAAATGGGCCATATCCATATCTAGTGACTGCAGCTGTTGCCTAAATACTTGGTGATTTGGAGAGACTGTTGAATGGACCCCATGTTTCTCTCTGGACAGCTGGTATCTGCTGGCTGGCTGGTTGACTGGGAACCATTACCTGGCGGTGGCTGCCACTGCTGCTGTTGCTTTGAGGTTTATGGTATTAGAATAATAGGATTTAGAGTTTCAAAGCTCACCCCTTCATTTTACCAAAGAGACACTTAGGTTCAAAGAAGTCAAGGGACGTCCAAGGTCACATAGGGTCCAAGTTGCAGGGGATGGAATTTGAAGCCAGATTCTCTGACTCCAAATCTAGCCCTCTCTCTGCTACATCATACAAAAAAATTGTGGTCAGGGTAACATGTTCCCAACAATGAAGTATTCAGTCAAAGTAGTGTCAAAGACATCATGAAGGATATAGGTGAGGCAGAATGGAACAATGTAAAGAATTCTGGGTTTGCAATCGGAGAACCTAGGTTCGAATCCTAACTCTGCCACCTGCCTAACCTTGGGCAAGTCATAATTCTTCTGGGTCTCAGTTTCCTCATCTGTAAGATGAAGGAGTTGGAATAGGTGAGGCATTTTAAAACTTTTTTGTGTCACCTACCCCTTTGGCAGTGTGGTGAATCCATGGACCCCTTTTCAAAAGGTTTTCAAACATGCAAAATAAAATATATATGGATTACGAAGGAAAATAATTATATTGAAATACAGTTATAATGGTTAAGAGCCCCTGGACTAGGTGATTTCCAAGATTCCTTCTAGTTCTAAACTTTATGATCTTAATCATATTAAGGAGCAGAAAAGGATTTGGGAATGAGAGACCACAAAGGGATAGAAGATAAGACAGAGGAGCATGAAAGTGTGGCAAGTCCCTATAGTATGTAATATTATGTATATATATTAATGTAAATAAGCGCCACATGAACTGAAGCTGGCAAAAACATCTATGGATAATAAGAAGGCTTAAAAAAAATCTAAACTAAGGCAAAGAAGGAAGGGGATCCAAAAAGCTTACGCCTGCTGCTCAGGGAAGATAGGATGGTGATAATGGATTATGGAAAGAAGGAAAAGCTGTGCACCTGGCCTTGCTTATCTTTTTTCTGCTTTGCAGGAGGAATCTTTGGATTAGGCAGGACAGAATGAAATGGGCAGTAGGAAGGGGGCACCTGAGATAAGTAGGGCAATAGTAAGAGATAGCCTGGCAGCCCTTGATGAGTTCAAGTCAGTGGGCCCAGATGGACCACGTGATATGGCACTAAGAGAACTAGTGGATAAGAGTCATCAGCTACTGTCTAAATAATTTTAACTATTTTGGAGAAAGAGAGAGAGAGGGGAGAGAGAGAAAGAAGGAGAGAGAGAGAAGAGAGGGAATGAGAGAAGAGAGGGA
>CM053592.1:137757242-137824742 GCA_028646515.1 Pseudochirops corinnae
ATATAAACATATAGAATATGTAATATACAAATAGAATGTATATATTATATAATGTGAGTGAGTTGGGCTAGATGATAGCTAAGATTCCTTATATATATATATATATATATATTTATATATTCCTCATAATATATTATGAGCCTAGTTGGGAAGAATGTAGTCATAGTATCATAGAGCTGGAAGGAACTCTTAGGTGATAGGACTTTTTTTTTTTTGGAGGGCAATTGAGGTTAAGTGATTTGCCCAAGGTCACACAGCTAGTGAGTGTGTCCAGTGTCCGAAGCAGGATTTGACCTAAGATCCTCCTGACTCCAGGGCCAGTACTTTATTCAGTGTATCATCTAGTTGACCCAGGTGATAGGACTTTAAAGAAGTAAGGGGGGAGCATCTAGGTGGCATAGTGAATAGAGCACCAGCCCTGGAGTTAGGAGGACCTGAGTTCAAATCTGGCCTCAGACACTTGATACACTAGCTGTGTGACTTTGGGCAAGTCACTTAACCCCAACTGCCCTCCAAAAAGCAAAAAAAAAAAAAAAAAAAAAAAAGAAGTAAAGGAACTTTGAGTTCATCTAGTCCAGCCTTTCATTTCATTCTTCACCTAAGAAACTGACTCAGGTGGAGAAAATGATTTACTCAGTTCCTTGGCTAGTTAATTGGAAAGTCAGGACTAGAACCTGGGTCTCCTAACTCCAAGTTTTGTTGTTCAGTTGTATCTCTGACTCTTGTGTCTCCAACTCTTTGTGATCTCATTTGGAGTTTTCTTGGCAAAGATACTGAAATTGTTTGCCATTTCCTTCTCCAGCTCATTTTGCAGACGAGGAAACTGAACTGGGTTAAGTGACTTGCCCAGGGTCACACAACTAGTGAGTGTTTGAGGCTGGATTGAATGAGTCTTCTAGATGAATGAGTCTTCTAGACTCTAGGTCCAGTGCTCTATCCACTGTACCACCTAGCTGCCCAAGTTCAGAGGAAGGAGTAAATGTTAGCAGATTGCAAACACTGAATTTAAGGACTCCTGAGTAGTCAGTCCAACTTCCTCTTATTGCCTGGTGCTGAGTGTGGTTTTACACCTTTGGGAAAGGACTTCCTGTCAGTTGGATTATGCTTCATTTCACTGGCTCACTTTTTTTTTTACATTCCCTTTTGACCACCCTGATTTCTCTCCCTCTTGAGACAACTTGGAAGTTGCCCTGATTTATTATGCATGTGGTCCTTTGTGGAAGTTTATAAGAAACAGACCAGAGAAAAAGAAACTCAAGTATAGTGAATGAACTCAAATCAGATGAGATCATTGCCTTTGGAACCATCTATGAGTCACCCTGATTTCAGAAACCACAGCCATGGAGGTGAGAAACTGGGCTTTTTCTCCCCAGTGAAATATGCTGGCCCAGGCCCAGTGGATGGAATTCATCACTCTTGTTCAAACTAGTTCTCTCCCTCCCAGTGTTAGAAAGCGCCCATCTGGGCGAGCAAGGAGAAGGCTAGCTGCAGCTCATTGTTTAAATTTTAGCATTTTTCAGTAATAAATATGGATACAGATAGATAAATGCAAGACAGTGTGCTCTAATGGATAAAGAGCTGGCCTGGGAGTCAGAAGCACCTGGGTTCTAGTGCTGCCCCTTCCACATGCTTGCAGTGTGACCCTGGGCAGATGACTCAACTTCTTGGTGCCCCAGGCAACTCTCTGAGACCGTTAAGTTGCAAGAAGGTTTGTCACCTACATTGGTAGAAGGTGTTTTCTAATCAGTGAGTCCTCTCTATCAGTGAATCCAAAGGTCTAGTCTCTAACCCTATCATACAGGTACATACAGATACATCCAGAGGTTCAATTTAACTCAGCAATCATTTATTGAGTTCCTGCCATGTGTAGGCACTGCACTAGAGATATAAAAACAAAGGGGAAATAGTGCCTGCCCTCAATAATAGTAAGTGTTGTGTAATTCTTTAATATTTGCAGTGTTTTTCAAACATCATCTCCTTTTATCCTTACAGCAAGCTTGTCAGATAGGTACTATTATTGTCACCATTTTGCATACAGGAAAACAGAGTCACAAAGAGGTTACGTGTTTTGTCCAGGGTCACATAGCTGGTAAATGTCTGAGACTGAATTTGAACTCCATAATTCTTCACTCTGAGTTTACTGTTCTATCCAGTAAAACACCTAGTTGCCTCAAGAAACTTATATTCAACAACATGTCGGTAGCATATGTGTATATGGATCTATTCCTTTATGTGTCTGTCTACCCACATATCTATCTGGTGGCTAGGTGGCACGGTGGATAGAGGGGCTCAAATCTGGAGACATTTACTAGCTATGTGACTCGGCAAGTCACTTAATCCTGTTTGCCTTAGTTTCCTCATCTGTAAAATGAGCTGGAGAAGGAAATGGCAAACTGCTCCAGTATCTTTACTAAGAAAACCCCAAATGGGGTCACAAAGAGTCAAACGTGAACTAACCAGACAATAAGAAGAGTATTTTCCAATTTCTGTTTTGCTACTGATTTGAGTAAATGCATTTCTTAGCCAAGTTCTATGTGTGTTCATTGTAGAACTGCTTTGGCAGGAAGTGGGGCAAGCTTTGGATATAAAGCTTGAAGTCCTCTATCCCCTGCCCCAATAATGAAACAGTGATCAGAAGGTAAATTGATCCTGTTCCTATCATTCTAGACTAATGATATTGAAGGGAGCAGATAGATCTAATTCTAGCCTGGTACCCCCTCTCTCTTAAGAGAACAGAGTGGTTTTTGGCCTCAACTTCTTGCTTCCCCTCCTGGAAGCAATTAAAGTCTCCTTTGGAGAAAAGTAGGGGAGAAGAAGCTAGAAGTGTCTACTTTGCCTCCCTTGGATACCCCCATGCCATGTGTGGGGGACAGCCCTTGCTTTCCATGGGCCCTCACCACAGTTATAATATTCCAGAGCTGCTTGATTTCGTGAGTATGAGAACTCACTTGTCTGGGGCAAATTGCTGTCCTTCCACACTTTCTTTAGTAGAGGGACTTTGTACATGGTTGTAGTCAGAGCACCCCCTCTCACTAGGGGGGCAGCATTATGATGGCGCTTCTGCCTCTCTGTACTTAGCTCTGCAGATCGTGTGGTGAAAGATGCACATCCTGTGGTGGCTGAGCCCATGCTCAGACCTTCCCAGCTTGGTAGGACACGTGAGAGCTTGTGCACTCCCAACACAGCCTCTGAAAACCAGAGGTCTCTGCCACGCCTTGGCGAGGGTTCAGAGGAGAGGGGAGGACTTTGAGTAACAGGGTAACTTTTACAGAACTCTTAGAGTGAAAATTGCTCTCCATACAGGATCTCCTAGCATCCTTACACTGAGTCTGTAGGGTAGAGGCAGTTAGTGCCCTACGGGGGTAAAGAGCCCAGTCTCTGGAGTCAGACACCTCTGGAGTCTAGTTCCAGTCTCACCTCTGATGAATGCTACTTGTGTGAGCTCTTTCTGTTTGGCCTAATGGCTTCTGTGGTCTCTTCCAGCTCTTTAGTAACTTCTCCCTCATAACAAAGAAAATCAGTTTCACCAGAACCATCCGTTCTGTGCACACAGGTGACAATGGACACAGTATTATGGTTCTGTTCATTTCTCTCTGCATCAGTTACTGCAAATCTCGGTTTCCCTGAATTTCTTCTATTTGTAAGATCATAGGAGTCCAAATTTAGTTTTGGAAGGAAACTTATAGGCCATTTAGTCCAAGCACCAAATTGAGGCCCGGAGAGGCTAAGTAATTTGCCCAAGGTCACACAGGTAATAAGCAGTAGAGTAGAAATTTAAAACTAGGTATTCTTTTAAATTTTTTTTGTTTTTAAAACAATGTTTTTGTTGATGTATTTTGCCTTTTTTTACAGCAAGTTTTCCCTTATTATCCCCTCCCTCCTAAAGAATCATTTCATATAAAAAATAATATTTTTTAAAGATAAAAAATGAAAAAGAAAAAGAAGAAAAATCAGCATAATTGATTAATAGATCTAAAAGGTCTGTACAACTCTTGTAGACCTCCTACCTCTGCAAAGGATGGTGTGTGGGGATTTCTTCTCATATTTCTTCTTTGGAGCCATGATTGTTCCTTCTAATTTTGGAACATTCACTTTTGAATTTTTTTTGGTGGTTGTTCTTTCCTCTTACATTGCTGTAGTGATTGTGTATGTTAACATCAGGCACTCACTCCAAATTCAGATCTCTTTCCAAAGTGCCTGGAATAATTTTTATTCATATTTTCTCACTGCATAATCATATTCCATTGTTGTTGATCAGTTGTTTCAGTCATGTCTGACTCTTCGTGACTCCATTTGATACTGGAATGGTTTCTCATTTCCTTCTCCAACTCTTTTTACAGTTGAAGAAATTGAGGCAAACAGGGTTAAGTGACTTGCCCAGGGTTACACAGCTAGGGTATGTCTGAGGCTGGATTTGAATTCAGGGAGATGAGTCTTCTTGACCCCAGGCCTGGGGCTCTATCCACTGTTCCACCTAGCTGTCCTTGCACCACCTAGCTGCATTCATCTTGAAAAACAAAATCTTTCAATTAACAAGCATTTACTTATCTTCCTCTCACCTGCCCCTTCCTGTTGGGAAGAAAAAAAAAAAAACTCCTCATAATGAACATGTATAGTCAAACAAAATGAAGTTCTCACATTGGCCATGTTCAAAAGCATGTCTTGTTCTTCATTTTCAGGTCTTCACTTTTCCGTCAGAAAGTGGGTAGTATTCTTCATCACTGCTCCTTTAGAATAGTGGTTAGTCATTGTAGTGATCAGAATTCTTCAGTATTTTGAAGTCGTCTATTTTTACAGTGTTGTTATTATCTAAATTATGCTCCTCATTTTGCTCACGTCATGGTTCATAGAAGTCTTCCAAACTTTCTCTGAAACCATTGCTTTCATCATTTCTTATGGATAAGTCATATTCTATTACTTTCATATACCACAGTTTGTTTGATCTTTCTTCAACTATATTTCTAGCTTTTTGCTTCTGGAAAGAGGGTTGCTATTGATATCTTGGTATAAATTGGGGCTTTCTGTTCTTTCCCTCCTTGGTCTGCATGGCCAGTAGTTTGTCTGTGAAGTATGGAAAGAACCAGAGAGAGGCTTCTGGTGCATTGGGTAGTTCTTCCAAGAGATATTCAAGGAAAGACAGATTGCACAGGATGAGAAAGTGTGCCATGCTTGTGATGTGCACCTGTGGAGGGAGCGCTCACATCACTGAAATTATGGATCCTTTGAAGAACAAAGCATTCTTATGATTGCTTCTGGTCTGTTAGCCAAAATTACAGACATACGCTATGATTTACTTAATACTCTGGACAAAGTTTGACATTTCACTTCGATTGACCCAGCTGAGCTCTAAGATTTGCTAATATTAATTCATCCCACATAGATAATTATCATTGTCTCTCAAATAATTTTTATTCATGTAGTGTAAGAAGATAAAATGTCACTTATTAGCTCCAATAGCTTTCGGATGAGGTGGCTTTCAAGCTAATGATATGGTCACTGGGTTTTGAGTATTTCAGTAACATTTTGTTTAATTGACTGATTTAGAGTTTTCCTTGTAAGGCAGCAAATCAGATCAGTTTTTAAAAGATTTTTTTTACCAGCTGTGTTTCTTCTATTTCATATGCCTAGAGGGAAACTGTAAGGTAATGCAGAGACCCTCAAGGGCAGGAGAAGCTGGAGCAAGAATTATGGGTGAGTGATAGCTTTTTATTTGTTGTGTGTGTGTGTGTGTGTGTGTATGTGTGTTTAACTGGAAATAGAACATTGATGTCAGTTTGCTGGTCTGACTTTTGTGGCTGCCCCTTCTACCTGTGTCCCTGCCCTCTGAATTTCATGGAAATCAGTTAAGAGAGGGTGTCAGGATTGGGACTGGGACTTTAACTGAAATTATTCCTGGGGCAAGTTAATCAAAGGATATTCCACCTGTGTGTACAGTCATGATGGGGAGAGCCTGTCCCTTGCATCAACTTGTAGGTCTGCTGCCTCTCAATGCCTTAAAATAACAGTGAGATAAAGGATAGAGATAGTGATCAGCACAAGGCTGGTAGGAGGAAGCATATTTCCTGAGGAATATGTGTGTTTATGTACTTCACAAGATAATATACACCCTGGGACAAAACCGTATTCACCTGATGCCAATTATGGTTCTAGGCAGAGGGAGCCTGTCCAATAGCTTCCATGGAAGGTCATGAAGGTCACAACTATGTGAAGATTTTATCAAGTGTTAGTAGATTAAGAGAGTTGGGAGAAGGGGCATAGCCAGCAACCATGGGTAATGAGATAGAGATTGAGTCCAGACCCTTTGTCTGGCTCAGCCCATTGTCTCTCTCCCACACCAAACTTTCAGAGCCTGAAAACTTGCCTTCTGCTTCTAGTTATTTCCAATTCGTCCCATTGGGTTGGTTCCCAGTATTGGCTTATTTACCATTGCTCCCACCCTCTGTTTGTAGAGGATCTCTCCTGTTATTTCCCTTCCTTATTCCAGAGAAAGGAAGAGTTCATTGAGCACTGGGGTCCTACCTATCTTGATGCAAGTGGAGACTGATTGAGCCCTTGTAGTCAAGATGTTGTAGAAGTGAGTAGACTGTTTAGGAATCAGTCAAAGCAAATCACAGAGATGAGAGCTAGGTTGTCATGTGAGAAGAATAGCCAGGAGGTCAGTGTAGCTAGATTGTAGAGTGTGTGGAGTAGAATAAGATGTAAGAAGATGAGAAAGGCAGGAAGACCTTTAAATGCCAAACAAAAGAATTTAATCTTAGAGTTAATTGAAACTGTCATTGAAAGTCAGAGGGATGGGTAGGATGACATAGTCATAATGTGCTTTAGGAAGATCACTTTGGTAGCAGGATGGAAAACAGATTAGAGTGGGGGATAGAGCTGAGTAAAGGAAGCCAAAGTTGGAAGGCTATTGCAATAGACTAGGCAAGAAGAGGGAGACCTGAACTTTGGACGGTGTCTCAGTGAATGGGGAGAAGGGAACAAATGAAAAAGATGTTGTGGGTGTAGAAATGACAAGATTTGTTATGTGGGGTGAGGGTGGATGACGAGTCTAGGATGATGCTAAGATTACAACACTGGGAGGACGGTGGTGCCTTTGATACCCAGCTTGATAGGGATATTTGGGATAGGGCAAGATATAGGGGAGGGAAGATAATGTGTCCTTTTTTAGACATTCTGAGTTTGAGATAACCATGGGACATCCAGGTAGTTGTTGATGTTGGAGTGGAGCTAAGGGAGAGACTAGGGCTGCATAGACAGAGCTGTAATTGAGACTATTCATGCTTATGAGATCATTCAATAAAATGGTATAGAGGGGAAAGAGGGGAGGGCCCAAGACCCATGTGTATGAATTCCAGGATGGAGAGGTGGCGGAGTAAATTTCCTACTTAAGTTGAGCAAAATACTTGCTTCTCCATTCTGGGCCTTAATTTCCTTATCTGTAAAATGAGAAAGTTGAACCTTGTGGTCTCTGAGGTTTCTTCTAGTTATAAATCCTGTGATTCTAAGAACCGTTGACGCAATCCACAACAAACTTGGCTTATACTAGGATTTTGCCCAGGGCTTTCCCTGAACAAGAATGATGATTATTATTGTGTCAGACCTTTTCTTGGGTAGGTACTTCTCGTCATGACAAGCTTTGGCATCTTGTCCAAATACTGTAGAAGTAAGTGTTTCTATAGTTCCACAAGTAGATTCTGATTCATTAATTTCTCACCCATCCCCTTACTATAAAGGGTTCCTGTATAACATTTTCTTTACTATTATAATCTATTAATGATTCTTCCTCCACTTCCCACAAAGACCTGTCACACTTTATAGATTCAAGGGATCTCCGTCTTTAGATTGCTTATACCACTTTCTTTGTATTGGGCTGCCACACAAAAACCAGACACACTTCTTAAGAGCCTACTAGTTGTAAGGCTCTGTGTTAGATCTAGGGGTTGCGAAGAGCTCAAGGCATTAATTTTTAGTTTGGGTGGGGATGCCATATTACACAACATTATGACTTTCTCAGGGTCATCCAGGTTGCAGAATAGGAATTCTCTTTACTACACCACAACTATTTGTGTGCCTGACTCATTTCTCCTAATAAACCACAATCTCCCTAAGGTTAGGGATGACATCTTCTTTACATCCTCAACAGTGTTTCCCAGCACTGGGACTTGCATGAGATGGGCAAGTAGTAAATGGTGATGAATTGAATTTTAAGAGTTCAGTCATCTAGTTGTTAACAAACATCTATAAAACAAAGGCAGAAGAATACTGATGATCTTAAGTCCCAGCACTAATATTCTTTGGTGTTGATTGGGAACCAGGAGAACTACATTCTCTTTTGTGTGCTATAGAAGAAAGATTTAGAGTCAAAAGATCTGACTTCAGGTGCTGGCTCTGCTGCTAATTAGTTGTGAGACCTTGATTAAGTTGCCTATTTTCTTTGGGTCTCAGTTTCCTCATCAGTAAAATTAAGGAGTTGGATTCTATCAGGTGTTCTTAACCTTTTAGTATTATGGAACCCTTTGGCATGCTGGTGAAAACCTATGGACCCTGTCTCAGAGTAATGTTTTTGAATACTCAAAATAAAATACAAAAGAAGTCAATTATATTGAGTCATCAAAATATTTAAAATAATGGCTAGCATTTATAATGTACCTTCTATGTGCCAGATTTAATCCTTACAGCAACCTTGGGAGATAGGTGCTATTCTTCTTCTTTTTCTTCCTATTTTGCAATTGAGGAAACTGAGACAAATAGAGGTTAAGTTACTTTACCAAGCTAGTAAGGCTAGATTTGAACTCAGGTCTTCCTAACTCCTGGTGTAGTACTCTACTCACTGCACCACAAAACAAACCAGGATATAAACAGGAATAAAACAGGAATCCCCTACAAATATACCCTAAAAGTGATGAAGAGCTCACTACTTACTGAAGTACCCCATTCTACTTTGGAAAGTGTTTTCTTATATCAAGAAATCTATCTCTGTGACTTCTACCACCAACTTTAGTCTGACCTTCTTGGGACCAAGCTGAATAAACACTGACTCTCTTCCTAATGACAGCATTTCAAATATTTGTCACAGTTCTATTATGGATTCTTTTGATCCTTCACTTGGTTCTAGGATAACATGGTCTATGGTCCCCTTAATCATCCTGGTTGCCATTATCTAGATGTCCTAGTTTCTCAAGTCTTTCCTAAAATGTGAGGCTTAGAAGTGAAACATAATTCTCAGGTGTGATCAGAGCAGAGCATAAGATAGTTAGATTAATGCCCCTCTTTTCTCCCGGTTCTAGACACTGGTTTAGATAACTTGCTTGTGTTTGTGGTTTATTGGTGTCAATATTCTTCCTCATGGGGCAGACTACAACAACCACACCTTCACATTATGTATGGATTTTGATCATGTTTACCCACTTTTCTACCAAAGGGAATCCACCCAATAAACTGGGGACCTTCTTGATCTCTAGAATGGACACCAGAGGTGATTCACCAGCTATCTCATTACATGACTGTCTCACCTCCCTTTTCAATCAAACGTCTTCCTGAAGATTAATTCAATATACATTTGAATACCCACCTCTTCTATGTCAGGCACTATTCTGGGAATACAAAGAGAGACATGAAACAGTTCCTGCCTTCTAGGACAGGGGACAAGCATTTATTAAATGTCTTCTATGTGCCAAGCACTGTGCTAAATGCTTTACAAATATTAGGTAGGGGTTATTGTCCTGATTTTTCAGTTGGGGAAACTGAGGAAAACTGCTTAAGTGTCTTGCTTAGGGTTACACAATTGTGAGTGTCTGAGGTTGGATTTGAACTCATCATCATATCCAGTGTGCTATCTAAAAGTTCCAATGGGCATTATCTCACTGATCCTCATAGATCCTCATAGAAGAATCAATTGATACGGAGTGTTATTATCCCCATGTGAAAGCTGAAGAAACTGAGTCTCAGAGATAAGGGGCTTGGTGAAGTAAAAGGCATATAGGATTTGGAATCTGAAGACCTGGGTTCCAGTCTTGATTTTGTCACTCATTACCAATGTGATACTGGGTAAGTCTCTCTAGGACTTACTTTCGTCCACTGTAAAATAATGGGGTTGGGACTAGATGGTGACAAAAGTCCCACCTAAACCTATGATGTACCCAAGATCACACAGCTAATAAAGGTTGAAGTTTGGACTTGAACCCAGATCTCTATGACCCCAAGTTCAAGGCTCTTTCTATTACACTGCATCTATTTTCTCAGCTCAATGAACCATCTTTCTCTGTTCAAGATTCTCATCACCTGGCTGCTCAAGACAGAAGACAATACTGATTGATTGATAGACTTTAGATGACAGGCAGTGGGAATAAACTTAGTCATTAATTTGAAATGCAAATTCTGATTAAATAGAAAATTAATATGAATTTCATATTTAGTTATTTTAATCGACACAGATGTCTTGCCAGTGCCTGGGAGCATTGTTAGTTGTTGCCGCATAAATACACTGAGATCCATATATATTTATATACACGCAATATATATGAATATATGTATATTCCCTTAGGTTGCAGCTCAATGTTGAAAAGAATTATTTGCTCTTTGTGCATTTCATGCACAAATAAACAAATTAAACTATGGATATAATTGAAACTGATTTTCCCCAGTGAGTGGTACAAGCGGTTCAGAAAATTGAAATTTTATGAGTTAAGTCTTTTACAAGGTAAGTTTTACAATATTTGTTTGCAGTTCACATCACTCAGATGGGTTCGGGTGCAGACATATTGCTCCAGAAAGTGTGTGCCATCTTTCTTGCAGAAATCCAGGCTAGATGAAATGTGTTTCATTCACTAGCATGAAGCCTGAGAGATAGTCTCTCTCAAGCAGGAGTAATTTTTAATGACAGGCTGAGACAAGGTAGTGGAAACTGTACTCTACTGGTTAGAGCTCTGGCTCTGCCAAGACATCATTTTCTTTCCACTTAATGCTCATGCGTTGGCCATCCTGGTTCAGGTCCTAGTCACCTTGAGCCTGGACCAGTGCAATAACTAGCTGGTTGGGATTCTGCTGCTTAATCCTAGTGCTTTTCCTTTGAGATCACACACAATTTATCCCATCTATAGCTTGTTTGTGGAGGCATCTGGAGTGGCTCAGTGGATAGAGCACTCTGCCTGGAGCCAGGAAGATCTGACTTCAGATCTGGTCTTGGATGTGACTGAGCAACTACAGCAACAACATAACTTGTTTGTACATAGGTGTTTGCATGGCATCTCCCCCTTCAGATTGCAAGCATCTTGAGAACAGGGACTGTCTTTTGCCTTTCTTTGTGTCCCCAGAATTTAGCAAAGTGTCTGACAAATAGTAGGGGCTTAACAAATGTTTATTGATTGACAGGTTCGTAAAGCTTAAGTTAAAGCACTGGAGAAATGTGAATTATTTTAAAATGCCTCTTTTACCTGTGTTGTCCTCAAGACAATTTCCTTTCAGTGATGCACAAATGTGAATCTGTACTAAATTTCTGACTTATTGATGTGAGTCACTGTTGAGCAGTGGTTTCAAACTCAAATAGAAAGGGATCCCTGTGAGTCACATATTAACTTAGAAAACCACAAATCAACATTATCTATGCTGTATTTTTCTTTATTAAAAAAATGTGCCAATTACATTTTCATCTAACTTGCAAACGTTCAGTTCTGCAGCAACCTGGGGGAATTTAATATCTTTGGTGTATTGTATGGTTATTTTATTTTAGATTTTGCACAGAAATACAAAGTTCTTTCTTTTTAAAATTAATTAATTAATTAAATTTATGGAATAAAACATAGATTTCCATAACATAGTACAATAAAATAGATGGCTCTTCATGAAACCACAAATCCATTATGTGCAACTTGCTATTCCTTTCAAATACACAATGTTATCATGTAAATTTCCTTCTCCTGCCCCCAGAGATGGCTACCATAGTTGTTTGGTTTTACATTTAACCTATTTGCCTTAAATTGATATTTTATAGTTAACTTCTAAAATCTGTAAAGCAACATTTTCTTTCTCATCAAATGAAATAATATATGCAAAGTGCTTTACAAACTTTAAAGTTATATAAATGGGAGCTACTATTTTCCTTAGCTCCTAAGGTGGTTCAGAATAAATTATTTAAAAAACTTCAAAACTGCTGACGTTTTTCATCAGCATACCAGTATTTTTTTTAAGGAGAAAAAAGGGGCTGTGTATGTATATGTATGTGTGTGTGTATAATACATCCACAACTTGGTTGGTAGGAAATAGGAAACTACAAAAGTTTTTTAATTAGAAGAGAGATGTAATCAGAACAATGAATTTAGGAAAATTACTAAGGTATCAGTGAATGTAATATGCAGGAATAAGAAGAGACTAGAGGTTCAGAGACCAGCTGGGAATTCAATTTAAATCAACAAGCATTCATTAAGGACCAACAATGTGTCAGACACCGTGCTAATTGGTAAGGATACACAGACCGAAACAAAACAACAATAATAAAAACCAGAATCTCTGCCCTCAAAGAGCTTATTTTCTATTGGATTTGCTCCATTATAACTGTCATGGTGAGAGATAATAAAAGACTCAGCTAAGGTGTGGACTGTGAGAACAAATGAAAAACCTCAAGAGATAGAGTTTCTGGGTAATTAATCAATTTATTAATTAAGCTAGCCAGCAATCAATAAAGCCCATGGAGACCCTGAAATCTTTAAATACTTTTTGAAAGGGAATGTCCCCGACAAGTGAAAATCACCCCTGATTGGTGGACATTTAATGAGGAGGTGAATTAAAAATCTTCATTTCCTCCTGTTGAAAATGTGGCTTGATCATGAGACTCAGCCACCTCTAGCAATCTGGACAAGGGAATCCATCTCCATCCAGACTACCCTGGTTGGTTTTCTCCTTCACAGGCTGGACCACCTTAAACTCTAAGGACAGGGCTCCTTTCCCTAAGGTAAGAATTCACTCAAACTGGATTCTGTTTAAAATTATCCCTTCCACATAGCAGGGGTTAGGTGTGTGGTATCCCAGTGATTTGGAAAATCTGCATAAAATTGTTTGGCCTTCCCTTTGTACCAGAGAAGAAGTATGAATTTTACTTTTCTTTTATGGGGTGTTTACAGTTCCTTATTGTAAAATCTGGGTTTCAGTATTTGATTATAGTCTCTGTGTCATCTGCTGGCCTTTGCGTGTTGTCTGCAGCTTCCACAAAACACCTCCCAAATTCCCATTTAATTTCTTATGCCAACCCACAATATATCTAAACTGCCATGGGAAGAGAGATGTGGAAGGGATAACTATATACTCTAAACAGAGGTAAGATCTCCTGTTCAGGTGGGGTCTTGCCTAAGGTTGAAGAGCATGTTCCCTGAGGGTTAGAGGCAATCTCATCTGTTAGTCATGTCCTTCATAGACTGACTTTTTACAGAAGTTGGGTCCTAATGAGAAAATAAAGGAGAAAAACCTGGATCCCAATTTAATAATTGGTTGTTAATATAATAATAAAATAATAATTTATCTCAAAGCGAAGGAACAGGATGATGATGGAGGTAGAGCTAAGGATGGTTATGATCTGAAGAGAACTCTGAGGCTTCAAGCCTGAGAGAATGGGGGTATCTATCAAGAGAAATCAAGAAGTCAGGAAGAGTAATGAATGATGCTCTCCCCACTTAGTTGGTCTGGCCCTCAGGTTATAGACAGGTAGTCTGTATCTGAGCCTATATCCAACACTTTCCTATCTGGGAAGGAGCCGTCAGAGCTTGTGTTCTACTGGCATGGCATTGGAGAACCTTGACTCCTTTCCACTGCTAAGATGAGACATCAGAGAAAGACTATAGTGAGGATAGTCAAGGTATCCCAAGAGTTAAAACTGCACTAAGACTTTTGGGAGACGTTGTCTATGCAACCATGCATGTATCCCTACCTATTATATAAGCCAGCCTCAGCGGTCAGAAGACCACACCATTCAAGTACCACCTCTATGACCTTGGCAAGTCCCTTAAACTCTCAGTGACCCAGGTAACTCTCTAAGGACTATATGTTGGCAGCTGGGTAGTACAGCAGGTAGAGTGCTGGGCCTGGAGTCAGGAAGACCAGAGTGCAAATAGGTTCTCAGATACTTATTAGCTGTGTGACCTTGGGCAAGTCATTTAGCATCTCTCTCAGTTTCCTTATATGCAAAATGAAGATAATAGCAGCACCTACCTTGTAGGGTTGTTGCAAAAGTCTCAAAACAGATAACATTTGTAAAGGGCTCAGTGCTATGCTTGACATTAATAAATGCTTGTTCCCAGCAGGTACAAGTCTCCATTTGTGGTGGTGATGGTGGGGGTAGTTTGTCCTATGTAGTTCTCTGTACCATAGTCTTGCTCTTTCTTGGTTTTGTCTATGTGACCCTAGGCAAGTCACATAATCCTCTTTGCCTCAGTTTCCCTATCTGTAACATGAGCTGGAGAAGGAAATGGCAAAATAATTCCAATATCTTTGCCAAGAAAATCCCCAAAGGGGTCACAAAGAGTCAGACATGTATGAAAAACTATTAAAAAAATATAAGAGCATGAAATTCTGCTTTAGGTCCCTGACTGAATTTTTTGAGTCATGGTTCACAGTTACCCCTGGTTTCAGCATCACTTGCACCTGCCTAGAAATGTAAGATGGCCTGATTCTTCCTGTGTCTGCTGGTCTGGAATGGAATTGATGTCCAGCTGTTCATCATTTGATCAAGTTCACTTCTCTGAAACTAACACCTCTGCTCCCTCCAGAGCTGATTTATCACCAAATCCTTACGTTTGCTCTCGGGATGGATTCGGCTCAATTTATCTGCCACCTTGGGCGTGATCTGTCATAGTCTCATCTCTCTCCTGCCTCCTGGTAGGAATGTGCAGCACCTGATTAGACAGCTCATATTCCCAGCATCTTCTTTTCCCAGTTATATAAGTAGGAGACTTAAGAAAAGGGGAAATGAAAAAGAGAAAGGAGAACTTCAGAGAGTCATCTTGTATTCTCCCCCTCTTCGCTTTTTAATAAGACTATTCTTAAAATTTTGGAGCTTAGAACATCAACCATAGAATGTCAGAAGGCTCTGGGAGGGAACTCAGACCACTGAAAGTTAGAGCTGGAAGAGATCTTGGAAATCATCTAGTTTAAACTCTGGAGGAGGAATCTGAGTGAGGTAGAAGAAAGCGCAACACGGTGCTAGGCACTGTGGATAGAAGCACAAAGAATGAAACCATCCTCATCCTCAATTCTTGGCTTCTGTAACTCAGTAGATGCTTAACTTGGGAAAGTTTCTTTGCCTTTCTGTACCTCAGTTTCCTTTCCTCAGAAAGAAAAGCAGGAAGGGCATAAGCACTTATTACACACCTACTGTATTCCAGGTGGTGTGCTAAGTGCTTTACAGATATTATCTCACTTGATAGAGATAATGATACTAGTCTACCCACTTTCCACGGTTGTTTGGATGACTAAATAAGAGCAACCACGTACAGTGCTTTGTAAACTTTAAAACGTGATATAAATCTGTTGTTTAGTAGTTTTTCAGTCGAGTCTGAATCTTTGTGACCCTTTTTGGGATTTTCTCGGCAAAGATACTGGAATCATTTGCCATTTCCCTTTCCAGCTCATTTTATCGATGCAGAAACTGAGGCAAAGAGGGTTATGTGACTTGCCCAAGGTAACACAGCTAGCAAATGTCTGAAGGAGCATTTGAACTCAGGAAGAGGAGTTTTCCTGACTCCAGGCCCAGCCCTCTATCCAGTGTGCCACCAACCTGTCTGACATAAATCTAAGTTACTATTATCACTATATCAGCATCTAACATAGATTGATTCTGAGAGTCACGTAAGATCATGGATGTACCAAATTTGGAAAAGCTTACATATGGGCCTGGTCATAGCTTGCATGTCAGTATGCCTGATAAATAACACTCTCTTATAAGTACCAAGCTCATGTTCTTTGAAGTTCCTCATTGGTTATATGTTTCTACCATTTCACACCCATCACGCATCCCTCATTTACTATCTCTAGGGCATTCAATTCTCCAGAAACAGTTATAGTCCATGTCTCCTTGCTGCCATACAGCAATACCAGTATAATGTTGGCATTAGTCAATAGTCAATAAACATTTAGCAAGTGCCCACTATGTGCCGGGCACTGTTTTGGGTGCTAGGGATACAGATATGAAAAAGAAAGATGGTTTCTGCCCAGAAGGAGCTTAGTGACTAATGGAGAAGGTAGCACATAAAAAGAAACTGAAAAGCAGAGGATGGGGAAAGGTACTCACCTTTGGGGCAGGCAGGAGGGCAGTGCAGAAGTCAAAGAAATCCCAAATGAGCACAGCCAGAAAAGCCAAAGCACTGAATACAGGTGGGTGGGAAATGAGAAGGGCCTTTGTTCCTGGGGATGCTTGGAGTCGGAAAAGGAACCTGACAACTTCCCAAAGGAAATTTATCCTGTTCTTCTCCTTCTGTTCAACTCTGACCCTAACCTGTTGTCTGTCCTACACGGGCCTTCTGATGGACAACTCTGTTGATTATAAATATCCCATCACCTATACAGTAGACTTCCTCTGTCCGTCTGGTTTTCTTTTGAATAGTTTCAGATCTTTTCCAGGAGGCTAAGGAATGTTTCTAACATCACACAGATAATATATCTAAGGGGGGACTTCCTGATTCTGATGCCAGTTCTCTTTCCATTATATCATGATGCTTATTAGAGATAACTCTCAGACCATAAATTGTGGAGCCCTAGGTGTTCCCTACACAAATAAAATCATGTTGAATAAATTAATAATAATAATAACGATAGGTAGCATTTATATAATACTTTAAGGTTTGTGAAGCTCTTTACAAATATTTCATGTTATCCTTACAATAATCCTAGGAGGTAGGAGCTTATTTTATTCTCAATTTATAGATGAAAGAGCTGTCATGGATAGGTTAAGGGACTCTCCTCAGGTCACGTAGCTAGTAAATATCTTTTATGAGGTAGAGGTAAGGAGAGAGGGCATTTCAAGCATGGGGGAAAGCCATTGAAAAGGACTGAGGTAGAAGATAGAGTGTTGTTGGTGAGAGGAACAGAGGGAAAGCCTGTTTGGTTGGATCACTGAATATGGAAGGGGGTAAAATGCACCACATGATGGACCTCCCAACTGGGAGTATTCTCCCATGTTTCTTCTTTGGAGCCATATTTTTCTTTCTAGTTTTGCGACATTCTTTTCTTTTTGTATGGGTGTTTCCCCTTCAGTGATTGTGAATTTTGTTTTCTTGGTTCTTCTTACTTCATTTTGCATAGAGTAAGGCCTTAAGGAAAGCTAGTCTTATCTAGATGGTAGGGCCTTCAGAAATGTGGCTTCTATAAAGAGGCTGTTGTAACAATTTAAGAGGGAAATGATAAGAGCCTAAAATCAAATGCTACCTTTGGGAGTAGAAAGAAGGAGTCAGTTGCAAGAGACATGGCCTACATAGAAAAAGACAAATTTGGTAACAATAATATTGTGGGGTAAGGGAAAGTGAGGACTTGGTAAGGATAAACCTGGATGTTGGTACCTTTGGAAAAAAAATAGAGAAGTTTTGGGGGGAGAGGGGAAGATAATGAGTTTGGTTTTGGACATGTTGAGTTTTAGATGTCTCTGGGACATCCAACTTGAAATGCCCAATAGAGAGAAATGATGATATAGGACTGTTAGAAGGAAGGCTGAGGCATGAGATATTGATCCCTAGATCAATATTTATATCTATATCTGTGTAGATACAGGTCTATAGCTAGATGCTATCCCCTCAAGCCATGGTTCCATCAATAGGATGAAATCAGTATTTTGTTGACAGCATAGTGGTACCTTCAGGCTTAATCCTTTAATTATCAGGCTGATTTGATTCAATGCATATGTATATTTATATAGGATATGTATGTATCATATACATGAAAGATATCACACATACTACATATAGATAGATTTGGTATGAACTTCTATCTACATAGGACGCATATGAAGATATGCAGATATAAAGGATATCTATGTCTGTACTGGTTGCTAGGTGGCACAATAGGAAGAATTCTGGGCCTGGACTCAGGAAGACCTGAATTCAAATCCAGTCTCAGATCCTTACTAACTGTGTGATCCTGGGTAAGTTCGAGCACTTAGTCCTGGAGACTAGTAATCACTATATAAATGTTAGTTGTTATGTTATTATTATCTGCATCTGCGGCTCTGTCTGGTTTCTGCCCCTCTCAGGATAAGCTCACAATTTCTGATCTCATCATTACTGGAGCTTTGGACACCACCTCCTGAAGCCTTGTCTTTCCTCTGATTGGAGAGACTGGAGGGTAGAGTATCAAACTCCTCCCTAATTTTTTTTTATAGAGGGCAAAAATTGAACCCTCATCTCACTCCACTTTGCACCTGCAGCTCTGCCTGGTTTCAATTCCAGGGAACAAGATGCCCCAGGGCCTGGCCCCCTTTGGTGTCTCTCCCTTTCCCCCTTACCTTCCCTGTTTTCCAAGCTTCTTTTGGATATCTCTTTTATTAGACTGGAAGCTCTTTGAGGGCAGAGGCTGTCTCTCTTTTCTTATTTGTATCTTCATTGATTAGCACAGTGCCTAGCATATGTAGGTGCTTATGAGATATTGAATTAAAGATATCTCAAGCCCAAATCTGTATCCATAGTTGTTGTTTGTCCTTTGCTTTGAAAAGGATCAATCACATCATGGGGGTGATGTCTTGATTTGCTCATGAATTGGATTTAAGTGAGGAAGAATTAAACAAAGTCATCAGTCTCACTCTCTCTTCTAGAGTCATTGAAGTCTAATGGCAAGAAGAAAGTCAGGATGACTGGAGATGACTCTGGATGCAGTGCATAACCTTGGAATCTTTGATGCATAACCAAGCTCTGAACACTTCACAGCAGCTGCTTCAGTTGCTTTTGTGGGCATTGGAACAAATCCTTCTCATCTGCCCATTCTGTTAGGGAAGGTCTTCACATGCTTGGGATAGACATCCCCCTAAATGGATTGACTCCTTTTGGTTACCCTCAACCTGGTTTAGTCTGACTGCCACGATGGTTTCACCAGGTAGCCACTGTGCATGCTGCAGCTTCTTGGAGCCACAGGTGAGACTTGGCTGAAGGTAGACGCCAAAGGTGGATGAGCAGCCCTGAGAAAGGTTTGTCAAACCCTCACACCAGAAGTGCTAGTCCTTCCTGAACATCCCATTTATCTCATATCTATAGTTACACTACATAGATATATAGGTGCATCTGTATAGATAAATCTATATATCATCTTCGAAGAGATGATAGTTAAACCTATGGGAGCTGACAAGAGTACTGAGAAAGAGAGAGTATAGAGGGAAAAGAGAAAAGGGCCTATGATAAAACCTTGGGTAACATCCACAGATATCTGCATGTCTGTAGTGCCTTTATACTCTGAAATTCCATGATTCTACGTGATAATAACAATAACTCAGTTCTGTAAGGCTTTAAGATGTATGAAATGCTTTTTTTTCCCCTCAGTGATCCCATTGTGGTTAATTCTACTCTATCAACAATACTATACAATATAGTAAATCATACATTTATTGACCACCTGCTGTGTGTGTGTGTCAGCACTTTGTTAGGATCTGAGAAAGATACAAATTATAAATAAAACAATCAATAAAACAATCCCTGTCTTCTTACAATCTTATAGAGGGTTAGGACACACAGTATAATGCAATAACAGCTAATATATTCTAAGTGCATCAGGAGCCTGTACAACAAGAGACTTTATGAAATGTGAGCAGGAAGATCATTGTTTTCTTGGGAAATAAGGGAAGACTTCTTGAAGGAGGTGACAAGTGAATTAGGCTTTAAAAGGTAGGTAAGAATTAAACATCCTTTCTTGAAGTCCCATAGCTGTCAGAGGGTAGGGTATCTTTTTTATAGGATAATAGAATCTTAGATCTAGGAATGGAAGGGACTACAGAAACTGTCTATCCAACCCTCTCATTTTTACAGATGAGTCCTTCAAATGTCCTTTGCATCAAATCAGCCTGTTGATTAAGGGATTAAGCATGAAGGCACTTATATTGTCACCAAGATAATAATTTCATCCTGCTGATGGGACCATGGCTTGGGGGGATAGAATGATGAATGATAAAGCATTTATTAAGGGCTTACCATGGACCAGCCTAACCTTGAACTTTCCTCCCTGTTTTTTTTTTTTAATTAAAAAAATTCAACAGTCGTGCCTAAGACAGCTTTGTGGGGGAGCATGGAAGCATATGGAGACTAATAAGGGAAAAAAGTATAGGAATAATATGAGTACTTAAGAATGACTTTTGAATGGTTCAGTGCTATAAGACTTGGCACCACAGTCTAAATTCTATCAAGCAAGGTAATGGAGGGTAGAGAAGCCGTGACAACCAGAGCGACTGCAGAGCTAAATGATGCTATAAACCTATGGTACCAAAGAGTCACCAAGACAGTCTAATGAGACCATGGCTACAAAGGCTTTGCCAGAAGCAGATTCTTGTTATTTTATTCCCAGAATAAAGATTTTATACATCTGATGGTAAGATCATTTATTCATTTATTTGTTCATTAATTCATTATTTATTCATCATGTAGTTACTAAGTCCCTATAATGCATAGCTTCTTGTGCTGAATCCTCCAAGACCTTGTTCAGTACTCACCTACTCATGGAGTCTTCCCAGGTCTCTCCAGGCTGCTCTAAATTCTTCATTCTCTAAACTCATGGACTCAGAATTTTAGAAGGAGCCATAGATAGAATCTAATCTCTCTCTCTTTTACCTTACGCTTGAGAAAACTGAGGTCCCAAAAAAGATTTCGCTTTCTAAGTATTTAAAATATAATATTAGACTATAATATTCCCAGCACTTAGAATGTAATATTAGCTCATAGAATTTTAGAAGGGGCCATAGATATTTTCTAATCCCTCTCCTTCATCTCACACTTGATGAAACTGAGGTCCCAAGGAAGGGCTTCATTTCCCAGCTATTTAGAATATTATATCAGAATATAATGTTCTCAGCACTTAGAATATAATATTAGCTCATATATTTTTAGAAGGAGCCATAGATATCAGCTAATTTCTCTCTTTTATCTTACTCTTGAGAAAACTCAAGTCCCAAGAAGGGCTTCCCAGCTATTCCCAAACCTCATCTCCTCTCATTCTAACTCCCCCTTCCTGTGCTATCTTCTGAATAGAGGATAGGATGCCAAGCCCCTTGAGGTCAGGGCCTGCTTGCTTTTCTTCAGATTTAGGTCCTTGGCACTCAGTACAGAGCCTGGCATATAGAAAGTACTCAATAAACGCGTTCTCATTCTTGATGTTATCTTCTCAAGCCAAAGTCCTCTCTCCTTTTTACTGAGCTAAACTTTCTAAAAGGACTGTCTCCATTTGGTGCCTCTCCTTCCTATGCTCTTCCTTTTCAATCCCTGATATTTAGCTTCTACCCCTAATTATTTGTTATAACTATCTCTGAGGTATGCAGTGATTCCTTTTTTTTTTTTTTGCTTTTTTTTTGGAGGGAGGAGGGCAGAGCAATTAGGGTTAAGTGACTTGCCCAAGGTCACACGGCTAGTAAGTGCTAAGTGTCTGAGGTCAGATTTGAACTCAGGTCCTTCTTACTCCAGGGCCAGTGCTCTATTCACTGTGCTACCTCATCGCCCCATGCAGTGACTTCTTAAATGACTAAATCCAGTGTTTTCTTTTCCATCCTCATTCTCCTTAACCTCTCAGTAGCTTTTGACACTTTCCAGCCCCACATTTTTTGATATTGTTCTCTCTTGGCTATTAGTACTGTAAGAGCTCAGGGGAGGGATCCTGGGGGGGTATAAAGAGTCAGAGAAGTCTTCCTAGAGGTATTGGGACTGGCATTGGGTCGTTAAAGATAGAGTGGATAGAGTGGACAGAGTGCTGGGCCTGGAATCAAGACTCATTTTCCTGAGTTCCAATCTGGCCCCAGACACTTAGTAGTTGTGTGATCCTGGGCAAGTCACTTAACCCTATTTGCCTCAGTTTCCTCATCTGTAAAATAAGCTGGAGAAAGACATGGCAAATCATTCCAATATCTTTGCCAAGAAAACCCCAAATGGGCTCATGAAGAGTTGGATATGACTGAAACCACTGAATGGTAAGGATTTGGGGGCCAAATAAGAGAAGATGCAAATGCAAAATACTTGGGTCATGTTATTTTAAAATCATTGACTTTGGAATCCTTGAAAACTGAACTTTACTACCAGCTCTAATGATCTATCTATCTGTCTGTCTGTCTGTCTATCTGTCTATCTATCTATCTCCCTGTCCATATCTGTGCATGAATATGTGTTTATACATATATATCCACACCTGTGTATGTATATATAAAGTGATATTCTAGTCAGTGTTTAACAACTGGCTCTCTAAAATGCAAGATGTACTTTTAAGCTTAATCTGCATTACTAATATTTTCTTTATCACTTTATTATCCTAAAAATCAATAAAACAATGATCGAGTCTTGATTTATAGCATTTGTCAATTTTTAAGGTATAAATACTTACACTGAAAATTTATATTTAATAATTGGCTCTCAGGAGCAAAAACCTTAAAAAAATGCCTGTTGTCTTGACCTGCATTTAGTTAGAGAATCCATAGAGCTCTTTCATCAACAGTAGTAATAACAATAGAAGCCAGCGTTTCGATAGTGCTTACTATGTATCATGTACTGTGCTAAGCACAGTTGTTATCAGTTGTTATCTCATTTGATCTTCACAACAACCTTGGAGGTAGGTGTTATTATTATTCCCATTTCATAGATGGGGAAACTGAGGCAAACAGAGGTTAAGTGACTTACCCAGGGTCACACAGCTAGTAAATCTGAGGCTGAATTTGAACTCAGTTCTTCCTGACTTCAAGCCCAGACTCTTATTGGTACATTGACACTTTTTTTCATTAGTTTCTTAAGTCAAGATGATCAAAATAATAAATGAAGTCCTAATTTCTTAATATTCTTCTGGTTTCTAAGTCCAGTTAAAAATAAAAACATAAATACAAACTTGCACCAAAAACACACACATGCACAAAAATAAAATAAAAAAGCCACAAACACACAAAAGTTAAGTGTAAAAGTTCACATTGAAAATTTAACAATTGGCTCTTGCAAGCTGATTCAAGCTGCCTCCAGCACTCACCTGGTTGTTTGTCATGGGACATGACAGTCTCCAAAGTATTAAAATTGGTTTTCACAGAAAGGTATATGATGGATATAAGCAGGCTAGGATGAACCAGACTCAGGAATATGATGAAAGAAATATATTCCTGCAAAAGAAAACAGGTTGAGGTGGCTAGGTGGAGCAGTGAGTAGAGCACTGGCCCTGGAGTCAGGAGGACCTGAGTTCAAATGGGGCCTTGGACACGTAACACAAAAAAACTAGCCATGTGACCTTGGGCAAGTCACTTAACCCGACTTGCTTTACCTTCACCTTCCAAAAAGGCAAAACAAAGCAAAACAAAACAAAAAAAGAAAACATTTAGTTAGAACAAAGGATGACACTGATGGCCTTTGGGCTTCCCTGGTGTCTTAATGTCAGGAGAGAACAAAGAAGGCCCCTCATGTGTTAAACGTACCCCCTGTGATGAACTTATGAGAGATCCTGCCTAACCATCTCATTGTGTGGACAGAATATTTCTTTTTTGGTTGCATCAATGGAGAGAATCTCCATATTGATGAAATCACAGATTCATTTGAGTGTTTTGAGCCAGAATTTGTTTCTTTCATGGTCTGAAAGACACAGATACACTTCAGGGGATTTCCTCATTGTCTTGGTTTATAACCCTTCATCCAGGAAAACTGAAAAAAATGTTTGTATCTCATCCAGTCTACTGAGCTTAACTCTGCTTGAAAACATGTAGTTGACAATATTATAACAGAAAGTTTTATTATAAGAAGAAGGCAAGAGAAGCAGAAATCCTTGCATGAGTAGTCATTAGTCCCAAAGAAGATATATATAAATCCCTCCAGGTCTGAATATGAGGTTTCAGATGGTGGAGGTCCCTTCCTCTAAAAGTCAGGCCTTAGCAAGCTGCTCACTACTATTTGAAGGGAGAGTGTGTGTGTGTGTTTGTGTTTTAGTTTTTTAATTTTATTTTTTGTGCATATTTGTGTTTTTATTTTTAATTTTTTGTGCATGTTTGTGTTTGTTTTAATTTTTAATTTTTTGTGAAACATACCCTACCCCTGTGTCATCTCCCTCTGACTGGAATGTTTTTTCCCAGAATCTCCATTTTAACAAGGACTGCCCATGTCATTATTTCTCTGTAGGCTACACTGCTAACTTTCCCAGACATTCTCTACTACACCCCCAAGCTTAGTATCTTTATCTCTTCTCTTCCTCACTCCTCAGCTTCCTCTTGTATGTTGTCTTTCTTCTATAGAATAAGCTCCTTGAGATCAGCACCTATCTTTCTTTCTGCTTGTCTTCGTGTGCACATTACCTA
Source organism: Pseudochirops corinnae (assembly GCA_028646515.1). Classification (NCBI taxonomy): domain Eukaryota; kingdom Metazoa; phylum Chordata; class Mammalia; order Diprotodontia; family Pseudocheiridae; genus Pseudochirops; species Pseudochirops corinnae. The sequence goes on from CM053592.1 coordinate 137,781,709, forward strand.
GCACATAGTAAATGCTTAGTTTAGTAAATTTAGTGAATTCTTAATGCTTGTTGGCTTGGCTTGGCATTTGAAGATAAAATAATGGCCCTACTAGGCCTATTAGGCACAAAACATCTGAAAAGGTGCAAAGAAGGAGTTGGGAGTATCCTCTAAATACCTGCTGTATCTCTGGGGAGAAAGCCAGGAGCTGAGAGAAGCTGATTTCTGTAAAACAGAAACTTAAGCAGAATAGCAAAACCGAAAACCTGAACATGTAACAAGGATACAGGCTATAAGCAGGGTTAATATAGAACCTGAGCTTTGTGAGCTGTTTCACAGGCTACTAATTCAACTTCTGTATCCTGTAACATGTCACTGTCTTGATTTCTCAGATTGATCATCAACTCTTCATGTCAGAGACCTTGTTATATGTTTCTGTGTATCACAATATTTTACACAGAGATCGGCACATACCAGGTACTTTTTTCAATAAAACCTTGCTGAACTGAATGGAATTCAGTCTTATTCTAAATCACTTTCCCCCAGGAGAGAGGGGTGGCCAGTTAACTGCCAGGGGTGAGGCGTGGGGGTTGTCTCTTTTATGCATTTTCAAATTCCTTAGAATAGTGGTAAAAATAGGCTAAGAATAATCAAAGATGTAAGAATAGTCACAAATTTGTTTTTAGACCCATAATTAGACTAGAAGTGATTATTTTTCAGAAGAGAAGCAATTTTTGGATCCTATTTCCATTGAATTACAAGCAACGTATTGTGTGAAGCTGGGTCACCTTGGCTTCTCCAGTATTATTTTAAACATTCTTTATAAATAACAACAGGACAGGATTAAGAGAACGGCTGAGATGTTGCACTAAATGAAGAAACCCCTCACAAAGAGAGGGTTTTGTTTTTGAAATATCAAATGTTACATAGCTTGGTTGGATCATATTTTAAGAATAAATCATTTTGGGGAAAATAAATTCTAAAAATTGCCACTACATTCAGGTAAATGATATTTCTTGCACAGATATTTTGTCTAAACCATACAAGACCCAAAGAAAGGAACTAAAGCTATTGAAGAAGAAAAGGCTTCAGGAGAATCTGAGCTTAGCCTTCAAGTATTTGCAGGCTGTCATGTAGAAGAAAGATTAGACTTGTCCTTCTCTATCAGGCAGAACAAGGGGCAATGTATAGAATTAACAGAGGCATTTTTAGACTTGATACATGGGGAAAGTTCCTAAAAATTAGAAATGCCTCAAGAAGCAGTGAGTTCCTCATCAATGGAAGCCTTAGTAGATCCTGAATGACTCCCAAATGTCATCTTCAGAATGAGATGGACTAGATGGACACAAGTCCTGTCCAGCTATGAGACTTAGTGCTGCAGTGTATACTGCAGGGAATAACAGAGTACTGGGACTACAGAGATTATTTTATCTAAGCCTGATCTAATGAATTACAGTGGCATACCTGACAGAAAATCATCCATCCAATGGTTAAACGTTTTCAGGGAAAGGTAACTCCTAACATACCTCCTGAGATAGCTCATTCTGTATTTCACTAGCTTGAATTAAGAAATGTCAACTCATATTGAACCAAAATCATAGTCAGTAGAGGGCATCAGAGGTCTCCCTTAAGGTCAAAATAGGTACATGATTTAGATATAAAGGGTAATATAAGTAAATTGGGGGAGTATGGAAAAATTTAGCAATCAGATCTATGGGTAAGGAAAGAGTTTATGACCAAACAACAGATAGGGAAAATCACAGGAAGTAAAATGGATAATTTTGATCACATAGAATGGAAAAGTTTTTCACAAACAAAATTAATGCAACCAAAATTAGAAGGCAAGCAAGAAACTGGGAAAATTTATAGGAAGTTTCTCTGATAAAAACCTCATTTCTCAAATATATAGGGAACTAAGTCAAATTTGTAAAAATAAAATAGTCAAAGAATGTGAACAAGTAGTTTTCAGAAGAAATCAAAACTTCTATAGTCATATGGAAAAAATTAACTAACTCATTAATAATTAAAGAAATACAAGTTACAACAACTGTGTGGTGCTACTCATGCTTACAGATTGGCTAACATGACAGAAAAGGAAAATTATAGATACTACAAATAGGGACAGTAAGGCATTATTGATGAAGTTGTGAACTGGTCCAACCTGTCTGGAAAACAATTTGAAACTGTGCTAAAAGAGCTATAAAACTGTGCATACTTATTCACTCAGCAATACCACTCCTAGGTCTGTATGCTAAAGAGATCAGAGAAAAAGGAAAAGGACCTTTGTGTACAAAAATGTTTATAACAACTCTTTTTGTGGTGTCAAAGAATTGGAAATTGAGGGGATGTCCATCAATTGGAAAATGGTTGAACAAGTTGTGGTAAATGATTGCAATAGAATACTATTATGCTATAAGAAATGATGAGGAAGATGCTTTCAGAAAAACCTGGAAAGACTTATAGGAATTGACATGAGAGCAGTGAAGTGAAGAGAACCAGAACATTGTACACAGAAACAACAATGTTATAATGATGCAAGACTTAGCTACTTTCCTCAATGCAGTGATCTAAGAAAATTTCAAAGGATCCGTGATATAAAATGCTACATACTTCCAGAGAGAGAACTGATGAACTCTAAGTGTAGACTGAAACATACTTATTTTTCTTATCTTTGATTTTGTGTGACTTTACATATATAATGGGCATCATATTGCTTGCCTTCTCGGTGGGTTGGAGAGGGGCCAGAGAGAGGGAGAGAATTTGGATCTCAAAATTTAAAAAAAAATGTTAAAAAGAAATAATAAATAAAATAAAAATAATAAAACACATAAGAATAAAATAAAAATAATGAATAAATAAAGGATTTATAGATTCATAGGTTGTCAGAGTTAGGAGGGAACTTAAAGACCATCTAAGCTAACCCCTCCTTTTTACAAGTGAGGAAACTGCAGCCCAGAGAAGTAACTTGCTAAAGGTCACATAGTTCATTAGTGGTGAAGCTGGCATCCCACAAAACCTACTTTTGTCACAGGACTATAGCCTTGGGAGTCAGGGACTCAGGATTCTCATCTTAGCTCCAATTTTGGCTCAACCAACCTTGCATAAGTTGCTGACTTCCAAAACCAAATGGAATGATGGGGAGGGAACTATGATAGAGTACAAGAAATATTAGCCAGAAAATCAGAAGACCTGAGCTCAAGTCCTGGCCCCAACATTTACTGGATGCATCAGAATCTGCCCAAGCCTCAATTTCTTCATCTATAAAAAGGGAATAATGATACTCGTCCAAACTCCTTGACAAGGTTGTTTTGAGGGCCATGTTTCATAAATTACAAAACATTATAGACATGTTCACTATTATTATACAGCTCTGTCTTGTCGGGTGGTGTGTAAGTAAACTATCTAATTAATTATTAGGAGGTAGCATACAATGACTCCTCTTTCTATCCTTCACAATAAAACTAGATGGCATTACTGGGGAGGGAGGGTTGTCTTTTATCATTACATATTACTTTAATTTCATTTTATTGCCAAATGTTCTATTTTTCTTCTGGAGTTAAATTCCCCTAAGCAGACTGAAATTCTTTTCAAGATGCTGTTTTTGTTGCTGTTGTTTATTTCCCTCCTGAGACTCAGGGAAGAACATAACTTTAATTCTCAGCTACCTTAAGAGAGGTCTAAATAATTACCCCAAATAGGTCTTGCTTATGTTAGACAGAGTCCAGGACCTTACTTACCCAGACAGTCATGAAGTGCTAATAGCAGGAGACTCTACAGAGGCGTTCCATAGGAGACTGAAGAGTATGTAGATTCATAAAATGTCAGAACTAGGAGGGACCTTAGAACATACAATGTGAAAGCTGGAAAAGACTTTTCAAATTATATGGTTGAGCCTTGTCATTTTACAGGTGGAAAGCTTGAGGTCTAGACAGCTTTGGTGATGTCCAAGGGTATATAGCAAGTTATTGGCAAAACTGGGACTAGAGCCTGGGTCTTTTGACATCCAGGTCAGAATTCTGTCTCCTCCCCTCCATTCTTCTCTCCTTTCCTTGTCCCCCTCCCTTCCCCTTCTCCATCCATTTCCTTCTCTTCCTTAAGTGTGAGGGAGATGGTGAAAATATTACTATACCCATTTTCTAGATGAGGAAACTGAGGCTCAGATTTTTCCCATGACTATACATAACTGATGAGTGCTGAAAAAGGATTCGAACCTCAGGTCTCCTTATTCCAAGTCCAGCACTGATCACCATACCATGCTGTTTTTCCTTTGAACTTATACCTTGAGTGACCTTAGACTAATCACTTCCCTCAAGCCCTGGAGCCATCTTATGCTCACCCAGGTGGCTTTCCCCATATCTTGGCTAGAACTAGACCAGTGACCCCCAGCTCCAAACCATATAGTCAGGCATATCCCCTCTTCCTCTTCCCCCCAGCTCTAGTTCATGTGTTGCCTTCCCCTTATAGGATAGAATCTCCTTGAGAGCAGGGCCTGCCTTGCTTGCTTGTACATAACTCCTCAGAACTAATATAGTGCCTAACATATAAGCACTAAAATCAGTGTTTTCTCCAGTTAGTTACCTTGGTTTGTAAAAATGAAAAATGAAGGAATTGACCTAGATGATCTTTATTTTTTCTTTTTTAATGTAAATCCTATTTTTCCAATTATATGTAAAAACAATTTTCAACATTCATTTTCATAAAATTTTCAGTTCCAAATTTTTCTTTCTCCTTTCCTCCCTTCCTCCCCTTCCCTTTCCCTGAGACAGCAAACAATTTGATATAGCAATCATGTAAGGCACATTTCCACACGTCTTGTTGTGAAAGAAGAAATAGAACAAAAGGAGGAAAAACATGAAAAAAAAAAGTGAAAATAGCATGCTTCTATTTGCATTCAGACTCCATAGTTCTTTCTCTGGATGTGCATTGCATTTTCCATTATGAGTCTTCTGGAATTGTCTTGCTCAGAATAGCTAAGTCATTCATAATTCTTCGTTGTGCAATATTGCTGTTACTATGTACAATGTTCTCTTGGTTCTGCTAACTTCACTTAGCATCAGTTCATGTAAGTCTTCTGGATGACCTTTAAAGGACCCCTCAGTTCTGATAGTTTATGTATAATTGGGGTTCCCCGGCATTGTCCTAAGACCCCAGCGCCCCTGCTGGTAGAAACTTTGCTCTGGGATTAACAATGTCTTCTTTTACAAATACTAAAGTCCTTTGTGTCCACTGACAAGGATTTTTTTTCTGGCACCTAGCAGTTTGGTCAGAAGAGAGAATTGCCTGACTCTAAAAACCATTCCTCTGGTAAACCCCATGTCAAATAGGACCTTAGAGAGGATATTATAGATGGGAAAACTGTGACAGAGAGGGGAAACTACCTGCTTGTATTTCATCAGCTTGTTAGGAACAGAGCCTAGACTAGAGCCTAGGTCTGTGCTATGTACCAGGCACTGTACTCAGTGCTGGGGGCACAAAGGCAAAAATGAATCAATGCCTGCCCTCAAGGAGTTTACATTTTATTGTGGGAAAACAGCAAATATACAGTGAAGTTAATAATGTTATACACACATAGATATACATACACACAAATAATTGATACATAATTATATATAATGCACATATATATCGTTTTGTTCAGTCATTCAGTCTTGTATGACTCTTCATGACCCCATAGACCATAGTGTGCCATTACTGTCCATGGGGTTTTCTTGGCAAAGATACTGGAGTAGCTCGGCATTTCCTTCTCCAGCAGATTAAGACAACAGAGATTAAGTGTCTAGGGTCACACGCCTAAGTATTTGAGGCCACATTTGAACTCAAGTCTCTCTGACTTCAGACCTAGCACTCTTCTGAGCCACTTAGCTGCCTTCAAGGTAAACAGAGGTTAAGGGACTTGCCCAGGATCTTGCAGCTACAAGTATCTCAGGTCTTCCCAAATATACATACATAATACATATATAATTGTGTATTAATATATAATATATATAATTACAAATACAAAGAAATTTTTGGAAGGATAGCATCAGCACTCCACAGCTGAAAGGATTTGAGCAGAGCTTGTGTTAGGAGGTGACATTTAAATTGAGACTTGAAGAGAAGTAGGGCTTCCAAGAGAAGGAGACAAGGAAGGAACATGTGATTTAGAGTTTCCCAAGCCTAGGGTTTACATGGATTGGGATTGAAATTGGAGAGAGATGGGACTCTTCTCCAGCTACTGAAGATCGTTAAGTCTTTTGATGAAAAGGGAGGTGTATTCCTATTTCAGCAGGTATGTGCTGATCTAAGCAGTATTACTCTTTCTACCTGTTCCAAAATGGCTCAAGCTAGCCATTTGGCTTGGATTAAAGGAACAGAACAGAGAGCAGCTGTCAGGCCCTATAATTATACTAGTTCTACCAGAGATCCTTCTATCTTCCGTGGTGAGACACAACTGTTGGATTTTCTAATGAACTGTGTATGCCCCTCTTCCCCCCACCTCCACCCCCTTTCCCTCTCTCATGATCATAACGACTTAGACCATAATCTAAAATGAAGAGTTTAGGCTAGATAACATATATAGGGTCTCTTCTAGCTCTGATAGTCCACAGTCTATGTTCTAAGGTCCCCTCTAAATCTGTATTCTGTTTTCTACCTTCTAAGGTCTCTTTCCGCTCTAAAATAGCATAATGTCTGGCTAACAAGTATAGTATCTTAATCCAAAGAAACACACCACCAGTAAACAAATCTAAGGAGGGTTAGTGAGATAGGTCAGGAGCTGGCAGAGTTTATCAGTGTGAGCAGAAAACAGCAGGAAACTGCCTGAGATAAGGTCTGGAAAATGGGTACTCATTTCTGTCTACATTGTTGGTGGTGGAGGAGGAATGAGTATAACTTGGTATAATTTTAGTATAACTTAAAACAAAGTGTTGAGAAAGGAGGGTGGAGTTCAGGAAAGAAACGCGAATGGACCTCGCAAGGCAGCAGGTCAAGAGAGAGAAAGCTAGTGTCATAGGCCAGGTCCTAGCCCTGTACAGACAGATCTAACAGATTCATGGCATAGCTGGGACAGAAGTGTTTCCATTGGGTGAATTCCTGCACACCAAGGACATTCTTGAAGCCACACATAGCTCCTTTGACATTTAAAGAGGCCTGTTCCCTCTAGGGCCAAACATCAGTGTGTTTGTTATTGTTGTTCAGTCATTTTTTAGTTATATCCAATTCTTTGTGACCCCATTTGGGGGTTTCTTGGCAAAGATACTGGAGCAGTTTGCCATTTCCTTCTCCAGCTCATTTACAGATAAGGAAACTGAGTCAAACAGGTTTAAGTGACTCGCCCAGTGTCACACAGTAAGTGTCTGAGGCTGGATTCAAACTCAGGAAGATGAGTCTTCCTGACTCCCCTGAGCCAAATATCTTGCTGCCCAAATATCAGTGTACTAGAGTGCAAAGAACATTGGCTCTGGTGTCAGAGGACCTGAGTTTAAATCCTACCTATGATGTTGTTATGTGACCAGAGGCAAGTCAATTAAGCTCACTGGGCCTCAGTTTCCTCATTCCTTATTAAAAAATGAGGAGGTTTCTGGACTGAATGGTCTCTGAGGTCTCTTCCAGTTTTAGATCTGTGATCACTTGGCCTGGATGATAGCCAACAGGCACCAGTTTTGAGGAGGAAAAGATTCATTTTGCCCTCCTTTGCCTCATTGCTCATCCATTCATTTATTACCTCATTTACTTAATCATCAGACATCGGTTAAACCCCTGATTTATGTGCATTAAAGATAAATAAAACATGGTTCCCACCCTGAAGGGTCTGTAGTCTAGCAGGAGAATAAGACTTATACACAAATAATTAAAGCACAAATTAAAATATGAAAAGTGCATGAGAAGATTTCAAAGTCTTATCAGAGCAGATCAGGAAGGCTTTGCACCCTGCCTGGGAATCAAGGTGGGCCTCATTGGGAAGGTGCTATCTGAGCTGGGGGGCTATGAGTAAACAAAGGCAGGAAGGTTTGTTAAAGCTTTGGGTAGGCAATCGCTTGGAAGGCTCAGACAAAGAATTCTGCTACATCTCAGGACATGGGTTCTGGGAAAAGACCAACAAGATATAACAGAAAGGGCTCTGGTGTTGGAGTCAGAAGATTTGGGCTTGACTCTTCAACTTTGACAGTGACTAGCTTTATGACACTCCAAATACCTTTTGGAGTCTCAGTGCCTCATCTGTAAAACCGGAATAATCACACTGGTGTTACTTACTTCATAGAATTTAGAGCTGAGAAAGACCTTATAGAGCCCAGCGGTGTCAAATTCAAATATATAGGGATACTGTTGAGCTGTATGTAAGGATCACTATAGTTTGCATATTAACTTAGAAAACCACCATTAACTTTATCTGTTTTCTATTGTATTTTTGTTTATTTTGTTAAATATTTACCAATTCTGTTTTAATCTGGTTCAGGCCATGCAGCTGCTGGGCCCTACCTTTGCTTTAGTCCAACCCCTTAATTTTACATATGGGGAAACTGAGGCCCAGAACAGGGAGATGACTTGCCTCAAGTCACACAGACAATAAGTAGGAGAGCTACAGTCCAAACCCAGGTCCTCCAACCATCAATGCAATGCTTTTTTCTCCCTTGGATGCTGCCTTTCAGGGCTGCTGAGAGGAAAAATGTTTTGTGGACTTTAAAACATTAAAGAAGTTGAGAGATTATTATTATTCTCCTGATCAACCGTATCCTGAATTTCCAATGGATGGACTCCCTTTGTTCTAGAGATAGACACTGCAGTCAATCCTTGTGGTAAATGACTCTGGAAACAGGGGCCTTTGCTTCCCATGAGGTATCAGTCTGTAGGAGAACAGGAGTTCCACAGTGTCAGTCGAAGAAAACCATTTTCTGATTCTCTGTCGACATTTTTATCTGTCAGCATTTGTCCTGATATTTCTCGTTTTGCCCCATAGATCAAGCCCTAAATTAAATTTCTCAGTCCTAATGTTAATATCTTCCAAGTACCTTTTACCACCATAGCTCTTTACCTCCCTCCACCCCTATCCCCACCCCCAAGCTATGCATACTTAGTTTTTCTAATCTTCTCTCATAAATCAAAGCCTCTGGCCATTAATCATATTTGTCCTTTTAAACTAGTCTCTTTTTATTTCTTTCATATGGCTAATAATGCTTATCCTTTCTTTCTACCAAAATTGAGATTGATTATCTCCATGTTTGCATGCAAAAATAAGAATAACAAAAGTTTCTCATGCTTGCACGGGGCCATTCAAAGAGAGCAAAGGCTATATAGGAATGAAGGAGACCTTCTAAGGCTCTCCTCACTACCACCTTGAGCTAGATGACTTCCATTGGTTAACTCCAAAGTTTGTTGGGATACCAGCTGACAATCACCAGCTGGGCACGAATAGGCAGGGGAAATCTGACTACCTCAGGCTCATCTCTGAATTATCAACTGAATTGAGAAGGGAAGCTTTTCCAGAAATGGGAGTATGTGGCTCTCCAGAACATCTCTAAGAAGGAACTACCTGGCAGGGAAGGAGAGACCTTGGCACATCTCCTCCTCCCTTCTCTCTTTAACCAGAGGAGTACTTTCCAGCTTTGAAGGGTCCAAAGGATCTTGTATCTTCCATCTTTCCACCCATGGCTTAAACAATACACATGGATCAGCTCAAGGAAGCATCTGGAATTTTGGCTCAACAAATTATTCTTTTTGTACCACAATGATAAATGTCCTTTTTAAAAAAAATTAATCAAGACTGGCTACCTCAGTGCTTCTCAACTGATAATTTTGTGGAGGAAATACAATGACAGGGGCTTGAGCTTATGGCATTAGAGAATCCCCATCCCCACCCCACTCCCACCCCTGCCAACCCTTTGGGAGTACTCCTAGAATCCTGATGGGGAGAGGAGGCTAGCCTAGCTCTATTAAACCAGATCATCAGCAGGAATAGGAGTTGGGATGGGGATGCCTCAGCATATATGTGGTCTGTGCCAGAGATACCTCATTTTGTTTTGGACAGGTTTATTAGGCTGGTTGCTCAGAGGAATGCTATAGATATAATTTTGTAAAGCTTTTTAACATAATCTCTCATGCCATCTATGTGGTAAAGTGGATAGAGTACTCGACTTGGAGTCAGGAAGATCTGAGTTCAAATCCAGCCTCAGATACTTACTAGTTGTACAACCCTGGGCAAGTCACTTATTTGCTTCAGTTTCTCACTTGTAAAATGTGGCCACACTGGAGAAGAAATGGCAAACCATCCCAGTATCTTTGCTGAGAAAACCCCATGGAGTCATGTAGAGTGGACTGGATGCTCTCCTTGAGGACAAGCTGGAAAAATGTGAAATAGTCACTTAGAGGTAAATGAATTCAGAACTAGATGAAAGGCCAGATACAGAACAGTCATTAATGATTTGTTGTTAATTTGCAAGGTCTCCAGTGGAGCACCCCAGGGTTCTGCCCTTGACCTTGTGCTATTTAACATTCATTCAGGCAGCTAATATATATGTACTATCGTATCTATAACTGTGCTTAAAATAGTTGAGGTTGAAATATATTCAAAAGGTTTGGAAGAAAAGAGCAAAGATCTTTTTAAGAATTCAGGATTCAAAAAAAAAGCAAAGAACTTCATAATTGGTGTTATAGAGCCAAGGTAAAGTCTACTCTTTATCAGGAAGCCAAATGGCAAAATGCAATTAATTTAAATTATTAAGATAATTTCTAAGGGACTGGTCATTAGAAATGAAACAGTGAAGGAAAGAGTGATAATTAAAGTCAAACTATCTTAACCTTTGCTTTTTGCTGGAAAAAAACCCAAACGTTCATGTGCCTTTCTAGGTTTTATTTAGGGTTTTATCAATTAATAAGGAAGAGAGAAAACAGATATGGGAAAGGAGCAAATTAACACATGGCTGGAACTTAGTTGTTCTTTCTGGGTAACATTACCATTGATATTGAGCTCATATTAGGAAGGCTGTTGACTATAGGCATCAGAATAAATTTGAAATCCAATTAAATAGTAATTGATTACAAGCAAAGCTGAGTGAATATACCAATCTGTTCCTATGTGTAGTAATTTATTTCTTTAAATCTTGTTTCAAATGATACTTTCTTGTTGATAAAATATAAATATCTATAATATTTCATCAGTATTCATATGATTATTTTATTAAATTGTTAAAAAAGCCTAATTTTACTATAGAAATTATTATCAGCACTTTCTAAGTTATATATGCCTAATATAAGTGGTAGGCCTATATTACTTCCAACTGGTAGTTTTAACCCAAATTTCAGGAAGAATGCATTGAAAAAAATAACTTTGCTCTGATAGGATGCCTTAAAATTTTAATTCACATCACACATCTAACTATCAAAATTCTAGAGTAATAATAATTCACATTATGAAGCATATTTTACAAAGAATTTTCCTCCCAGTCCTATGAGGTAGCTATTTTAAGCATCATTCCTATTTTGTAAATAGAAAAATAGAAGTATGGGGAGGCAGAATGATTTGCCTAATGGCACATTATTAGTAACTGATGGAGGCAGGACTCAAACTTGGATTTCCTGTCTTCTAACCAAGAGGATAATTAGAACAAGAAAGCCAGAGATTCAAAGATTCATGTTAATAACCTAAAATTCCTCTGGAAGCTGAGGATGGGGGTAGACTCCCCTTTATGGAGGTAGTTGGTGTATACATGTAACATGGCCTCTTTTTTAAACTCTTGTTTCTTGTCAGCCCCAAATCTGCAAGGCCTTTCTGGACTATTCCAGCCCAATTTGACATTCCTTTTAGTACTATTTAGCATTTAATTGCAAAATAATTAGAATTTTTAAATTGTAAAACCACTACTTTGCTACTGTACTGAACCTGTGAATACATGATTGAATAAAAAAAAACAAACCACTTGTTAAACATTTATTGTGTGCCAACTATTGTGCTAAACTGCGAACGTAAACAGAAAAGCAAAGATGACAACTTTCCTCAAGGAGTTTATAGTCTGATAAGAGAAACAATAGCTATGGGGTAGTAGTGGCACTTTGGTTCAGAAAGTTACAGGGATGGGAAGTGGGACCATAGAGGAGTAAGTAGATTGGCACACCCAGTCCAGGAACAATGGCAGACTTAAATTTGTTCTGGTTTCTAGTTTTAAAACTAGAGTGGCCGAGGGGAGGCAAGATTGTGGGTAAAGTTGGGGAATAGATAGGAAATGAAGTGACTTGGGTATTCCTTCTAATGATTCAGATCTCAACCCATCTATGCCTGCCTACCCTGTGCAATTCTTATTCACATCCTCCTGTAAATCCTACAGGTGCCAGGTAGAAGGGTGGGGGGGAGGTCAAGGTTTCCTCTAGTTCTGTTCAGTTTGTGAGGCTAAGAGTTAAAACCTGAGCACTGTCTGTCAGTCATCTCCCAGGGTCATTGCGTGACTGGTCCCCCTTCTTTCCTGATCATAACCTTTCTGATGACTCTATGAACAAGTAGCCAAATAAATATACAAAGTAAGGGTCAAAATCTTACACAAAACCCTTTACTGTTAACAAAGCAGAATGGAACAAAATTAAATAACAAATAACAAACAAGTAAAGAAAACACATTTTGCATTGCTTCTTAACTTAGAATCATAGAACATAGAGTGTGAGAGTGTCAGAATGAATCGAAAGAAATAACTTTGCTCTGAAAATTGCCTTAAAATTTTAATTCACACCACACATCCAGAGTGTCAGAGCTGGAAGGGATCACCTAGCCTATCATAATTTGACAGATGAGTAAATGGAGGCCTAGAGGGGTGACATGGCTTGCTTGAGGATATCCTGTGAGTTAGTGGTGGAACCATAGTCTATGTCATGGATCTGTGCCTTGTCTTCCCAACTAGACTGTAAGCTTCTTGAGGGGAGCTTAGGTTTCTTTGCAGTCCCACAAGAGCTTAGTTTGATGCTAGGTACAGAATGAAGGTTCTACAAATAGTAGTTGAATGAAAGGAAGCCATCGTGCAGAATATCTCTTTGATTATGAATTGGTCACCAAAGTCTGTGGAAATGGAGAGAATCAGGGCTCCACTGGACCTGATGTTGAACCAGGTCCATGTTGGGTCTCCTGGAGTGCGAGGGCTTTTGGAGTCTCCTTTCACCTCAACTCCAGTTCCCAGAGATCTTCAATGGTTTGGGAGAATACCCCAAGGCTTAGGGGTGTCATGACTTGCCAAATTACATCCAACATAGGGTGATGAAATCTGGCAGAAAAAATAGTTTTTCTGATTTGTAAATCAGTGCCAGTGTAGGTGTTCACTGGATTTACTATAGGTATATTTCTGTTGTTGGTTATTAGATAGACATACATCCTTATAGGCTCTCCAAGAGAATTGTTTGCACTGATGAACTATAAGGAGATTGAAGTTCTAGTCATAGGTTTAGAGATGGAAAGGATGTGGAGGGAAGAAAGCTCTATCACCAGATAGAAACATGAAGAGGGAGAGGGACCAACTTGACAGGGAACCATTACGGGATCCCCTCTGCTGGGACTATGATTCATGTCAATTGTGTAGTTGTTAGGGGAATGTGGGGCCCACCAGAAAGGAAGGTTTCTTGACTCCCTAGCAACCCTGAGTTCTCTTCCCCTTGCAAGCAGCTCCTCCTTAGGGTAGTACTATGAGGTAGGAGGACTATAGAAATGTGGGCGAGGTGGAGCCTCACCAGAAGAGGGGTTGCTTGTTTCTTCAACCACTTTTACTTTTTTCACCTTGTGGGGTATTGAGCCCACCCAAGATAATAATTTAAGACTAGATGACACTATGGGTCCCTGGGGGAGGCATCAGCCCACAGGGGAAGGAAGGGGAGTAATATTGACTGTTTATGGGCTTAGGAAGGAGTCTTTTGAGTTTTTTGTTGGAAAAATAAAACCTATCTCTATAAGGTGGCACAGTGGATAGTGCACTGGGCTTGGAATCAAGAAGACTCATCTTTATGAGTTCAAATCCAGCTTCAGATACTTATTGACTGGGTGACCCTGGATAAGTCACTTAACTCTGTTTACCTCAGTTTCCTCATCTGTAAAATGAGCTGGGAAAAGAAATAGCAAACCACTCCAATATCTCTACCAAGAAAACCCCAAAATGGAGTCACAAAGAATTGGACATGACTGAAACGGCACAATTATAGCTGATGATTTTTAGCCTCAGTGCTTACATCTGAGTTTCTTCTGTGCATGAGCCAGATTTTAATGTTTCTGGGGAAACCCTACGTGAGTACATGTAATAAAGAGGCTTTAGAGAGAAGCCCTCCAAATCAAATCTGATTCCATGCAATAGCATAGAGCTCTTTGGCTACAGTTCTGTGTCGTGGGTTACATATGACTATCATTTATTCATTCATCCTTGTTTATCTTGGTTCAACATGATATGAGTATTGTTGATCAACTGTTTCAGTCCTGTCCTACCCTTTGTGACCCCATTTGGGGTTTTCTTGGCAAAGATACTAGAGTGGTTTGCCATTTCCTTCTCCAGATCATTTACAGATGAAGAACTGAAGCAAATAGGGTTAAGTGACTTGCCCAGGGTCACACAGCTAAAACGTGTCTGAGGCTGGATTTGAAGACTAATTGAAGATTTTGAAGATTAATCTGTCGACTCCATGCCTTATGCCCAACCCACTGCACCATCTAGCTGCCCCATGTGAGTATAGGTCTATCAAATACCAGAACCGACATTCCCATGCTTATCATTTCTATCTCTTTCCAAACAACTAGACCATTGGCTCATTTCACCCGGGGCTGAATTTCCCACATTTTCACTGGAGCACCTGGTATCCCATCTCTTGTCATCATTTTCATCATTGTTTTATTGTTGCAACACTGGGCACGTAGTAGTTGATCAATAAGTACATGTTGATCAATTGATCCTCGTGATCTCTCCTCCTCTCCCTGCCTGGGGCTTCCTTCAGAGCAGGACTAAGATATATGAGCAGCTTTGTGGTAGAAAAGTCCATTATCCCCTTGCATTGCTGTAGTTTTTCTCTGGACAGGCAGAGGAATTAAATCCCTGGGACCACATTATCAATTTTGCAGGCATCGCCAGCACTAACAATGCACACACACATGCACGCACACACTTTTGTATGCTTACAGAGCCCTGCCACAGGCAATTACAGTGGTCACCATCAGTCATCTTAGAAACATAACGAGGAAGTCAGTGATTAAAGCAGCCCCGTTACAGTTGCAAATGCTCATTGAGTCAGCGTCTGGGGTCACATTCAGCTAATGTGAGAAGCTGCCTTCAAATGATGCATTTTATGAAAACTTTTTCTTAGAACTATCTTTTGAGCTCATAAAGATTTACTGACTTTGTACGGATCTGGGCCCATTCTTTGAGCATGTGCGGAAAGGGCATGTTTAGCTCTGGGTAGAGCTTTTAACCCAGGGTGTTTTTAGCAAAGTTTCTGGATAGAGGCAGCTGGGTCTGGTGGAAAGATCCATCACTTTTTAGCTGTGTGACAATGAGCCAGTCACTCCCCTCGTCAGGGCTTTGGGGGTCCTCATCTTACAAATTGATAATAAGGCTTGCACTAATTATTTCAGTAGGTTGTTTTGAGGGAAGAATTTGCTTTGGAAATTGTAAAGCTCAATATGAGTGTGAGCTTTTGGGTACTTATGAGTTCTCGTAGCATCCAGCCCAGAGACACCTCTGCACATAACATGTTCGTACTAAAGGTTTGCAGAATGAATGAAGGAGTGAGTGAGTCAGTGAGTGGAGGACACTTCAAATCAGAGGTAGCACACAGCACGAGGTAATGTGTAAGAGGGGGACTCTGAGAAACGTCTAGCTGGATGAAAAGTTTCGTGATAAAGAGATAAATGCCCATTTGACAAAACCACTCATAGTTGGCTAGATTCTTAACATGAAAATAAGACCATGCCCATTTGTAGAAGAAAGGTTTGGGTTTTTATTTAATAAAATTATCACTGTGTGTGTTAAAAATGAATCAGATGGATGACACATCCAAACTTATCTTAAACTGATATTTTTAGAAGATTCCCATGTTGGAGAAGCCAGAAATAGGGACTGGCCATGAACTTGGGGAAAGAGACAATGTGATTTATCACAGGACCACAGCAAATAATGTTGGAAAGGACCTCTGAATATAAAAGCATAGACTATTCTAACTGTGAGAGACTTTATTGATTGCTCCTCTAGTATGACTTCCTCATTTTGCAGATGAGGTGACTCAGGTGAGTCGATTTGCCTGAGATCACAATCTGGTTTTGGTAGAACCAGGGTTTGAACTCAGATCTTCTGACTCAAAGGTAGGTTGTTGTCGTTTGTCCTTCGTTCTTGATGAGGGTCAATGACATCATGAACATGATGTCTTGACTTGTGAGTGATTTGGATTTGATTGAGGCAGATTGCAAAGGAAATAAATTATACTGAAATATAGTTATCAAAATGTATTAAAAAAAAACCTTTTCATGGACCCCTTCTTCCTCTCTTTAGAGAAGTTATAGAGGGAGAATTGAGAGTGGTTAGCATCTTACTGATTGAGGCAGAGTTGCTCTCTCTCCTCCAGAAGTCCAGTGGCAAGAAAAAGGTCAAGACAACTGGTGATGGCCCAGGATGCAATGGGTGACCTTGACTTTCTAAAATGGAGATCTTCAAGTCTCTATCTTCAAGGAACTTACAATTTAGTAAAGGAGAAAGACCTAAACACAAATAACTAGAATATCAACTTAATTGTGATAAATATGTGAAAGGCATACATAAAGTGCTATCAAAATTCACAATAGGAAGCAATCACTTTTTGGATTAGGCAAACAGAGAAAGCTTCATGGAATGAAGCAGGTTTTGAGCTGGGCCTTGAGGGATGCATAGAATTTCAACAGGGGGGGAAGTGTTGCAGGCTTAGTAAACATGGGGGAAATATTTCAGGATGAGAGAAGGTCATGAACAAAGTCACAGGGCCCAGGAGAGATAGGGGAGTGAGGGGAAGTACAGTTTGGCTGGGGTATAGTGACAGGCACAGGTAGGAGCCTGTCACTGGGGTGTCTGTGAAGGTTTTGGAACAGGACAATGGTTGTATCAGACATATGTTTTAGGAAGATCAGTTGGTGGTAATGTAGATTAGCGGGGGAGAGAGTGGAGGTGGGAATCATTGAGAAGGCTTGCAATAGTCCAGGCAAAAGGCACTGACGGCCTGAACTAGCAATGGCACATGTTTTAGAACAGAGATTCTTCACCTTTTTGTGTTGTAGATCCCTATGGCAGTCTGTGGAAGCCTATGGACCCCTTCTTAGAGTCATGTTTTTAAATGCATAAAATAGGATTACAAAGGAAATAAATTATACTGAAATATAGTTATTAAAATGTATTAAAAAAAACTCTTTTCATAGACCCGTTCTTCCTCTCTTTAGAGAAGTTATAGAGGGAGAATTGAGAGTGGTTAGCATCTTACTGATTTTGCAGGGCAAAGGAGACAGATAAGTCAAGGATGACTAAGATTTTACGTAAGTAGGAGAATGGTGGGGCCATGAACGGAAATAGGGAAGTCATGAAGAAAGGTGGGGGATGTGGTCAGTTTTTTTGATAGTTCAACTTAGAAGGTTTTTGTTACCCAGAGTCTAGGCTGTCTCATAGATTCACACACGCTTACAGCTAAAAGGGATCTTGGAGGTATGTAATCCAACCCTTTTCTGAAGCATAAATCCCCTCTGTGGGTGGCATAGTGGAAAGAACTCTGGATTTGAAAGCACCACACTTGAGTTCAAATCCCTTAGAAAAGTCCATCAACCCCTCTGGGCCTCAGTTTTCTCATCTGTAAAATGAGGGGGTTGAATTAGATGACCTCCAAGGTGTCCTTTATCTCCAATCTATGATTCTACTATTTAAGCTCCCAAATTGCTGTCCAAACCAGCCTTAGTCTAAACATCTCCACTGACAAGAAGGAAACACCATTCTCAGAGTTAGGCAGTTTTATTTCTGGGCAGGAATTAACTTTTTATATTGTGCCAAAATCTGCCATTCCGTAACTATCATCGTTACTCCCCTCCAAGGCCATAGAGAATATTTCTTCTTTCTCTTCTACATAAGTCTTTCTGATATTGAATCCTGTCCCCCTATCCCAAAATAACCTCTTCCCCGCCCTCAGACTAAATAGTCATAGTCCATCCAACTAATTCTGATATGACATGGGATTTTTTGTTCCTATTTTTAGGTCTATTTTTAAAAAATATTTTTATTGATGTATTTTATTTTTATATAATCTAAATGTCCCCTTGAATTACTCCCCCCTCCTAGGGGGGAGGAGTATAACCAATAATATTTTTAAAGAAAGAAAGAGAAAATCAACAATTCTAATAAATACATTAAAATGATATATATATATGAACATACACACACATATATATATCCACATATACATACACACATAATACACATACACATACTCACATATATACATGTACACACTATTCCATAATTGTGGACCTGCTACCTTTGCAAAGTTGAGATGGCTGGATGGAGTATGACATGGTTTTGAATCTTGACATCTTAATCCAATCATCATCTTCTTCCTCTCCATAGTTTCCAGTTTGTAAATGCTCCTTCTAAAATATGGTGCCCATAGCTGAATATAGTGTTCTTAATGTGGTTTGATTAGGGCAAAGGAGCAGAGATTCTGACCTTCCTCTCTCTGGACACTATACTCCTATTTTTGTATGTGAAGGTTGTGTGGGGACCACAGATTTAAAGTTAAAAGAGATCTTAGAGGCCAGTGAGTCCAATCCCCTTCTTCTATAGATGAGGGAACTGAGATCCATAGTGGTGAAGTGACTTACACCCTGTTAATGCTTGAAGTGGGAAGTCCTGTGCTTTTCTCTCTGTACCACATTCATCTCTACATGGGAGAAGAGAAAACTCAGGGAGGTGGCACAATAGGTTTGTGGTCAGAAAAACTCATCTTCTTTGAGTTCAAATCCAGCCTCAGATAATTAATAGCTGTGTGACCCTGGGCAAGTCATTTAACCCTGTTTGCCTCAGTTTCCTCTTCTGCAAAATGAGCTGCAGAAGGAAATGGCAAACCATTGCAGTATCTTTGCTAGGAAAATTCCACATGGGGTCACAGAGTAGCTTGTGACTGAGGTGACTGAGCAACAGCTGGATGAGAGATTGTTTGGGTATAGATCTGTATTAGACAGCTCCAGAACTTAAGAAGGCAAGTGGTAGGGATACTCTCACTTTCTCAAGAGGCAGGGGGCAGTTTACTTGGAGTTATTTTCAGGTTTTAGTCCTAGGTCTGCCACCAACTTTCTATGTGATCTCAGGCAAGATACATCCTCTTTTAGACCATCAGCTTCCTCACTTGTGAAAGGAAAGGATTGTGCTACATAACCTTTAAAGTCCCTCATGGTGCCAAAATTCTGCATTTTAGGATCTCTTTTAGCTTTAACTTTCTAGATTCCAAAATCCTTTTCAGTTTTTATACTATATGACAAATTTTACCTGGGGATTTCAGCAGAAGGACTTGTAACAAAAAAGATCTGGCATATTTAATAATATTGGCTGATATTTATATCACTGTTTAATATATACAAAAGCATCTCCTATATATGATCTTGTTTGAACCTCATAAGAAGCCGGTGAGTTAGGGAGGCACTTCAGGTATTATCTGCCACATGTTATAAATAAGAATACTAAGGTTCAGCAGGGTGATGTGACTGGCCAGTGTCTGCATACCTATGGAAGCGTAAGTGTTGAGATCTCAAATAGGGCCTCTCTGAATCAACCATGGATGTCCTATTATGTTTTTTAATAAGTCTGTGGGTGGGGGTGGGTGGAGTAGTTTTGAGTTGGTGGAATAATAATCAGAATAAAAAAAATAATGAAAGGATGAGGTTGAAGTTAAAATGGAGGTGAACAAATGAAGATACAGTTGGATACCATCTACTTAGCTTCACTGCCATCTAGTCAGTCAATCAACAACCATTAAGAACTTACTACATTCCAATCATTGTGCATTTGAATTCAACAAATATTTCTGAAGCACCTGCAGTGTTCAGCACACTGTGCTGGGTGTTTTGGGGAGATATGAAGATAAATAAGCTTGAGCCCCTGTAAACTTAAGGAGTTTACCAGAGTTAGAACGAGGGAATTTCAGTTAACTGAATTTTTCAAATCTTTTTTTGCCTTTTGTTGCTCTCTGAAGAACTTGGAATCAATTGAGACATATGAGAGTCACTGGCAAAGGACCCCTGAGCATGGCATGCCCACATCAGAGAAGGCACTGTGCTCTGTGAGCAAAGCAGAATTGCAATAGCTCAAAAGAAACGTGAGATATTCAAATTTAGAGCCACCTCCAGTCCAAATGTTTACATAGATTATTTGTGCCTGATCTGTAACAGAGCTTTCCAAACTGTATTGGTCTGATCAGCCACAGTTGGACACCCTGTAACTTGACCCTCACATAGCAATGTCATTTTGGTCTTCTTGGAGAATAATGGACAACGATCAACCACTTCTTCAAGGCCAGACCTAGTAGGAAGCAAAGTTATTTATGATGGCAGAAGAGGAAGAGAAGAGAAAGGACAGAGTATGTCTCTGGTTAGATCAAATCTAATCTTGACAGTAATTTAACTCTTATTGTCAATGTGATTCTGGGCAAGTCACTCACCTTCTCAAAACTTTAGTTTCCTCATCTACAAAATGGGAATAAATATTCTTTGCACTACCCACCTCTCACAAAGTGCTTCATAAAGTTTTATGTACTATGGAAATTTATTGAAATGGATATTTATCAAGCATTTGCTATGTATAAAAACACTGTGCTCTCCGGCTTTGGAGCAGTACAAAATTTAGGTAAGGCACAATTCCTATCATCATTAGAGCTTACAGTTTATTAGGAGAGAGAAGACAAAGACACCAATAACTATAATATCCAGCTTTACAAAGTGCCATGTGAAGGCCAAGAAGGAAGGGTTCATGGAGGAGGTGGCCTTTGGTTGGGGTTTTGAATGATGGGTAAGAATGTGGGTTGTTGTTTAGTGGTTGTTATTATTGTTGTAATTGTTATTATTATTATCAGAGGTGGGGATAGAATTGATGGAGACCAACATTTATAGGCAGAGCTGAAACCCCAAATGACTTCTGGGTAAATATGACAATGAGGGAATAAATCAAAGGAGGCAATTGGATGGCAAACATAAATCGAAAGAAGAAAAGAAAAGAGAAAACATGAAACCTGCTGAAACAAAATACCTCTGGTTATATTTTCTGCTGACAAGGAAGACCCCATGAGGAAGTTTGTACTTCTCAGAAAAGCAAAGATTTGTGTGTCTCCTGATGCTGTTTTGTGCTATTTAAAACAGCAACAGCATGAATGGAAAATTGGAGGAGCCATAATTTATTCCCTGACTCAAAGCTGCACAAGGGAAAAAAATACGTAAACATTGTGCTCCAGCCACAGAAGAGGATTCTTCTTACCCCATGAAACGATTTTGAGACCCATAAGGAAAAGTCACTGGGGTCCAAATGCAAGGAACGCCTTCTCCTTTATGAAATAACTCTCTCAAAAGTCTAGATGGTCTAAGAATGATAGTTTCTGGTTTAACAGCGCCTGGTCTTTTTATGGACTTTCATGAAAAGGGGGTAGGAGCTATGTTTATTGATGAATGGAATTCGCCTTATTATGCTCAACTCAGATCACAAAAATCTTTCTGATAGTGGACACAAATTTATGAGCCCACTTTACATCCTTCTCTTGATCGCTATGCCCCATAAAATAAATTGTTTCAATCGCACTGTGTTCCATTGCTCAATTATAGAATAAATGGCAGCTGCAGTTGGAAAAACAAACCTGGCTTCTGATTGCCTTCTTCGATTTCTACAGAGAATGGAGCATAATTCTTTCAGAAGAAAGGGTTCTGTATGGTGGAGGCTCAAGGCTTTCCTCCCTTTGGTCCCAAAGGAAGGTCAGTGGGGAATTTCAATAGCCAGGTCTCCTTGAAGGGAATTTCATAGAACAGTAGCAGCAACTTGTAGTGTTAGAGTGTTTTAAGCTTGTTAGGGTTCTCAGAACATGCCCATAGGGTGATGGGATGCTGAGTTTCATAATAAATGCCTTATCAGAAGCTGCCTTCTTATCACAGACTTAGCCTTTACCCAAATGCCTGAGAGTGTAGGAGGCTAACGTTTAATAAAAAGGCAAGTTGGAGTAAGGGGAATCAAAAGAAAGAGCCTGAGGAAAAAAATGCAAGAAGAACCAGGTTAGCCCAACTGAGGTAGGTATATAATCAGGTGATTAAATTCAACCAACATTTATTAAGGACTTACTTTGGTCAGAACAATGGATTAGGCAGTAGAGGATACCAGAGATAAATTCCTTCCCGCGAAGGAAACTGGGAACCTGTAGGAGTAGAGATTTTTAGGGGACGATATCTGAAAACTACAAATCAAACTCAGTAGAAATAACATTAACTGCTTTGGAAGAAGTAGAAGTCACATTCAAGAGAAAGAATTGAGTAAGTTTGGGGGCAGATCAGATCTAGTCCTGACTTTGACCCTTATTGGCATTGTAATTCTGGACAATAAGTCCCTTTTCCCTTCTGAATTTCCTTCTCTACCATTAGTCAATCAGGGAGGCAACTCTGTTTCTCTTTGTCTGTTTCTCCTACCTCCTCTGGTATGAAGTAGATAAAGTTTTGGCTATGTGAATGATAACTCTTTAGGCCCCTGCCTAAACTCCATGTTTATTCCATGCTGGTTAGGCCCCTGAGGAAAAGGTTCATAAACATGAGAGCATCGTGGAAGCTTCTCCTTGGGAAAGTCAGATAATGCCCCTTGCTTTCGGAATTTTTGAGGTGTAAATTACTTTTGTGGTTCAAATGGCCTGAAGACTTAAAGGCCTGGCCTCATTGAATCTACTGGCCTTGCCTACTGACCTTTTTATTTCAATATCACTGATAAAATTTCTCCTCCTGTTACAATAGCAGCAAAATGCTGCCCAACTGTGGAGTTTTTCCCATTCCCCACTTCTTCAAAACTGGCAGAAGTTATAAAGTGCTTCCCTCCTAACAGTCCTAAGATGAACAGAGTACAGTGATTAATAGCTCCGTCTCACAATTGGGGAAACTGAGGTACAAAATTATTTGTCAAAAGTTTTGTGGCTAGTAAGTATCAAGGTTGGGGCACTTCTCACCCTTCCAAATCTTTCTACTGTACCATATGCAACAAACCATATGTTTGGTAGTCATGTTAACCTGACTTTCATAATAACTACTTTAAGAGTGCTGAATTATAGAGGGGCTACTAGATTTTAAAGTTTTTGGTTTTGTTTTATTTTTGCTGTTATGGGGAACTCCCATTTTGGAAATGCGACCCCCACGAAAATTGAAAACTCATCCGTATCTTATAGGTTTAGAGAATTCTCTGGAACATGGGATAGTTACTTGCCCATGTTCATACAGTATGTGTCAGAGGCAGGATTTGAGCCCAGTTCTTTTTTTTTTTTTTGAGGGGAGAAGGCAGGGCAATTGGGGTTAAGGGACTTGCCCAAGGTCACATAGCTAGTTTTGTGTTAGGTATCTGAGGCTGGATTTCAATTCAGGTCCTCCTGACTCCAGGGCTGGTGTTCTATTCACTGCGCCACCTAGCCACCCCAAGAGCCCAGTTCTTTTTGACTCCAGTGAACAATACTCTGCTACTTCTTGGCCTACTGCTACGATGAAAAAAAAAATTGGCACCTGTGCTATTTTCCTTGACCTCATTTCCTGGGGTTTGGGGCAGGGGCTGGAGTAGTCAGTCAATAAACATGTAATGAACACTTATTATGTGCCAGACACTGCGTTAAACACTGGGGATGTGAGGAGCGGAAAGAAGTCAGACAGATCATCCCACCAGTGCCATAGCCCGAGTGTGAGCTGAGGAGGGCCTGCAACAGGGTGTGCAAGGAAAGAAGGGGGTATATTCAAGAGATATTACAGAGGCAAAAACTAACAGGACTTAGCATGCTGGATGTGGGGGTTGACAGAGAGTGAGGAGTTCAAGATGACGTCTGGGTGACTGGGAGAATGCTGGAACCCTCAATGGTAATAGGAAAGATGGGAAGACAATGGGGAAAAGATAATGAACTCAGTTTTGGATGTGTTGAGTTGAAGATGTCTACGGCCATCCAGTCTGATATATCCAACAGGCAGTTGGAGATGAGAGAAGGGAGGTCAGAGGAGAGGTTAGGGCTGGACAAATAGATTTGAGAATTATCAGCAGAGAGATGATAATTGAATCCATTGGAGCTGATATGAAATAGTATAGAAGGAGAAAAGAAGAGGGTCGGGGATAGAATGCTTTGGGACACTAAGGGTTAGTGGTTTTGACTAGGATAATTTAGCAAGAAGACTGAGGACTGGTCAGATAGGGGATTGTTTGTCCTTCATTCTGGAAATGGACCATGACATTAGGAAAGTGATGCCATGACTTGCAAGTGAATTGGATTTAAGTGAGGGAGGGCTGTGCAGGGTCACTAGCTTTACTTTCTCCTCCAGAATCATCTGGGTCCAGTGACAAGATACAGATCAGGAAGACTAGAGATGACCCTGTCAGATAGGTAGGAGGAGAACCAGAAAAGAGCAGTGTCATGAAAACCTAGAGAAAAGATAGTGTCAAGAAGAAGGTGATTGACAATGCATGGCTGAGAGTCCTGGTATAGTATGGCATATGGTGTGATTAGGACAGCCTGGTTTGGGCAGAACAGACTACAGTAGTAATACTAACAACACAGCTAGCATTTATATAGCACTTTAAGACTTTATAAATATTATCCCATTTGATCCTCCTAACAAATTTAAGTGTTATTATTTACCTCATTTTACAGATGAAGAAACTGAGGGAAATAGAGATTAAGCAATTTGCCCAGGGTCACAAAGCTAGGAAGTGTCTGAGGTAGGATTTAAATTCAGGTGTTTTGATTCTGAGTCCAGTACTCTATCTACTGGACTACCTAGTTGCCTCTTTTACAAGAGACTAGAAGCAGAAGTGGGTTATTCTGGGGAAACAAGTGACAGTTATGAGAATACTAAGCAGGTGGTTTCAAAACAGTTGGAGAGTAGAGACAGAATGCATATTTAAGATATCCAACAATTTGGGAACCTGGTAGTAATGGGATTCAGAGAGCAACCAGGAAAATATGGCTCAAGGTCTTAAAAGAATTTAAGAAACTAGGTGTCAAAATAAGTTTTAACCTTTAGAAAGAATGTGAATACAACTGGTTGCATTCACTGCAGTGAGCATACCAGCATTCTTTTGAGCCCTGGTGTGTGATGCTAAGCCCCTTTTCCTTGTTGCTATGAATGAGCTTCAGCTGTGGACAGCTCCCAGCTACCATGTGGCCTTGTGGGAAACAGCTGTTTCCTGGCAGCAAAGGGCAGCATTTATATATATTGTAGCATCAAGAAAAGGGTGGTAGATGTTGAACTCTCTTTGTCAGCCCTAGTTGAGACTCCTGAACCAACTCTGTGTAGGCTGTATCAATTTGAGAAGCTGCCTGCTCATGGTATTCTGTGATCAAAGAGCTTTTCTGTATGTTGGGAGCTCTGTGGGCTCCCAATTCTTATCTGTTGTCACCTGGTCATTCTGACTCACCTGGCTAGAATAGAATAGTGATTGAAAGTTATGTAGTGTTTTTAAGTTTGCAAAGGGCTTTATGTTGTCTTATTTCTCACAAAAACTACAAGGTAGGTGCAAAAGATATCATTAGCTCCAATTTACAGATAATGAAACCAAGTTTCAGAGAGGTTAAGCTACTTACTTATGGTCACACAGCTAGTGAGTGTTAGAGTTGGGAGCTGAGTCCAGATCTCACTGACTCTATCCATATCCAGTACTCTATCTAAGTTGCCATATTGATTTTCAACATACACAAAGGGCTTGGCATACATGATCTCATTTGAGCCTCACAAGAACTATGAGATAGATTCTATAGGATTATAGGATCATAGATTTAGAGCTGGAAGGACCTTAAAGATCTGTAGTCCAACCCTTTCATCATATAGATGAGGAAATTATGGCCCAGAGAGTTTGTGACTTTCTAAAGTTCACGTAGTGACAGAGCTGGGATTTGAACTCAGTTCTTTTCAATCTCAGTACTTTATCCACTGTACTATTATATGCTAACTGTAGTCCATGGCAATCTGTCCCTTAAGTTGTTTCCATATCATGATGTAAAGGTGATCCTGGGTTCTTGAAGATAGTGCCAACAGAGCTCAACATCTGTTTGCCTTAGTTTTTCATTTATAAACTGAAGGAAATGGCAAACCACTCCAGTCTCTCTACCAAAAAACCCAAACAAAACAAAACTCAAAATGGGGTCCTGAAGAATTGAGCACACCTGAAACAACTGAATGACAACAACATAGGACATCCAGTTCAAAATGTCCAACAGGCAGTTTGTGATGTGGGACTAGGGCTTGGAGAGAGACTAGGACTGTGTAAGCAAATCTTAGGCATTTGCATAGAGATGGTAATTGAATGCATGGGAACTAATAAAGTCACCAAGGAACAGTGTATAGAGAAGAGGGCCCAGGAAAGAGGGATGCAGTCAGAGTTAGTGGGTGTGATGTGGCAATTAAATGAGCAAAGAAAACCGAGAAGGAGAAATAAGGTAGGTAAGAGGAGATGAGGAGAGAGCAGTTATATGTACCCAGAGAGGAGTAGTAGTGATGGACAGCATCAAAACAGAAAAGAAAAAGAAAAAAGAATGAAGGGTTGAAAAATATGTTAGGTTTGGTAATTAAAAGATCACTGACAGCTTTTGAGAAAGCAGTTTCAATTGAGTGATGACTCCAGAAGTCAGATTGCAGAGGAGTTAGAAGAGAGGGAGAGAAGAAGCAGAGGAATTGCATGGAGACAACTTTGTTTTTTAGAGGAGTTTGGCTTAGAAAGCAAAGACAGATGTGAGGTGATATTTATCTAGCAGGGATGGCATGATCCAGGAAGGGTATTTTTAAAAGGATAGGGAAAACTTGGGTGTGTTTGTAGGTAAGGAAGCAGTAGTTAGGAAGAGATTGAAGTTGAGGTGGGGAGAGCGGAAGAAATGAGGAGGGATGACGAAGAGGAAGAAGAAGAGAGAAAAGACTAAGAGGAAGAGGAGGGAAAGGAGATATGGAGGATGATATTGGGGACACTTTGCTAGTGAAGACAAGAAGGGATAGAATCAAAAATTTATGTAGAGGGTTGGCCTTGGGGAGAAGGACCACTTTTTCATCAAGAGGCTGCCAGTTACTGATTGTTGTCCTTTGTTCTCAAAGAGGACCAAAATGGCACCACTATGTCAGAGTCAAGGTACCAGTGTGTCTGACTGTGGCTGATCAGACCAATATGAGCTTGGAAGGCTCTACCACAGATTGGGCACAAATAGTCCATGTGAACATTTGGAGTGGAGATGTCTCTCAATTTGTGCATCTCAGACTTCTTTTGAGCTATTCCAGTTCTGCTTTGCTCATAGAGCACAGCACCTTCTTTGATGCAGGCATGCCACACTGCACAGTACTTTACCAGCATCTCCCATGTCATGCAATTGATTCCAAAGTTCTTCAGAGAGACATTGAGAGTGCCCTTATATCACTTCTTCTGGCTTCCACATGAGTTCTTGCTTTGGGTAGTTCTCTGTAAAATAGTCTATTAGGCAAGAATATGTTTGGCATTCAGACAACGTGGCTAGCCCATCAGAGTTGTGTTCTCTGCATTAGAGTTTGGCAGTTTAGTTTGAGAAAGTACCTCAGTGTCTGGTACCTTATCCTGCCAGGGATCTTCAGAATCTTCTCAAGGCAAATCAAACGGAAATGATTCAGTTTCCTTGGCATGGCACTGGTAGACTGTTTAGGTCTCACAAGCGTACAACAATGAGGTCAGCACAAAGGTTCTGTAGACCTTCAGTTTGGTAGTCAGTCTAATACCTCTTCTCTCCTACACTCTCCTTCAAAGCCTCCCAAACACTGAGCTAGCTCTGGCAATGTGTGTATTAACCTCATCTATGTGTACATCCCTGGAAAGTATACTGCCAAGGTAGGTGAACTCATCCACAGTATTCAAAATTTCTCTATTTGCTGTAATTTATGTCTCCACGTGTGGATGATACAGTGCTGGCTGATGGAGAACCTGTGTTTTAATCAAGATGCTATAAAAGTGGAGAAAATAGTGGGGAAGGATATAAGATTTGAGAGATGATGAGAAATGGAGAAGAAAGTGTTCTTGACAAATGGCCTGGCTTTTTTTTTTGCTATTTTTTTTTCTAGCTAAATATAAGAAAAGATGGGAGTGGGTGCTGTGGAAGGAGACTTGACGAGAGCAGATTTGGAAGAACTGTTATGAAAAGTGGGATAGAGAGTCAATTAGGGAAGAATAAATGGATTCCTTTTCTGTATGTGATAGAGACCTACATGAGAGTAGTTGAGATGATGCTATAGTAGATGGCAAACTCAATTGTGTTGTTTCAGTTCTGTTCAGCAGCAAAATAATGTTGTATTCATATAGTTTTGTTGTTATCCAGTTGTTTCAGTCATGTCTGACTCTGTGACTCCAGTTGTGTTTTTCTTGGCAAAGATACTAGAGTGGTTTGCCATTTCCTTCTCCAGCACATTTTACAGATGAGAAAGTTGAGGTGAACAGGGTTAAGTGACTTGCCCAGGGTCACACAGCTAGTAAGTGTCTAAAGGCTGGATTTGAACTCAGGAAGATGGGTCTTCCTGACTCCAGGCCCAACATTCTATCCACAGCACAACTAGCTGCCTCTATTCAGGTAGTCCTTTTAGGATAACAAAGCACTATAAAAACATTTTCTTATCTGATCTCCCAAACAACCTCGTGAGAAGTGGGTGCTACTCGTCCTTACAGTGGAGGAAATTAAATCTGAGAGAGGTCAAGTGACTTGACTAGGGTTGACACAGTTAGTGTGGATGAAGTACAATTCACCTGCAGGTTTTTCTGATTCCAGTGCTAGCTTTCTGTCTTCCATGCCATGTTTCCTTTATACAACCTCTATGACCACTCAGTAGAAAAAAGCAAATGGTCAAAAATGCCTTTTGCATGCCAAATGGCATACAATTGGCTGGGAAGGTCGTTGTGTCAGTCCATCAGGCTATAATTCTTGAACCAGCACCATAGATAAACAATCAGCCAGACTCACAATTAAACAGGGAGAAGACAGTAGACTAGATTAGATTTGGGAAAGTGCGCAGTGC
Source organism: Pseudochirops corinnae (assembly GCA_028646515.1). Classification (NCBI taxonomy): domain Eukaryota; kingdom Metazoa; phylum Chordata; class Mammalia; order Diprotodontia; family Pseudocheiridae; genus Pseudochirops; species Pseudochirops corinnae. Next base: position 137,810,882 of record CM053592.1, read on the forward strand.
TTTTTGTGAACCTCAGTTTCTGAAGCAAAAATCTAGCTCTTTAACACCAATAATCTTCCACTGATGCCAAAGGCTAAAATTCATGGAGCAGCCCAATCTTCAAAGAACTGAAAATTTGGGTCGCCCAAAGGCCAGTGGACAGACACATGGGGGGCATGTCCAGCATGCTACCCATGATCCTAACAAGCCGGAGATGTTATAAAAGATTTTTATCTTGGAGATACATGACTGGAAAAGGAAGTGACTTGCTTACATAGCAGCCAATCACTTAGCATTCATTACATAACATTAGCAACAAATGGACCTTCAATATTGTGCCCCTACACATGAAATCATTAAAAAGAAGTATTAGATTTGGAGTTAGGAAGATCCAAATTTGAATCCTGCCTCAGGCAGGATTCTAGCTGTATTCTAGGATACTAGCTGCACGACCCTGGGTAAGTCATGTAACCTTTCTCAGCCTCAGTTTCCTCGTATGTGAAATGGGGATAATAATAGAACTTACTTCAGGGGACTGCTGTGAGGATCAAATGGGTCATCCCATGGGAAGTGCTTTATAAACGTGCTATACAACTAAGAGCTTACATTTAGATGGTTCTTTAATGATTGCAAATCACTTCCCATTTGACCCTCACAGCAATCCCGACTGAAGCAGATGTCACTATTATCCCCATTACATAGAGGCTGAAACTGAGGTTAGGTGACTTGACCAGGATCACACAGCTAGTCAGTATCTGAATAAGAATTTGAATTCGGGTCTTCCTGACTCCAACTCTCTATACACGGTGCCAGTGAGAGATAGCACCATTACCATTATTATTATTAATAATGAATATTAATAAAACAGCAACAACAATAATAATAAATGCCTTGAAATGCCTGTAGCATACTGGGTAGAGATGGAGAATGGAAGGGAATATATGGACAGGAATGACAGGCCTGTTTTCTGATCCCCTTTTACAACATTCCAGTTTCCCAAGCTTTCATACAGGTTGTCGAGAGGCTCGGTGGATATATGTCTGCTATTGAATGAAATGTAAAATCACCCTGGGGAAGAGCACTGAATTTGTAGTGGCTGGGTGGGGTGCCGGACTAGGTTTGAACCCTAGTGTGGGTTTGGACAAGTCATTTAACCCCTTCTAGGCCTTCGTTCTCATCTATATAATGGGAGAGGTGGACTCTAAGGTAGACCCAGTGGTGATACTAGATCTATGCAACCTAAGGGAAGGTACTTCAGCCCTCTCAGACTCAGTTTCCCCATCTTTTATGTGAATAATCCCTCAGAAGGTTGTTGTTGGGAAAGCATTTGGTAGAGTAGACCTAGAGACCTGGGTTCAGCTGAGCCAGGTGCCTCAGTGACTGGCACCCTGGGCTTGGATTCAGGGAGACTTGATTTTGAATCTGGCCTTAGTCATTTAGCTATATGACCCAGGGCCAGTCACTTCATTTCTGTCTGCCTCAGTTTCTCTCCTTGTAAAAAAGGGATAATCATAGCACCTATCTCCCAAGACTGTTTTGAAGCTAAAATGAGATATTTGTAAAGGGCTTTGCAAACCTTAAGGGGCTATCCAAATGTTCACCATTTTTATTATTAAGTCCCAGTTCTGTCTAACCAGCTGATCAGGCAAATCATTTCACCCCATGAGCCTGCTTCCTCACTTTTTAGATGAGGCCTTGGATTAGGTGATCTTTGAGACCTTTTTCAGCTCTGAGTGTCAGTGGTGACCTTCAAGGACTGTGGAACCATGACTTATTATTATTATTATTACTGTAATTTCTGGACTTCGCATGCATATATTCACCAAGCCCTTTGTGCTTCTATAGCAATCTATTTTCCTTAATTAGTAAATCCCCATGGCACCCTTGTGAGATAGGAAACTGTGGGCACAAATCACAGAGGACTGAATGTCGACACAAAGGGGCCAAATGAGAGGCCCTAGGCTATGAAAACAGTCAGCAGCAGATCAGGCCTGTCCCAGAGATTCTCCTTTCCCCTGTATCTCATTTAGCACAATTACCCCACAAAGTCAGTCAGTATAGGAATAAAGGATTCTGCCAAAGGACAAAGACCTTTCCCATTCAACTGATGGGAGAACGCATGGGAAATCTAATATGGCCCCAGGGAGCCCCAGGAGTAGAGGAGAGAGTCCTGGGTCCTTGTCCCACTGCTGTCACCCTCTCCTCATTCCATTTGTTTCCTTACCTATAAAATATAAGAGTTGAACTGGATGATGGCATTCTGTCCTAACCTTCTGTGACTTTATAATTCATGTCCAAAGATAATTTCCTAGGACCATTAGGAATCTTCCTGTCTTATTTTTCTTATTGTTGCTTGTCACTAATAATGGAACAGCATGGCCTCACGGATACAGTGTTGAACTTGGAGCCGGACAGGCCTGGGTTCAAATCCTGCCTCTTACACTTACTGGCTGTGTGACCTACAGGGGAGGCATCCTCTCCAAGCCTCAGGCAACTCTAAGACTTATTTACTAAGTAACAGAAAAGTTGAAGTCTGCTTGGTGGTGAAAGTTCCCCCACTAACCATGGATCTTTGATGCACCAACAGCGTAACAACAAAGAGAAAACGTAACAGCCACATTTGTTTGGCATAAAAGACAAGCTCCTCCTTCGTCCTCCCCCAGTCTTACTGCAGCCTCCCCTCCCCTTCCTTATCTCACATTTTCCCCGTTTAGGCATTCTGCATTCCAGCTGTGGTGGACCATCCTCTCCTCTCTTGTATCTGTGCATTTGTACTCTTCATTTCTGCCTATTAGAATCCTTCTTTTTGTCCAAGACTCAGATTAGGTGAGACCTTTTTCATGAATTCTTCCTGATTCCTACTACAACCCACCCCCCTCAGGTGAAATTTACTGGAGTACTTGGTCTAGAGGATTTTTCTTTTGCTCCTATTTAATTCTGTTTTGTATTATACCAATAGATATTTCTTCTCTGATAAAATGCAACTTCTTGAGACTAAAGATTGTGTCATTTTTCATCTATGTGTCCCTAAAGCCTACTATAGGACTTGGTACATAATGTTTTTATAATAAATAAATGAATAAATAGTGACTTACAATTTATGAAGTGCCTTCTTCCTCCCACCTCACAGGCAGGGCAAGGCAGAATGTATTTGTTAAACACCTACCATGCATTCCATATGTGAGCAAAAGACATTCCATGACCCCAATGAGATTCCATTCTAAAGAGGGAAAATATTCAAAAGGAGTATGTGTGTGTGCGTGTGTATATGTGCGTGTGTCTGAAAAGTCATGGAAGAGGGTACCCATCTGAAGGCATGGGGTTCAAGGCCATGAAGTCGGAAGCACAGCCTGGAGTGGAATGAAGGTAGGCCCATCTGGGCCATCCATAAAATAGAGCTTCAGGGAAGAACTCACCAATGACAAAAGGGGGCCAGCATGGCCGAGGGATGTTTTTGGGTGAGAAGCACACAGGGAAAGATGGATGTTGCCTAGGGAGGAGGCCCCAAGTGGGGAAGTTCAGGGGTGAGATTTTAACTGTAGCATTGTGTTTAAAGTCTAGAAATTCAGAAGCAGAGCCAGGAGAGCAATGAAGGTTGGCCAGCCTGGGTACCTCCTCAAAATGGAGGTCCTTGGAAGAACTTGCCAGTGGGAGAAGAAGGTCAACATGGCAGAAGGTTGTTCCAGGATGACAAGGCCCCAGTTGACAGATGCAGCTGAGGCATGAGTTAAGTATCATTATCTAGAAAAGTCACAATATCTCCATTTCACAGGTGAGAAAACTAAGGCTTACAGAAGGGAAACAACATATGGTAGGAAAAACTAAGTGTGATAACCATGCCTCTAGGTTTTCTAACTTTAAGTACTGTTCTTTTTCTACTACAACATGTTCTCACCTAATGAAAACAGGACTTGAGTGGATCTTTGTCCCTTTCCTTGGTTAACGTTTTGCTGCCTGCCCTGTGCAGATCAAATAAGCAAATGTTTATTGAATGTCTACTGTACTTCGGTACTTTCGTCGGTCCATGATTCTGTCAATCAGTCCTCCGCTATACAGGTGGCCTATCTGTGCCTTCTTTTTCTGTGCAATTCTTTCTATACATCATACGCAGAGGAGTCATTCAACACATTGAAGCCCTTTCTCTAGATCAGAGGTCTGCAAATGATTCTAGGTGGCCAAATTGCCTATTTTTGTGTGGTCCAGAAACTAAGGATCATTTTTACATAAGAATATTGGGAGCCATTCAAAAACAGGCAATGGGCTGTAGTTTGCTGACCCTTGCTTAACAGCAAGGGTCTTTTAACATTTTGTTAAATGTCTTTTAACATTTTGTGGCCCTGTTGCTCCCCTCCCACCGTTATCCCTTGCTTTCATTGCACAGCCAGTCACCCTTCTTTTTAAAGAGCCTTGGGGTTCTTTAAAACGTATCAACATCTTTTGTTTCGGAAGCAGCCTCATTTCTGAACATATCTCTGCCTCCTTTCCATCTAGTAAGCCATTCTTTATAGCAAAGAGCAAAAAAAAAGGGGGGGGATGGTTCAGCAACCCACCCAGCACATTAACTGAGTCTGACAGTATATGCAATGATCCACCCCCAACCGTGGGCTTGCACCCCCACCAAGCACACAGGTGAGTTTTCTTGTCTCTTCGTGGTTATTGTCATTACCCAGATGTTTCATTCTCTTTATTTACAATAACAAAATTAGCAGATAGCGTTTATGTAGCTCTTTAAGGTTTGCAGAGTGATGTAGAAATATCATCTCATTTGATCCTCCCAGAAAGGAGGGAGATGCTATTATTATCTTCATTTTACAGATGAGGAAACTGAGGCAGCCCAGGGTGATTTGCCCAGGGTCACACAACTAGCAAAGGTTTGAGGCTGGATCTGAATTTATGTCTTTCTGACTCCAGGAACAGCATTCAATCCACCATGTCCCCAGTGGCCTCAGCATGTATATTGTTTTCCTGCTTCTGATTTATTCTCTATCGGTTCATAGAATTCTCCGAATTCTCGTGGCACAGTAATATTGTTATTGATAATCTTCTTGTACCCCACTTCTCAAGAGGTGTCATAGATTGACGGATGGAGGACTGGATCTGGAGTCGAGATGACCCGAGTTAAAATCCTGCCTCAGAGACTTACTAGCTGTGTGACCCTGGACAAGTCACTTAACTTTTCTGTGCCTTAGTTTCCTCATTTGTACAGTTGAGGAAGTTGGATTTGATGGACTTTGTTTCCTTACAGCTTTAAATCTATAATCCTATGTAAGGAAGTCACTGTTTGACTGCAGACTGCTTGAACCTACTGTGCGCAATTTCGATTATTCTAGGGCTATGCTGTTCCATTATTTGCAGCATCACCAGAAGAGTATTGGTATTAAAAAGAGGGCATTTGGTGACTGGGGAAAGCTTGAGATTTCTCTGAATGAAATATAATTTCTCAAATGTAGTCTTGCTGCTCTCTTCCTCCCATTCATTTTCTGTACCCTTAAATGAGACTGTGTCTACCTTAAAGTGACATCAACAACCCACAATTCTCTGGCATCTTCTGATTTAAAAAGAACTTTGCTTTCACTATTTTGTTCAGTCATCAGAGCTTCCTTGTAATGTGGGTAGGTAAAGTTTTGTCTTTTTTTTTTTTTGAAAAAAAGGAAACAGGATCAAACAAGTTAAATGACTGACCCAAGGTCACACAATTAGTAAATGATGGAGCTGGGGGTTCTCCTTGTATAGGACTTTCTCCACTGCACCACATAGTGACAATATATCATCAGATATACTTTGTGCCATATAGATAATCAGGGCCCCATTAATTCAGAGGAGGGAGAAGATGCTTCTGACTAGGGAACTGGGGATGTGGGACATAATCTTCCCTTTGAAGAAGGCTTAGGGTGATGATTGGTGGAGATGTCTGGAAAAGGCATCCCAGGCAGGGAAATAGACACCAGCAAAGGTAAGGAACAGGGCAGTGCAAGGACTGATGATGTGATTTACTGATTTGGGGATATTTTAAGCAAAGAAAAAAAATTCCTTTTGTGAGTCCTGTCAGAGGGAATTTCTTTGCTTAGCTTTGGGAAGTAAATTATATTCCAAGCACATGGCTGTAGCAATTATTATTATTTGAACTGAAGCTCCTGTGGGTACAACTCCAGAGATCGCTGGGGAACATACGCAGCACTCCTGTGGCCCAGAGAACAGAATGATAGAACTAGGAGGATCAGGAAACTGTTTCTCCACAAAGGTAAAAAATGTAAAAACATGACTGCATTACCGATGCTGAATATTAAGATGCAGCCATTGTGTTTGAGATAGCATATGCTCTTTTATTCTTAACAAACTAAATTATTAGTTAAAAATATTTCCATATTTAATAAATAAAATAGTATTCAATAATATTCTGCTTAATAACATAAAAATATTAATTAAAATATTAAACAAATTTGAATATAAACAGACCGATTTGGCAATTATTTACATTTAAAGAAATGAATGTCATTGCACAAAATATCTAACTTTTCATTCTTTCCCTATAAGTTTTCATCAGTCTTTTTTGTCCATTCATTCCCATTCACTTCATTTAAAAAGAAAATTCTTGATATCTTGTGAAAAATATAGCACCTTCATTTCCAAATCTGTTCTTCTTTTTTTCCCGTATTGGAAGCCATCCTGGTAACAAAGAACAAATAGAGAAGAAAAAAAAAAGCAAAAATCAGCCATTGCTTCAACTGAATCTGACAGTGTATGCAGTATTCCACACTCATAGTCCCCCACCTCTGTGAAGAAGAAAGGGAAATGAATTTTCTCAACTCTTCTCCATAGTCAGGCATCTTATCATTATACAGTATTCAGTTTCATTTTGTTGCTGCTACTATTTTTTCCATTTACCTTGAGGCAGCTGTGTGGTCCAGTGGATAGAATGTTGAAGCTGGAGTCCAGAAGTCCTGAGCTCCAATCCTGTCAGAGATACTTATTAGCTATGTTTCTCTGAGCAAGTCTCTGAACTTCTCTTTGCCTCAGTTTCCTCATTTGTAAAAATGGAGTTAAGCATAGCACCTACCTCTTGGGTTATGAGGTTCAAATGAGGTGACTTATGTAAAGCACTTTCTAAACTTAAAATGCTGTATAAACATTAGTCATTATTGTAGTCATTGTGTACTTTGTTTTCCTGGTTCTTCTTACACCAGCATCATGTTCATGTAAATCTTCCTAGGCTTCTCTGAATTCTTCATATTCATTGTTTCTTATAGCTTAGCAGTATTCCATTGCATCCATGCATGGATGTAGCAATTAGTATTATTTGAGAGGAAACTCCTGTGGGTATAGCTCCAGAAATCACTGGAGAATGGACACTGTACTCCTATGGCCAGATGTGCAGGAATGATGGAGCCGATGTGTTTAGCCATTCCCCAGCTGAAAACCATCTACTTTGTTTCATGTTCTTTGCTACCAGGAGAAATACTGTTGTCTGGTGGAACTTTATGTGTTTGTGTGTTTATACACACACGTGTATGTATATACATGTGTGTATGTGTATATATGTATCTACGCATATGTGTGTGTGTGTGTGTGTTTTTAACCTCCTTGGGCTATATGCCAAGTACTATCTGTTTACTGTGAAAAAAAACCAACCAAACTGATTTATTGATGTTTTAAAAACAACAACATGGTGACTTCCCAATATGACTCTGTCACATCCTTTCCTACCTCCTAACAAAGAAAAACCCTTAAGGGGAGCAAACTGAAACACCACCCACCTTTAATAGTACATGTAACATTCTGAACCCACATTTTCCCACCTCTCTGGGGAGACAAGGTAAGATGAACAGATAAAGTCTTTATTAAATGTTTCTTAGGTGCAAAGTACCAAGGACATAAATCTAAGCAAGCAAAGTAGTCCTTGCCCTCAGGGAGCTCCCATTCTAATGGGGGAAGATAGACCCAGGAGAGGAATTGGGACCTTGAGGGGAGAGGCCTGTGGGGAAGTGCTTGGTTAATATGCTTCCTTTCCCAGAGCCACTCCAGCTTGGTCTAGTTCTGATTTTTGACCATTGTCATTTGCTGGGTCTGAGGTGAAATCTCAGACTGGTTTATTTTTCCTCCAGTGTGGCTGTGCACTCTCTTGTGCTGGGTCTGCTTTCCCCTCTTTGCACCACTTCATAAAAACCTATTCCTATTTCTTCTTTATTTCTCACACTTGATCTTAATTACCTCATAGTACCACATTACACTCATGGACCACAATTTGTGCCACTATTCACCGATTGCTGGACATTTAGGTGATTTTTTTTTTTCCCTCATTTTTTTTTCCCTGATTTTTTCCCTCAATTACAAATAATGTTACTGTGAGAATCTTTGAACATCTAGCTCTTTAATTTGGGGTGGGGGGAATGTGTCTTGTTTTGTTTTTAATAATGCTTTCAGGGTATGTTCCCAGCAATGGAAGTGTACATTGCTTTGTTCTTAAAATAATAGAATCTCAGAGCAGGAAGGGACATCAGATATCATCTAGTCCTATCCCTGGCCGGAGTAGGAATCCCTCCCTCCCCCACAAAATCCCAACAAATGGCCATCTGGCTTCAGCTTTGAAGAGCCCCCTTTCTGCACTCCCCCCAGGCATCCCAAGTCCATTTCTGGAAGCTCTAATAATTGAGAAGTGTTTTCTTCTATTAAGCTGAAATCTGCCTCTCTGCAACTTGTGTTCATTGTTTCTGGCTCTTTCCTCTGGGCCCAGGCTGAGCAAACCCAATTCCTTTCCATTGCCCTTTAAATACTTAAATACTTGAAATACTTCCATCATGTTCCCCTTAAGGCTTTGCCTGGCTAAATATTCCCAGTTCCTTTAACAGATTCTTCTATGACATGGACTTCAATCTTCCTGCTTTCTTGACTAATCTCTTCTGGCCGTAATAAATTGTCGAGTTTATTGAGATACTTCTCCAGATTTGGCACCCATAACTGGACACAACACTCTAGCTATACTCTGACCAGACAAAGCCTATGAGGACCATCACGGCTCTCCTTCTGGAGAAATTGTGCTTCTAATCATGGATTCTAAGATCCAGACAACTTTGCTAGTAAGTGTTAGGTGCCTGAGGCAGGATTTGAACTCAGGTCCTTCTGACTCCAGGGCTGGTGCTCTATTTGCTGTGCCACCCAGTCACTCTCCACCCCCACCCCCCTCTCCCCAACCTCCGTTTTGAGGAAGGGTTCAGACCAGTTGTGTTTCAATCTTAGGACTTTGCATTTTCCTCTGCTGTCTCCCCCCTTTATCTCCCTTTCATGTGTTTGCGAGCAAGGACTGTTTTTTTAATTTATATTTGTACCCCCAGCACTTAGCCCAGGGCCTGGCATACAGTAAGTGCTTAGTAAATGACTGTTGACTTAATCATAGAACCACAGAGGGAGAGGGTAAGAAGGGACTTTAGAAGGAGTTGAACCAGGAAAAGAGAGAGCAATAATTTAATATGAGTTATTTAATCAGTGATTTCCTTCCCCTTTATCTAGAAGATTCAGAGGCCAGAAAGGACTTGCCCAATGTTATTTATTGACTTGGTGGCAGTCAGACCAAGAGAAGGAGCAAGGTTTCTTGGGTCCCAGTCCTACCCATTCTGCTACGCCGTGGAAGGCAGAAGAGGGTGGTACCTAATGGGTTGCTCTTTGTAGGGGCATCACTATAAAAAGAGCCTTGTGCTTGAATGTGAGTCCTGAGGACAAGCTGACTGGGGGAAAGGATACACACACCCACCCACCCACACACATATATATGTATGTATGTATTTTAATCAGAGAACAATAGAGTAATAACTCTATCCCTCAAGTTGCTCCTGGGGTCTGTTAGAATAAGGCTGTTTTTGCAAGTGTACAAATGTGAATGAAATTACAATCAGGCTAAGAGTACAGAGAGAGCACTGGACCTAGAATCAGTAAGTACCCCTACTTGATGATTGTGTGATTTTGAGCATGTCATTTCATTTCAATGAGTCCCGATTTTCTTGTTTGTAAAATGGAGCCAGGAACGTCCGTACTTCCTGTCTTCTTGGGCTGAGCTTTATGAACTTCAAGACGCTCTAAAAATGTGAGCTATCATTATTACTGAGAAACATACAGCCTCTTCATGCCGACAGTTGTCAATCAGGCATTCTTTGGAGGCTTAAAGGGACCCGACATATACTGAGGCTCCAGGGACCTATTTCCATTGTGTTTATTAGAAACCAACAAGCTGTCTTGCCTGGAAAACTCCCTTAATTGAAACTAAAGAGCTTCCCACAGCCTGTTTCTCTGAAACATCTTGGCAGGGGAGCGCACAATCTGGCCTTTAAGAAATCATTGCTTATGTCAGTCTGCAATCTGTTGCTTTTCTATAAGACGTCACCTTGTCTGGTCAGCGAAGCCAAAGCTTCTTTGATGAAACCCACATTTACCTACTATCTGTTCTTTGAATGATGGAATCCTGCTTGCATCCCTTGAGGGTCCAGCTTCGAGGTCAGCCTGCCCTGACCACCTCAGCTCCAGGTTAGTGCTCCATTTGCTGAGCTTCTGGAGCCCTGGCTGACTGTATCCTTTAGGGAGGGACTGTCTAAGCAGCATGGCATAGGGGAAAGAGTGCTAGGCATAGGGTCCGATGAGACCGGGGTTTGAATCCTGTCTCTGATGCTTACTGGATATACGATAATTGACAAGTAGCCTCTGTGCCTTTGTCTAGAAAACATGAGGACAATGATAGCATCTACCTCAAAGGGCGGGTCTGAGAAGGTTCTCTCTCTTCATCTCTACCTCTTGTCTTTCCTGTCTTCTTCCAAGTCCTACCTTCTACATCAGTGGTTCTTAACCTTCCTAATGCCACAACCCTTTAATACTCATATATGGGTGTATCTGCAGGCAGGCAGTCCTGCCTGGAGCCCATCGGATATATGTGTTTTCCAATAGTCTTAGATGACCCCTGTGACCCCTGTGAAAAGGTCATTTGACCCCCAAAGGGGTCGCGACCCACAGGTTGAGAACTGCTATTCTACAGGAAGCCCTTTTGGATCCCTCTTAATTCTAGTGCCTTCCTTTGTTGATCATTTCCTGTTCATCCTGCATACAGCTGGTTTGTAACATAGGTAGCATGTTGTCTCCCTCACTGGACTGTGAGCTCCTTGAGGGCAGGGACTGTCTCTTGCCTTTGTATCCCTCGAACTTTGTATGGTACTTGGAACATAGCTGTTCAGTCATTTTTCTGTTGTGTCTGACTCTTCATGACCCCATTTGGGGAACATAGTAGGTACTTAACAAATACTAATTGACTAACACATGTAAAGAACTTTGCAAGCTTTAAAGTGTTATATAAATACCATTATTATTATTATTGTTTTTGTTATTGACTATGAGGCTATTGGCAACACACTTAGCTTCCTGAGTCTGTTTCCTTTTCCTCATCAAGAATTCTGTGTGTCAGTGAAGTCACAGGTTCTGTGCCCCCCCAAAAGCCCAACCATTCAAGATTATAAAATTGTAAGATTCTAGAGTTAAGGCATAGCTTAGGGATTGTCTGGCCAAACATTTTAGTTTTACAGAGAAGAAAGTACTGGCCCAGAGTGGGAGAAGGGGCTCATCCAAGGTCTGATGGGTAGCAAGAGTTAGAGCTGGGATTCGGACATAGGTCTCCTAATTCTGAATCTAGCATTCTTTCCACTTGCCCAACCTAGTTTTTTGAGTGGAGACCACATGCCTCACATCTTGTACCCTACATAGTTTATTCTTAATAGAGAGGAGCATCATGAAATATAGTTCAAGCCTGAGAGTCAAGAGAACTTGATTTCAGTCCCCCATCATTTAGGCTAAGGGTAAGTATCAGTTTATCTGAATATTCTCTGTGAACTCGAGTAAGTCATAGAATTCAGACTTGAAAGAGGTTTCAGATGATTCAACCCAGTCATTTCATAGATGAGGAAACAGACCCAGAATCACATACCTAGTTATTGGCAGAGATGAGGCCCCTTCGTTCTGACCTTAGGCAAATTATTTACCTCTCTAAGCCTCAACTGTCTTTGTTAAAATGGTGATAATACCAACTGCCTACCGTACAGGATGATGGTAAGGAGGCAGGTCGGTGGCATGATGGGTAAAGCACTGGACCTGCAGTTAGGAACACCTGAGTTAAAATCTGACTTTAGACACCACTTGTGAAACCCTGGGCAAATCACTTAATGGCTGCCTGCCTCAGTTTCCTCATCTATAAAATGGAAATAATGATAGCACCCATTTTCCAAGGTTTTTATGGGGATCAAATGAGATATTTGTAAAGTACTTTGTGAACCTTAAGGCACTCCTAAGGATTAAATGAAACTATGTATGTGAAAGTGCTTTATAATGGCAAAGTACTATATAAAGTGAACTATTTTGGCACTCAATAAATTTGTGTGGATGGATTGATTTTTCTCTGGGCAGAGAGAATGGGGGTGATCAAGAGTATGTTATACATTTCTACAGGCTGGCCATTGATCATGAACTGTAATGTTTAATGCTTCAGGGGTTTAGGATTTCACCAATGTAGGCACCCTCTCTACTGTCACAGATCACAAGTCCTCCATACCCTTGCAGACAATCTTCGTGAATTGTTGAAGTGTAAAGAATGTGTCGAACCTCTTGGCAATGAGTGAGGCTGGAATCTGGACGGTAGACACACAGTCCGTAATGGGGCTTGTACTTGAAGCTATCCCAGCTTGGAAGGACCTTCCTGAGCTTAGATGCTACTGACACGGCCTTTAAGAACCCAGGGTTACCTTCAGACCATAGCAAGGCATTAGAAAAAGACATTAAGTGAGGGGACTATTATATAATCATGATTATAATAATAGTTGATTTTCCATAGTGTTTAAGGGTTTATAAAATGCTTTATAAAGTTTACTAGGCTATAATATATGTATCTATCTATCTTCACGTTGTCAGGGGGAGGGAATAGGAACCATGATCATTTTGCAAAATCTTGATGGACTCATCTCCCAGGCACCTGGTGGCTTAATATTAGAAAGTGAAAATCCTGTTGAAGGAGGAATAAAATATGATAAACAATACAAGGACATGGTAAAGTGGATGGTTTCATCTACTATTGTAATAACTTCTTGTCCTTGTGCAAGAGACCCTGCAGTTTTGTCTGAAAGGACTTCTTTCACAGTTGTGGAAGTATTAGATCATTTCCCCTTGTCTCCTGTCCTTGAACAGGGAAGGTTTTCTTATACTAAATCTTGCCAGTTGCATTCCAAATATTTACCTCTTTCCCTTGGTCGATCCCCCTCTTTCTCTACCCCTCCCTCTCCTGTGAAATGCTTTAGTCATCTATCCTAAGTTGCCATAGGATTCTGCTGAATGCCTGTGTACTCTCAGCAGGCTTGAAAAGTTATAAAAATCAAATGTGTACCTTAGGAAGTTGAAGCTGCTCTCCAGTGAGAGCAATATTCCTTAGTATGCCAATGAATTTCTTTTCTTTCAGTTTGTCCTCTTATCTTTGATACACAGTGGTAAGACCCCCACTGATGGGTAGTCTTCTCCCAAGAGAAGACTATTCCTCTCTGTTGAAAGATTTCTCCCATGACACATCCACAGACACATAATTTTTTCTGGTCCTAGTGATACAAGTAGGAAGCAGCATGACATAGGGGACAGAGGTTTGACTGTGGAGACAGGAAGACCTGGTTTCATGTCTTGTCTTTGAAATATAAAAACTTCTCGACATTGACAAATCACTTAACCTTTCAGCATCCCATCCAAATTTTAAAGACTAGAAATTGTATATGGGCTGCTAATTTGTATGAGTAGAAGACTTTTCCACACTGGGAGTTCCCAAAGGGATGACATCATAAGTGTAGACCCATTTCCCATCTTTCCCCTCCTCCATCACATA
>CM053592.1:137829368-137877163 GCA_028646515.1 Pseudochirops corinnae
ATGTGTATATATAAGTGTACAATACATGCACATACATATGAGTGTGTATATGTGTATATGTGTATATATGTATGTGTACACACACACACACACACATCCCCATATATAGGATCCCAGGGTCAAAAGATATAAACACTTTTGTTACTTTCTCCACATCATGTCAGATCACTTTCCAGAATGGCTAGACTAGTTCACAGCTTTAGTACCAGCTTCTTGGTGTATCCTTCCTTCCCAACAATGACTATTTCCATCTTTTGTCGTTATGCCAATTTACTTACTGTGTATGAAGTAAAACCTCGGATTCTCACCTCTCTTATCACTTAGTGATTTGGAACCTTCTTTCAAATGGTTATGAATAATTTGTGGTTTTTCTTTTGAGAAGTGTTTGTTGGTATCCTTTGACTACTTATCTACGGGGGTTTTATCTCTTTCTCTTAGTTGTCTGTACATCAGGCCCAAGATATTTAATTCAAAGATTTTTTTCTACCAGTGCTCTTTCTACTGTATCCTCTGCTTCTCATAGATTCTCCAAATTGTCAGCGACCTCACAGATAATATACTCCAACTCCTTGCATGAATCACAAATCCCCCTCTATTGCATTCTCAGAAGTGATCATTCAGTCTCTGATTGAACATCTGTGATTAATCGACAACTCAAAATTTTAAACTCTTACTACGTCCTGGGGATTTAGTAAGTCAGTAGTGAAACAGTCCTTACCTTAAAGGAGCTTACATTCTGTCAGGAGTAGCAGAGGGATCCTTTCCTCCTAATAAGTCAGCATTGAATGGATAAAATGGGGCACAGATTATGATTAGGGCCTTGAATGTCAAGATGAGGAATTTGTGTCCAAGTTACAGTAGAACCATATTCTAGGTTCTAGGTGTCCTGATGTTTACTCTTGGGTTCCCAATGACATTAAAAGGAGAGATACAATAGGGAATGTAGGAAAAGTTGAAATACCCTTTCCTTCTATTCCTGGAATTGATCAAGTGATTCAGTCACATGGTTTTCAAGGCTGCTAAGTGAGGATTGCCTATATAAAAGCAAAGCAGGAAGCAGCAGCATCCCTTGGGCAGTTGGAACGGTGCTGGTCTTGGACTTAGACAATCTGCGTTCAGGTCCTTCCCCTGTCACTTGCCAGCTGTGTGGGCTTTGGGCAAGGCATTTAACATCTATGAGCCTCAGTTTTCTCATCTGTAAAAAAGAATGATAATAATATTTGCCCCAGCTGCACACAGGGTCATTGGGAGTATCAGATGAGCATCCTCAAGATGCTGGAAGATACCTTGAAATTCTGGACACTGAATCTGTGATCTCAGCTCACTCTTATTCTGTAGATCCTACCCTGGTTACTTGCCTGTAGTTTAACTTGTTTTCTTGGGTTAGAAAGATGACTCAGTCTAGTTTTTCCTTTGATTTCCTGTTTTCTATTTAGTCTAGTGTTCTTCTTAGAACATTGTTGGAGTGGGTATGTGGGGAAGTTGGACTCTACTGCTCTGTCCTTCTCCACTATCTTGGTCTCCATGTGAGGATCAAATGAGATCATTTAGAACAGTGGTTTTCAACCTATGGGTCGCGACCCCTTTGGGGGTTGAATGACCCTTTCACAGGGGTCACAGGGGTCGCCTAAGACCATAGGAAAACATATATTTCTGATGGTCTTAGGAACGGAGACACTGTTCCTCTATCCATCTCCAGGAGCGTCTGCCCACATGCAGATACACCCACATATGAGTATTAAAGGGTTGCAGCATTAGGAAGGTTGAGAACCACTGATTTAGAAGGTACAAGGGACATTAGATATGGAAGGTTAGTGCAGTGGGGACATTAGGGATTTTATAGCCTGAGAAGACTAAGCATGAGAGAGTAATTTTTCCCACGATCACACAGATAGTCGATAGAGCCAAGATTTAATCCAGTGGCTAGAGTAATACAGTAGAGTATTTTGACTTGGAGTTGGGACTTCGTGGGTTTGAGTTGTGCTACAGACGCTTCAGACACTTACTAGCTGTATGACAATCTAGGAAACTCACTTAACCGCTATGGGCCTTTAGTTTTCTCAAAATCTCATCATCAAATCAGAAAGACTGGACTTTCACCATAAGGCCTCTTTCAGCTTGAAATCTTTGATCCTATTCTGACTCTAGAACCTGTGTTTTTTCCGTGATTCCAAAATCTCTCTCTATTATACAAGGGGTGATTTCAAGCCCATTCCAAAATCTTTCCCAGTCGCAAAATGTCCCTTCCTCATTTACTCATGCATGCTTGAAATCCATTTGCAAGGAGATAATGTCTTTTAATTCTTTAACAAGAAATTAGGCTGAAAAGACACTGACCCCCCCCAATTCTATCAGTGGTCTTTAGCCTCAGATGTAAATGACTGATGAAAGAATCATTCCTAGGGTATGTTTCACAGGATGTTGGGCAGAGAAAAGACCAGGAGCCTGGGGATGGAGAGGGAGACATTGACATGGAGTATGGAGGTAGGAAAGAAGCAAAAGGGCCTAGAAAGAGGAGAATCAAGCACAAACAAAAAGATATTGCCCATATCAGGCCTCATTTTAAAAGATGTGGTCTTTTCTGCATCATTTTTTTTTTGTGAGGCAATAGGGTTTAAGTGACTTGCCTGGGTCACACAGCTAGTATCCGAGGTTGGATTTGAACTCAGGTACTCCTAACTCCAGGGCCAGGGCTCTATCCACTGTGCCACCTAGCTGACCCCACCTTTTCTAATTATATGCTATTTTATTCACTCTTCACCATTCAGAAAAATCTCATGACAGCAGTCATCAGCAAATGATTATGACACATGGAAATTCACTGAACAACAGTATTTGCAAATATTCCATTATTCTCTTATTTAATTCCAGACATTTTCACTATCCTAAGACCAGTTGGGAGATCACTTAGATTGCCTCTCTTAAAATTTTTGCTTATTGGTGAAGGCAATTTCACACCTTCTGAACCTTTTGCAAGAAATTAAATGACAAATGAGCCTGGATCAAGTTGAGTAAAATCCAAACCTCATTTGGGAAATCAATTCCACAAGATTCTACTGGCAATAACTGGTCCTTAAAAGTATTTCAGGAGCAGATAGGTCACTCTCCTAGCTAAATAGATTGGACATAACCAAACCATGCAGGATGCATGCCATTGAAAGGCTTACAGTTTCAGGCTCACTGAGCTGTTTATTATACGCATCTATACATAATAGAATACAAAATGCATTTAAATTGCATTAAGATTTTCAGGTGTCTTGTAGGGGAATTCTTAACTGAATTCCATATTTCCCAGAGACTAATAGCTTGAGGAAAGCCAGAACAATGAGACTCTATAATAGAGGGAGTTCCTAGAACTGTGAAGTTGTAATTTGTTGTTGTTGTTTTAAAGTGCTTGTTTTTCTTAACATCCCTATAAAGCAGGGATGGTTATCCCTGTTTTACACATGAGAAATCTTGAGAGAAAGGGAGAAGATGACAAGGTCACACGTCTGAAAAGAGAAGAATGGGAATTTGAACCCAAGCCTTCTAGCTCCAAGACAGATGTTTTGTGTCAAGTAGCCAAGCTAGAATTTGAAGCCTTTGGGTCTTTTGACCTCCTTTCCTCTCTAGAAACTTCTTCCAAGAAAGTGTTCCAAGGTCAGATTAGATGGTTAGATGCAGGGCTAGGGCAAGAATCCAGTTCTCCTGGTTCCCAGTTTAGGATTTTTTTGAGTATACCACATTGACACTTCTTGTTTGTCCACAGTCTTTACATCTCCTCATCACTCGTTGGCATACAGCATTAGCTTAATGAAGAGCCAAGAGGGCAGCTAGGTGGTATAGTGGACAGAGAGTCTGGGCTGGAGTAAGGAAAACCTAAGTTCAAATGTGGCCTCAGACATTCACTAGCTGTGTGACTCTGGGCAAGTCAATTCACCCTATTTGCCTCAGTTTCCTCATCTGTAAAATGACCTGGAGAAGGAAATGGCAAATCACTCCAGTATCTTGGCCTCAAATGGGGTCAGGAAGAGTCACATACAACTGAAAAACAAAACAACAACCACAACAACAGAACTAGGGCTTGAGTCCAGAGTCCTGACTCCCAGGTTAGTGCTCTCTCCACAAAGTAGCAAGTCAATCCCACAACTTTATGTGGTACCTACAGGTTGTCAGGGGCACTGGAGAATATAGAAATGAATAAGAAACAGTGTTGACCTCCAAGGTGTTTCTAGCAACTCCTAATATAGGCTTAAAATAATATCTGTTTAGAACAAAATATATATTTATACACAGGTATAGACACATATACACAAAAAGAAAAAACAGCACTGATTATTGCCTTCTCATGTTTTATACAGTGAGCATTGATTAATTGATTGGTACAGAATCTGCTAGGAATTTGTCCTTGGCTGACATTTCTGTCTGGGCTAACATAATTTGTCCTCTGGTTAACATTTTTATCAGTAACTTGGAAGAAAGCATAGATGGCATTCTTCTCAAATTTGAGGATAGCACAAAGCTGGGAGAGATCAATAATGTGTTGTATGAAAAGGGGGGAGGAATCCCAAAAGATTTTGATAGGTTAAAACTGTGAGTTCAGTAATTTTTCAGTCTTGTCCAATTCTTTGTGACCTCATTTGAGATTTTCTTGGCAAAGATACTGGAGTGGTTTTGCTGTTTCCTTCTTCAGCTCATTCTACAGATTAGGAAATTGAGGCAAACAGGGTAAGTGACTTGGCCAGGGTCACACAGCCAGTAAGTGTCTGAGGCCATATTTGAACCCAGGAAGATGAATCTTCTTGACTCCAGACCCAGAACCTTATCCACTGCACTACCTAGAACTATGAACTTATGAACGGAATCTAATATAATGAACTTCAATAGAGATAAGTGTAAAGGTCTCTAATTATGTTTATTTTTAAATCTAGCTTTTAAAAAACAAAACAGGAAAAGTATGGTTAGATAGTGGTCAAAAAAGATTTGGAGGTTCTAGTAGACCAAAGGCTGAATAGGAATTGACAGTATGATCTTCTAATAAAAAAAATCAAATGTAATCTTAAGCTGTATTGAGAGGCATGGTGCCCAGAATGAGGGAGAGACAATAGTTTTATTACATAGATTTTATTTCTTTTAACCTTAGTCAGATCCCCTCCCCGGCTTCAGGTTCTCCATGCCATGGCTTAGCCATGGCTTAGCCATGGCTTAGCCATGGGATGCTGAAGGTCATGCAGAACTCCAATTGGGACCAATGCTCTGAGAAAGAGAACTTCTATCCTGTCATTCCTGTGAAGTGGAGGCATACAGTAGCACCTCTAACTGGTCTGGGATTCTAATTTAGGAGAGATGAAAGGGGCATTTTCCATACCCAAGAGAGATAAATGGTGTCTTTTTTAGCATTATGTAAGTTATTAGACATCTCCTTTAATATAAGGGATTCTGTATAACAGCAGGATTAACAACTACACTTTATGAAAAGAAATAGGTCAGGTTGTTAACATTATTGTCTGGTGGTGGAAATACTTCAAAGCATTATTTTCTGTCTCCATCACTGCTGTGTGGTGGACTCCGGCTTAGCCTTGGACTCTTTGTTGCTCAGTTTCTTTATATAGTGAACACAGATGCTTTTTGCCCTATTCGTAATACAGAGATGAGTAAGATTTAGCAAACGCGCGCGCGCTCACACACACGCCCCAAATCCAATCAAACCTTTAGAATTTATTATGCCTTTCTGGCACTTGGCGACCTGTGCTCTGGCTTTGCTGCTCAGACTGGGCTTTTAATTAGTACTGTCTTCTGCCAAGCACTCAGTTTCCTCTTCTGTAAAATGAAAGCTTTGGAGTTGATCAGCTCTAAGACCCTTTACAACTGATGTTTTATGGTCTCCTCAGGTTGCCAGCATTCTTAGCTGAAGGTAAAATTGGGAATAGAGCCATAATAGAGGTTCATTCTGAGGAATACAGTGTTTCACCTATGGAAAACTGTTTTTAATAAGCACATGTATTTTCGTAATGACAGACTGGCCAACAAAAGCCCAGCCCTCATGAGTATGCATAGCAGTGGCTTCCTACCCACTCACTGTGGCATTGGAAGAAAAGATCTCTCTTCATGACTGCTGAGCTTGACTTAAGTGGGCATACAAAAGCCTCCCAAGGTATATCTTTGCCCCTTTTCCTTTTCTGGTGGTGAGCTGCTGTGGGCTTCAAGGTCAAAGAGAGGCCTTTGGTCTCTCCTCCCTAAAGATGGTGTTAAGTCTCAGGCACATGTCCCTACTGCTGCTGAGAGATAACAAGCATCTTCTACCTAGTCTCCCCACCAAGGTAGACATGAAGTCATGACCTCACAGCCCTGCTGCTGCTACTGTCCTTGCTGTGTTGATTTTTTCCTGGCCTAAGTGAGGGAGTGTAGGAGATGGAACAGAATGGGCAGAGACTTTATGAGCTTGGAAAGGTCAGAGAGCTGCAGGAGGTCTGAGAGTTGGAGTCTGTGCCAGAGTTTGCAGTCAGCTGGGCCTGGTCCATGAGCACAGCTCAGAACAAAATCAATACCCAGACTAAGGGTGGGTCGACGCTAAAGCCAATAGACTGGGTCCTACAGGCAAAGCAGCTACTCTTTGCCACATTTGGAAAGGAAGTTGGTGGGACAGATGTTTGTAGCAGCCACATTAAGTGTGAGCCCCCTCTCTACAGGGATTCTAATGTGGCATAGCGGAGACTGTGCCCCTAGATGTTGGGGTGAAGTGCTTTGTAATTTGGGTTCCTACTATCCCTTCTCGGTAAATATCCCGTTTACGAGTATATTGATGATAACTGGCTAAATGACACTGAGATGCTAAGCAATGCTATTGATATTGAGGACCTATTAACTGGTGCTGGCAATTAACTTGGGAGGGTAGAACACCTCAGAATGGGGGCTCAAGCTGATCACAGTAGAAAGAATAACTCCAGTCCCTCAAGGATACCATTAGTACTCTGATGAGGAAGATGTAGTGACCCAGGAGATCTCTGATATTGTGAATCATCATTATGAGGGGGAGTTGGGATAAGGACTCACAGAACTTATAAGGGCTACATTTTTATTGCCAGAAATAAATAAATAAATAATCCTACTTTCCATGGAATGTAGGATTTAAAAATTTTTTTGGCATGAGTGTTCTAAGTTTTGTCTAATGTGAGGCAGTGTAGCATGGTGGAAAGACACTAGATTTGGAGATGGAAAACTTGGATTAAAATCATAGTACTGCTGCTCACCACTACCAATGTAAGCTTAAGTAAATCACTCCCCTGCTCTGGGACCCAGTTTTCTTATGTGTGATATGAGGAATGTGGACTCAATCGTCTCTAAGACTGCTTCTAGCTTTATTGATCTATGATACTAGATGCATGTCCTAGAGAGAAATCTCAAAACTCTTGGGAGGGAGAGAGTTTAATTTTCAAACTGTGTGCATATAGTGGGACTGGGGGCAAAAATTATGAATTTTTTTTTAAAACATCTTTCACAAATGCCTTGTCCCATGTCTGGTCACTTTTGTTACTGTTCCTATTGCTGCTGATTGTGATGGAGAGAAAAGCGAGGAGGCCTTCAAGAGTTGCAAGTGAAGGAATCCTTAAACTGGGTGTCTGCTCTTTTCAATGTTTCGATAACTGTATTTAACTATAATTGGCTTCCTTTGTGATCCTCTGTATTTTATTTCTTTTTCTGAGAAGGGAGCTGTAGACTTCACCACACTTCCAAAAACGGTTAAGGATGCCTCAACTGGGAGCCACTATTTATCATCTCTGGCTTCTTGCCACTGAGAGAAGCTTGTATGGGAAAAGGGCTGGATGTTGCCAACATAGTGAAGTTAGAATTTATAGGATATTAGAAGAAATATACCACTCATTTAGTCCAATCTTCTCATTTCATTTAAAAAAACCTTTTCATTGATGGCTTGGTTTTTTATATTGATCATTTCCAGACATAGCTCACCTCGATGCCAATAGAACCCATCCTATCTTGTTACTAAGAAAACAGGAAAATCAAACTCAGTTTCAACAATGTCTTAGAGTGTATTCAACATCTACTAGCTATGTTCCTCTATCTCCCTTACTAAGGGGAAAGACTTGTTCATTTCATCAGTTTTTTTCCCCCAGGACTGAGGTTGGTCATTGTATTCAATCTGAGTTCAGTTGTAATGTTTCTGCTTTTCATTTTTGTAGTCATTGTGAATCTCGGTCTCCTAGTTCTGTTTACTTTGTTCTGGTTTCACTTCTTGCCAATCTTCACAGGCTTCACCAAATCCTTTATATTTGTCGTTTCTTATGATATCTCAACATTGACTCAGCACTGTACAAACATTATCTCTGTTGATCTTCACATCAACGCTGGAAGGTAGGTGCTATTATGTTCCCATTTTATGTATGAGAAAACTGAGGCAGACAGAGGTTAAATGACTTCCCCAGGGTCACCTAACTAGTAAGTGTCTGAGGTTGGATTTGAACTTGGGTCTTCCTGACTCCAGGTCCAGTGGCTTTATCCACTAAGCTACCTACTTGATAATACGATATGATACGATACGATACGACATGACATGGCACAGCACAGCACGGCATGGCATGGCATAACACGACATGACATGACACAACATAACATAAGGTAACGTAACGTAACGTAATGTAATATAATATAATATAATAAATATGATATAATGTAATGTAATATAACGTAATGTCATGTAATGTAACGTAATGCAACATAATGCAACGTAATATAACATAATATAATAAATATGATGTAATGTAATGTAATATAATATAATATAAAATATCCCATAATTGATTTTTAGGTTTTTGCTATTGCAAAAAAGTAATACTATGAATATTTTAATGTATATGAGACCTTTCTTTCTGTCTTTGGGTATATGCCCAGTAATAAGATCACTTGGTTGAAAGGTATGAACAATTTAGTTAATTTTCTCACAGAGTTCCAAATTCTTTTCCAGCATGGTTAGACTAATAATAATTAGCATCTCTATAATGCTTTAAGGTTTGCAAAACACTTTACAAACATGATTATCTCATGGTGCTGCTCAGGAAAACTGCCTGATGGACATGAGGTTTTGAGTTCTAGCTGGGATTGGAAAAGGCAGAAAAGCAATTTCCTCCTTTCTTCAAACAAGATAATGTGGACCAAGTGCTCTATAAATCATAACATATCACATAAATGTCAACTATAATAATACTTATTATAGTTGTGGAGAAAGCCTTGCTGTCTCTACCCCCAATCCTCTGCACCAGCTAAAGTGTTTTTGCCCTACAATGTGTCACAGCACTTTGTGTGGACCTCCTCTTTTCACAAAAATTTAAAAGGAAACCTTTACATCAGAGTTATTTGTGTGCCTGAGCTTGCTAAGTGGGTTGCAAATGCTCTGAGATTAGGGCATCACATTTCTCTGGTCTTGTTTCCTCTTCTATGAAATGAGGGGTCTAGCTAGCATAGGGCTTGCTGCTAGTAACCCTTGAATAAATGTTTCTTAACTTGAATCCAGAAGCATAACAAAGTCAACATTCTCAGAGAAAATCCACGTTGACGCTTAGTGGCTTTTTTTTTTAACTTGGAGCTGGCACATACTAGCCATACTTTCTTCTGCGTCTTTAAAGGCCAGACCTGGGAGAAGCCAGGAATTTGATAAAAGAAGCTATTTACTTCTCCTCCTTCTCTTGGCTGTTTCTTCCCCAAAATGCCCAGTACCCTCATCATTCCCTCTGACACAATCCTCCCCCCAGGGCTCTCCTTGTTCCTCCCATGGGAGTACTCTATACTCTCAGCCACTTCTTCTATTCTGTGTTTATAGATTTAGAGCTAGAAGGAAATACTGAAATTATATTTTGTTGTTGTTCAGTCATTTTGGTCCTGTCTGACTCTTTGTGACCCCATTTGAGGTTTTCTTGGCAAAGATACTAGATAGGTTCACCATTTCTTTCTCTAGATCATTTTACAGATGAGGAAACTGAGGCAGACAGGGTCAAGTGACTTGCCCAGGGTCACAGAGCTAATAAGTGTCTGAGGCCAGATTTGAACTCAGGAAAGTGACTCTTCCTGATTCTAGGCCGTGCACTCTATCCACTGCACCACCTAGCTGCCCACCATCTAGACTAGCTAATTCAATTTACAAATGAGGAAACTAAGGAATGTCAAGTGACTTGCTGAGATCATATATATATGTACACACACACAACAAACATCAGAGATGGGATTTTAACTCAGAGTTTTTAACTCTACAGGCATTTCCCCGCTCTGCTCTGAGCTGCCTTCTTTTCTGTCAACAAACCATAAGGTTGTAAAGAAACTGAAAAGAAGCTAATTCATTCTCTGTTATCCATGATGGAAGACTGGCAAATGCTTAAATGCCCAGGGTTATTTTCACTTAAATTGGGATGCTGCCTTAACTCAAAGGAGACAAAAATTGTTAGTAAATGTCAGGTAATTCTGGCAACCTGAGGCTTTGGGAGAAGAGAGGACTTTCTCAGAGTCCCTAGCTTCTAGGGAAGCTTCCTGATTTTAATGTGATCATTTTGTTTCCCCTTCTACTTTTTTATGTCATTCAAGTCAATAAGCATTTATTAAATACTGACCGTTTGCCAGGCTACTTGGTTACCTCCTTCAGGTTGGAAAAGGAAAGGGCAATCCTCTTTAGTATCTTTACCAAGAAAATCCCATGGACAGTAGGCTTCATGTGGTCATGAAGAGTCAGATACAACTGCACAATAACTTACCTGGCTCTGTGCTAAGTATTGGGCATGCAAAGAAAGGCAGAAGACAGTCCCTGCCCTCAAGGAACTCATAATCTTACTTAAGAGCATATGTGTGTGTGTGTGTATGTGTGTGTGTGTGTGTGTATACACACATATCTATATACACACATACAAAAGCTTACATTGAGATAATATTTTAGAGCTTATGAAGTACTTTCAGACATATAGTCTCATTTGATACCCACAAATACCCTTTGAGGCAGATGTAATTATTCCCATTTTCTAGATGAGGATACTGAGTCTGACAGAGTTTAAGCTACTTGTCTACAGTCACAGTCACAGCTGGGACATGGTGGAACCAGGATTAGAACCCAAGTCTCTGGACTTAGATCCAGGTTACTTTCTACCACACCTGGGTGCTTTTTTAATTGAGGAATTTTTTCCCCATGTAGACACTCCCCTCAGTTAAGTAGATCATGTTTAAGATCCTTGGATTAAAGCAGTGAAAAGAAATGCAAAGTAATACATTTATTCAGACATTATTCACTCAAAGAGCTTTGGAGTTGGTGCCAGGATAAACTTCATAGCAGGTAAGGGGATTGGTTTATTTTTTCTAACTTAATGAAACCCTCTTTCATGTCCTTTACCATGTTTTCTTTCCTGTGTTTTTCTATATTGTCAGAATTGAATTAATACACTAAGTTCAAAGCCCTTCTAAGAAAACTTGAGCCCAGAGTCTATTAAGCCAAATACAAGGAAACAATGCTTACATGCTTTCTGTTGCAGGATATTAACTTAGAGACGGCTAATCTCAGCATTAACAGATTTTGGGAACCCTCTTTGTCAAGACAAATGAGCCTGCAAATGATTGGGGTTAGAATGGCAGTTGGGACAGCTAGGTGGTGCAGTGGATAGAACACTGGGCCTGGAGTCAGGAAGATGAGTCTTCCTGAGTTCAAATCTGGTCTCAGACACTTACTGTGTGACCCTGGATAAGTCACTTAACCTCTTTGGGGCTGCCTCAGTTTCCTCATCTATAAAGTGAGTTGGAGAAGGAAATGGCAAACCATCTCAGTATCTTTGCCAAGAAAACCCCAAATGGGGTCATGAAGAGCTGGACATGACTGAACAACAATAATGAACTTGCCATGAAATACTATGTATTACAGCTTTCGGTGTTTTGCTTTACTGCCCTTCTAGACTGAGTTCTGGAGAGCAGAGGCAGTATTTTATCTCAAATCAGATTCTCTCCTAGGGCAAATCACACTGCTCTCTACACAGGACACATTTAATAAATATTTGTTGATTTGGTTTGGCTTCTTGTGCTCTCCCGGTGTTTCACAGAGAAAGTCAGTGCTTGAACTCCGTGCTGCAGACCCAGCCTTAAGCAAAGTTATGACTGTGCTGAAGTTTGCCCTCAGCCTCTTCCTTCTGTCTCATCCAATGACAGGATGACTTTTTAATTCCATAAAGCTCGATTGCAGGCATCTTCAGGACTCCATAAAAAAGTAACAGAATATGCTTCAGCTTAAAAAGTCCTTTTCGATTATTTGACTCTTTCTGTGTTGACATCAAATGGGCTGAGGTGGGGGGGAGGGAGAAAATTGGTCAGTAACTTCCTGACCAGACTCTCCATCCTCCTTCCCCTCCCTCTCTACCATATATAAAAGAGGGACTGGAGACCTAGGGAGGAGGGATGTGTCGTAGATACTATGTAGCTCCCCAATTATTCCTGATTCTCCATGGGTCATCCCCCAAACTGCATTCTTGGGGTCTCTAGTTTTAGTCTCTGGACCTAGCCCATACCTCACAATGCACAGTTTTGCCATTTTTCTTGGCATGGTGACTCCATTCTCTCTGAGTCCCTGGTTTGATCCTCAGCCAGACCCTGACCACTGCTGTATTTCTTACTGTCTCTGGTTCTGATGCTTGGCATACCTCCCTCCCCCTTCCCTCTTGCACAAATTTCTACCTTAGCTGAATAATTTTTGGCTTGTAAACAACCATTGACTAGACATGAGACTTCAGGTGCCAAGGGCTTCCATGCTGTCTCCTTTTTCTGTTATAGAGAAAAATAGCCCAATAAGCAAATTCCCATCAAGGTTTCATGGGCCTCTTTCAGTAACCCGGGAGAGAAGTCTTGGTGCAGTGAAAGGAACATTAGAAGATAGGAAAACTAGATTCTAATTATTAGATAGAACTGGGTTTTGCCACCAACTAGCTGTGTGATTTGGCAAAGCCACTCCATGTCTCATCTGTGAAATGGGGATGATAATATTTACATTATCTTTCTCAAAATCTTGTTGGGAGGAAAGTTCTTTGTAAATTGTAAAGAATGATAAAGTCCCAATGAAAATAAGTGTATTGGGCTGGATAATCTTTAAGGTCCCTTTCAGCTCCAATATTGCATGTTCTATGCACTAAATTTCCTTCTGAGTCTGTGGTTTTATTAACATTTTTACTTGGGACCAAAGGAAATAGTCAGAGCTTAACCCAAAGTGATGAATCACTAATGGTAGAATTTCAGGCCTCCTTGGGAAAGACATGTTGAGGTGAAATCCATTCCTCACCGCTCAAATCACAGTATTAGACAACTGGTTTCTCTGCTGACCATAGGGGCTCAGTTCTGCTCTGCCCAATAGACTTTCATAAGATTCTAGAGTAGGACTGAGCTGGAGCCAGCTCGAACCGGCTTGCAAGAGCAGATTTTTAAATTTTCAGTCTGAGCTTTTACACCTTGGAAATCAACAAATTTTTTACATCTGGGCTTGATTTATTGTTTTGTTGATTGTCTAGACTTATTAAAGTGATGAATAAAATGTTAATAATGTAGATTAAATTTTAAAGTGTGTCATGATTACATTTAAGGGGGGAAGGAGAGAGTGCCAGTTGGCTGTTCAATATTTACCAGCATACCACTGTTCTTGAATGTCATTAACTAAGGAGAGGTGGCAAAATTTAGACATCTGTGGGGTGTCAAGGAAACATGGGAGAAAGCTTACTAAGATAGGAAAGGAGGTATGGTAGGTGTCACAAAGTTGCAAAGCATCAGAAGAAGTAGGAGTTGTGACCTCAACAGTAGCCCAAAAGAAAGGTGATGGCAGAAAATCTCAACCCAGGAGACAGCTTTTTTGCCTTCAGAGTGAATCAGGAAAAAGAACACAGGGCTGCATAAGAGGCAGGGTTGACATCTTTCCTTTGCATGGAGATGCAATTGGAGGCAGAAGCCAGAACACAAGTAAAGCAGAGGTCAGCCAGGCATCAGGAGCATCTGTCCCTGATTGTTTCCCAGCATTAGTTAGTAAGAGCCAGACTGTTTAAGGTAGTACTCGAGGAAGGCTTTCTGGTGCTGGGGATTATGAATGAGACTGACTTTTTTAGTTTGGGGAAGTCAGGCTGATTGGACTGTGCCACAGTAGTGGGTTCAGCCTTATATGATTGGGCTGGGGTTGTGGATCTGGGGATCTCCTGAATTGGTGGTGACCTTTGTCTTCCCTCTTTCTCTGTTCCTGGGTGCAAGTGGTTTTAATTTCCTGGGAGTCTCTTCTGTAGGGTTCAGAACTCATAGGCTTGCCTTCCTTTTATGTTTGTGCTAAGTGCAGTGAGAATCCTTTGTCCATATGTGAGAGCAGACTGGCGTGTGAGTTCTTCTCTAGTGATGGATCAATGGGATATAAAATTACTCCAGGTTGGGCTAGCATGTCCTCATTTGAAACTCTCTGCATGGAGATATCCCTGTCATCGCTAGAAAAGGCAATGTTGAGCTTCGAAAGCCGGGTGTGACTTATAGCTGTGCTTTGCCACCCTTCTCTCCCTTGCCTCTTCAAGAGGCATCAAAGTGACTAGGGAGAGCTTTCAAGCTCTTTTTTTTTTTCCTTTTCAATGATGTTAAGAAATAATATCTTTCACCTGCTTTACCTTACATTGGAATAGAAGGAATGTGGACTGATTTTCAACAGCACTTAACCTGCCCTCCCTTCATACCATGAGAAAAAAAATACTAGGACAGAAAGAAATCTGATAGGCACAGGGTGGAGGAGAAGAAAGGACTGTATGTCCACAGCTTGGATGGCATATCATCAGCCATGCCATCCTATTTAAAGCCAAGAAGAACCAGATACAAATAAACCCTGGAACAGAAGAATTCTTCTGGCCATTTGTCCCTGCTGTGGCAAGGTAGGTTGATTCAAATATTGCTCTATGATCCTAGAAGGGCTATAAGTTAGAGATCTCCTTGCCCACAATGTCATCATACTGATGCCTGGTGGTTAGTTGTGTGAGTTGGAGTGCTTCCTTCAGCTCCTGCTCCCTTGGGTCTGGGAGCAGGAAATTGGGTCTTGTCTGTGTTCCTAGGAGAATAAGGACCCTTTTAGATGTTCTTGTGTGAGTGGGAGTCAGAATCATGGGGTAAATAAGTCAAAGTAAAAAATGTGAAAGATGGAGTGTGGCAGAGCTGAAAGGGCTGGATGAGGAAGGTGAGGTATACATCAGGAACAGGGGCAAAACCAAGAACTGCACCTTTAGAGAATGGATTAGTAAGAGTTGAGCTCAGGACTCCAGACTGCAATAGTTTGGTGCCCAGAAAATAGTAGGGCATTGAACTAGACAAAGCTGTCCCAACTTGCCAAACCCAACTGATCCTTGGGTATGTGCGTGTTTCAACCTCTGTCCATGGGCAGCTCTTCCTTTCAGTGTTTTCTGAAATCCTTTCACCTGGAGAGCTACTGTTGCTGGCAGCCCTCTTCTTCTTCATGGTAGTGAGTTTAAGTGACATTAGGAATCTGGAAAATCATGGAGGAGAGGTATGAATTGGCAGAGGGGGGACACTCTGGCTAACTGGACTGATGCTCTGCCATGTAAGGCTTTGGATCTACTGGGAGATACTGCTTGGGTATCCTGATTCTAGGACCCCCTCACCTCATAGGGAATGATTTCATTGTTGACAGTCACTCTCTTCCCTAGCCACCCAATTTATGGCATTTTTTTACAATGTGGAGGCAGCTAGGTGGTGCAGTGGATAGAAGGCTTGACCTGGAGTTAATCATATGAGTTCCAGTTTGACCTCAGACACTTAATAGTTGTATGATTCTGGGCAAGTCACTTAACCTCTCTTTGCCTCAGTTTCCTTGTTTGTAAAATGAAGAGAATAGTGGTCACCCATCTCGCAGGGTGATTGTGAGGATCAAACGCAATATTGTTTGTAAAGCATTTTGGAAACCTTAAACCATCTAGAAGTGGTATTACTATTATGATTGCTAATGTTAGCATTATTGACCATACAAGAAAATTATTTCAAGCAACTCAAGAAGTTCATAAATATTTTGGCCATTTTCAGGAACATGAAGATATTTCAGTCAACTTTTTTGCATATTTTGCTTTTGCATACATTTGCATACTTTCTTACTCAGCTCTCCAAGGTGAATTTTTAGGGATAGGGATTTTGTTTCATTAATGGTATGAATATGGCCTTGATCCAACCTTTCTCGGGTCAGACTTCTCTGCCTACACCACCTCGACTGGGTACATCATGGTACAATGGCAATAGTATTGGGATAGAGTTAGCTCAAACTAGCTCATGATAGCTGATTGTTAAATGTTCACAGTGAGCATTTACACCCAGAATGGGCAAACATCAGCTTGATTTATTGTTTTGTTGGTTTTCTAGACCTAAAATAATGGAGAAAGTTTCAGTAATGCAAATTGAACTTAAAAGTGTGTCTTGCATATTTTTTCCCCACTGGTGTTAAATATTTTCCAGCACAACAATGGCTGAGAGTCAGAAGACCTTCATGTTCCATCTCTGCTGTTTATGTAAGCTAAGTGACTACAGTAAAATAAATTTACTTCCCATTGCTGCAGTTTTCTCATCCACAAAATGGGAACAATAACACTTATATTACCTTATTATCATTGAGTAGTTTCAGTTGTGTCTGAGTCCCCATGACTCTATTTAGGGTTTTCTTGGCAAAGTTACCAGGGTGGTTTGCCATTTCCTTCTCCAGCTCACTTTACAGATGAGGAAACTGAGGCAAACAGGGTTAAGTGACTTGCCCAGGGTCACACAGGTAATAAGTATCTGAGGTTGGCTTTGAACTCATGAAGGTGAGTCTTCCTGACTCCAGGTCCAGGCCTCTAACCAATGTGCCACCTAATTGCCCTTGTATTACCTATAGCCCTCAATAGTGGCTGTGCAGAAAGCAGTTTATGAGTGTGGACTTTCACCTTCTTTTTACGTGTTGTCTTCCCCGTTAGATTGTAAGCTCAATGAGAGCGCAGCTTGGCTTTTGCCTTTCTTGGTATCATAAGTGCTTGGCACGGTGCCAGACACGTGGTGAATGCTTCGAAGATAAATGCTAGTTGTCGATTGTTGTAGGCAGAATGGTCTGTTATTCTCAACTAGACTATAGGCTCCCTGAAGGGAAGCACTATCTTTCTTATATCTTATATCTCTCCTAACATAAACACAGTACTTTGTGCACAGCAGACACTTACTAAGGGTTTGTTGAATTAAATGTTGAAAATTGGGGACAGAAGAGAGTGGGGATAGGGGAGGGGAGGTCCAGGCTAAAAACTTCAGGGAAAGAAGTGGAGGCATCATTTATTATTATTACCATTATTCCTGTTCTCATCCTGTATTCTATTGTCTTCATCACTGATGAGGAAAAACTTTTTTTTAAATATTAACTTTTCTCCAGGTTTGGCACAATTTCAATTTGACATCTTTCTGGTACAGAATGAAATCATAGACAGAGTTTCAGAAATAGAAGGAAATTTCGAGAAGATCTAATGCAACCTCTTCATTTTTACAGATTAGGAATCTGAGCTAATACATCACTATCATTTATCTAGACAGGTAGAAATTTATTTGGTTTAGGCATCTAAGTGGCAAAGTACACTGAGTGCATTGAGACTGGAGTCAGGAAGACATGAATCCAAATCCAGTCTCATATCACTAGCTGCGTGGCCCTAAACAAGTCACTTAACCTCTCTGGGCCTCAGTTTCCTTATTTGTAAAACAGGAATAATAATAGCCCTGACTTCCTAGGGTTGTTGTGAGGATCAAATAAAATGATATTTGTAGTGTGCTTAGCCTAGCTCCGGGCACATAGTGGATGCTAGATAAATGCTAGATATTATTATTATTGTTATTATTATTATTAAAGTGGGAGTTATTATTGATTTCCCAGTAATAGCAGTAAAGTGCTTTGCAAACCTTTAAAGCTTCCTGTAATTGCTAGCTATCATTAAAATGGTCTAGTTCCTTTTCCCCTTACCTACCTCATGCATCTCTGGTCCTGGTGAGTTAAATCCTGCCCTGTAAGTATGCTAAGCTCTGGAGAGGGGAAACATGTTCTAAATGCACGTTATTATTATTTTTATTGTGGGCATCAGAGCAAAACCCGTGGTTCAAAGAGCTAATTTAGCAAACTCAGTACTGAGTGCTACTTGAGTTGAATAAGCTTCCGACTTTGTGGTAGACTCTTTGTAGCATAAATCAAGATGAGAGCTTTTCTTTTTAATCATTTTAGTACCAGTATATTTCAATCAAATGGTCAGCAGTCTCATGCTGCAGTTCCATAACACGATGTTGATGTGATTACTACAATTTACTTTGTAGAACCTCGGCACTGGCCTTTTCTTCATGCAAAGCAGTTTTTGGTCCCTTTTATTTGATAAATGTGAAAACACTTGAGTTTCTTTCAGCTGATGAGACGTCCCAAGACCATGGAAGTGTTTCTTGCTTGGCCTTATATATAAATGGAGTACATTCACTTTTGTAAGCCTACTTCAGACAGCCCCCAAACAAAACATTTCCATTTCTCCTGGCCTGCTACAATCCCTGCATTACATTACTAAGCCCTGAAGACCTGGGCATGAATCCTGGCTCTACGACTTGGTAGCTCTATGGTCTTGAGAAGGGCATCTAACCACTGGGCTTATTTCATTGCAGTGGGCACTTCCTATATTGAAGTAGATTTTAGTCACTCTACTCTTTAATGGATCATCTTCATGGCTGACCATTATCAACAAAATTCGGTACCTGGTGACCAATTCTCTGGTGGTGAGGGTCTCCAAACTTAGCTAGGCTGGCTCTCAAAAGATAGAAACAGTTCATCACTGTATCCATTTTTTGAGTCTTTCTAGGTTGGTAAGACCTGCCAGTCTTGGGCTGTGTTGGCACAGTCTCCAAGAACCTCAGGCTATCTCCACACTGTGGTGAGGCAACTGTAGAGGAATTCAGTGGAAAGATAATAACTGTGATGATGGTAATAAATAGTTAACATGAATTCTGAGTTCTATAACTTTGGTTCAATCAAGGCTCATGCAAAACTTATACAGCTATTAATTGTTTATGAGTATTTATCTAATGTTGGTAGAAATTCCAAAATCTTGGATTCAGTAATCTTTGGGCAACATAGTTCAGGAACTCTAAGGCTCCCATATTTCCAGGGAGGGCCAGGTGAATTACAAAGGGCCTGGGCAACTCCATTTGAGAGCACCATGTTGGTCCTTGCACATACCCATACAGGGGAGAATCATTAGGCAGCTTCTTATGTTGCTTCTGCTTTCTGATTAATGTATAAGTTTTAATTCAAGACAAAATTGCCATTTTAATTATACCTGTATCTGAAATCTTTTGAAAGAAGACTGCTCTATCAAAATCTTATTTATGCAAAGTTTCATTTAAATGGGAAATCAACTTCATATTAGATTGGTTGGGAACAAGTACTTTGATTTATGATTTAGGGTATATGCTAGGGGAAAAAAAAAAAGCAAAATATTGTGCTGCTTAATTCCAAACTTGTTTACTGACAACGAAGGCTCAGGACCCCCTTCCCATAGCAGAATCTATAATCACCAGGCCTTCCTAATCCAGT
The DNA here is from genome assembly GCA_028646515.1 of Pseudochirops corinnae. Lineage (NCBI taxonomy): Eukaryota > Metazoa > Chordata > Mammalia > Diprotodontia > Pseudocheiridae > Pseudochirops > Pseudochirops corinnae. The sequence goes on from CM053592.1 coordinate 137,848,960, forward strand.
AGTAATGAGATTACAGAGCAGTGTAGCACTTAGCATCTGCTAAATGCTTTTACCTGTCTATACAGGGCTAAGCATGCCAGCGTTAAGTGGAAAAATTCAAGGGGAAAAAACGTGGACATCTTACTTATGTAACTATAAGAATCTGGGTATTTGGGAATGTCTAGTTTTTGGACTGGTTTCTGTTCAGTTATAGCTTGTGTATTTGGCATCAAGTCTAAGTTATTGCCTTCTCTGAAGCCCTGGAAGGGAGATGGTGATGATAACGAGATTAATAATCGTCACAAAGTACTTGGCATAGTGATAACAAACATTTATATGTCATTTTAAGATCTTCAGAGCAGTTTACATAGGCTATCTCATTTGATCCTTATAAGAACAGCATGAGGGAAGTGTTACTATTATCCTCATTTCATAGATTAGGAAACAGGCCAAGGGATGTTATGTGACTTGCCTAGGGTCACAGCTAGTAAGAGTCTGAGGCAAGATTCTAACCCGTGTCTTTCTGACTCTAATTCCAGGTCTCTGTTCACTGTACTATACTTTATGTATCTTCTCATTCATGTTTCTCAACCATAGGAGGTCTATATTGCAATAACTGTTTGCATTTTGAGAAAAGTAAGGTCCAGAAAGATGAAGAGAATTGCCTATAGTCACCGTCTTAGGTCAAAATCAGACTGATCCATCCTGAGACAATAAAGCCCAAGCATTTAATCAAATAGTTGCTTTACGTAAGCAGTGGTGACATAAGGACACATAGCAGAGGGAGGTAGAGATTCCATCAGGTCTGAGGAGATCAAAAGGAGAGAGAAGGGCAGCCCTTCTGGGTTCCTCTGAGAGGCCCATTCCCCGCAGTGACGCCTAGCCCAGGGCTTGTAGGTGCCCAAGGTCATCCACCTGAGGTGCGGGGGGTGAAGCTCCATATCAGTCTTGTTATCTTCTTCATATTTAAGTCACTTCTCAGACTACTAAAATCTAGGGGCCACTGGGGTTATTGAATATATAACATAATCTTTAATACAGTGTATGTTATTAATATATAATCCAGGGGTACCCACTGCCAAGGATGGGAATGGGGCCCTGGGATTTAGTGGCCTGAATCTCCTTGAGTAATGTCATTTCCATAGCTTTATAACTCCCACACTCTTGTCTTCCACTTTTATCAAGACAAGTGTTAGTCTCAGGTTTTTCTTCTATTCCTTTATTCCTGGCACCTCCACTTCCAAGGCTAGAGGGTAGTTACAGGGTTAACCAGAGGGTGCTGTACCTGAAGCAGAGTAAATTTACTTTATGCATGTTAGGAACACTGACAGTGAGGAAAGGGTTCCCATGTGCCCATCCTGACTTATGCTGTTTTTATGCTGTTTTCGGCAGACTAAGATGCAGCCCATGGTAAGCCCCTGGCTTGCTGTTGTTATTTGTAGATTGGAATTGATAAGGGACATCTACTCTGCAGCCTTGATAGTGTCTTGCAGTTAACTTCGTAATTTCCTTCTGGCCTGGAACTGAGGGTCCCAGGAAGTGGGAACCTGGACTAATATTTGATGAAACCAGAAGCCCAAGGAGGTGGGAGTTGATATATTATTGACTTAATATTTTTCAAGCCAGTTAGGGACACTGGCTCCTAGAACCTCACAGCCATTTGTGGTCATTGTTGATCTTAGGTACCGGAGTTATTTGGAGCCAGGGGTGGATTGAGATGAGCCAAGAATGGACTTAAAAATGGAGTGTTGGCATTGGCTTAAACGGAGTTCAGCGGATAAGGAAGTATTTCCCTAGGTTAATGATCTGGGGCAGAAAGGCTTTTTCCAGGGAGCATCTAGGGCAGCCCCAGTAGAGAACTAAAGGGATTTTCCCAAAGCCACATAATGAGTGAGTAGCAGAGCCACAAATATGAACCTTGGTTTTCTAATTTCCATTCCATTAATCAGACTGCTTCTCTAGGCGGTTTTGGTGCCACTTTTAATGAAATGAGGACTGGGGGGGGGGGGGAAGGGGTGCATGGGGATGATACATAAAATGTGCATGTGACAGTGACCTAATCTAAATCAGAATCTGTGATATCAGCTCCCTACATACATTTGTAGGACATTTGTTTACCAGGCTTCTTCATGACTCTTATTCTGGAGAGCCATAGAATCAGTAATAGAATCTCAGTGACAAGAATTCCTTCCAGGACTTCTTTAACAAGTGATTGATCTGACTGCTGATTGAAGACCTCCAGTAAGGGGACACTCAGGAGCTGCTTCCCTAAACTGTTCCCTCTACTTTGAGATAACTCTGAGGATTTTTTCCTTACACTAAACTAAGACCTATATTACTGTTAACTATTATTATATTATCTGACCCTAGAACCTCCTTTCTTCTAATTCTTCCCCCTGGGTCCAACTGCAATCCTTTTTCCATATGCCTGACTTTTAACTGCTTTGAGAGTTATCCTGACCAGCCTCAATTCTCTTTTCCACCTCCAGACAGGGTGGGATATTGGAACCTTCCCCCCCCCACTAGATTTAGTACTTGAAAGTTTTGGGTTCTAATCTCAGCTTTGCCACTTAATACCCATGTGACCTTAGGTAAAGTCATTTAACCTTATCTGTGAAAGGAGACGTGTAGCACCCAATGAATCCCCAAACTCTTTCTATATCTAGTATCCTAATGTCCTTATGCTTCTGTTAGCTACACCCCCAGGTCCTCTGCCAATCCATCTATGGCATGAATTTGTGGCTCTACCCCATCTCCTCAGAACACATTTGGACTTGCCAATGTCCTTCCTGAAAGGATGACTTAAGCAGAACATAACTGCTATCTTCAAACATTCAAAGGGCTCCCATGAGAAGCTGAGAAGAAATGTTTTGTTTCTCCAGAGAAGAGAAAGCTGACTCAAGATACAAGGGATACTCTTTTTGCTGAAGGACTTTATTAATGATTGAAACGGGCCAGCTACAGGATGGATTGCTTTAGCAGGTAGGGAGCTCTCTGTTACTGGCGATGTTCAAGCAGAGACTTTGTGACCATCTCTTTTGGATACTATAGAGCAGGAGTTCTTTGTTTTTGTTTTTTTTAAATATATCTCGTGGACTCTTTTGGCATGACTGGTGAAGCCTATGGAGCCCTTCTTAGAATAATGTTTTTGAATGCATAAAATATGTAGGATTACAAAGTAAACCAATTTAATTGAAATCATTGTGAAAATACATAAAAAAGACCCAATTTAAGAGGTGTAGAAGATGGGAGGTAGGACTGTTGTTGTTTAGTTGTTCAGTGACCCCATGGACCATAGCACACCAATACTGTCTGTGGGGTTTTCTTGGCAAGTATACTGGAGTGGTTTGCCATTCCCTTCTCCAGCTCATTTTATAGAAGAGGAAACTGAGGCAAACAGGATTAAGCGACTTACCCAGGGTCATTCAGCTAGTAAGTGTTTGAGGCCAGATTTGAACTCAAGAAGAGGAGGCTTCCTGACTCCAGACCAAGTACTCTATCCACTGAGCCACCTAGCTGCCCCAGTGAAGTAGGTGGGATTGGTGGACCTCTCAGATTCTTTCTTAAAATTTGTTTTTTAAATTAAAATTTTTGTTTTCTGAGTTTCTTTCAGATTATGTGATTTACTACTGACCAAGTTAGAAGTGATGTGATCCATTTCACCTCTGGGACTCTAATGAAAAAAGGAAAACCTTCTTTTTTACCTTATTTCTTCCTGATGACCCACAGGAGGCCAATTGATTACACTGTTGTTCAGTTGTGTCTGCCTCTTTGCGACCCCAAGGACCATACTGTCCATGGGGTTTTACTGAGAAAGATACTGGAATGGTTTGCCATTTCTTTCTCTAGTGAATTAGGGCAAATGGATGCTAAATGACTTGCCCATGGTCACACAGCTAATAAGTGTCTGAGGTCAGATTTGAACTGAGGTCTTCCTGAGTTCTATCCACTGAGCCATCTGTCTGCCCTTAATTGATTATACTTATCTGCTCATCCCTGTTCTGATATTTCTAACTGTGTGAACATGGGAATCCCTCTGAGCCTCAGTTTCCTCATCAGTAAAATGATGCTAATAATCTTTGCCCTACTTACCTCCCAGGCTTGATTCAAGATAAGCACTTAGAAAACCTTAAAGTGATACCTGAGTGTCATTTTGCTCAACTTCACACTTTATGAGATTTATGTTATAAATATCTCTTTGTGGTTTAAGGCACTTGATCATCTACATGTACCAATCCATCCTCAACAGAGCTGCCAAAGGCATTTTCCTTAAGCACAGATATGACTGTCACTCCCTTACTCAAATTCTAGTGGTTCAATACCATGGAATTCCATTGGTGAAAGAAGGCTCATAGACTGGGAACAGGGGCAGAAGTTAAGACAGTAAGACCAGTCGTGTTTGGGTGATATAGTCTGTAATCACAGGAGGGATCAGGCAGTTATTCAGAATCATGGACCTACTCATAAAATTATAGAATGTCACATCTTAGAACATAGTAAGTCCAGGCTAGAATGGACCTTAGAAATGCAATCTAATGGTTGGAAAGGATTTTGAAGATTGTTTAGTCCAACCGCATCATTTTTGAGATAAAGAAACTGTCCCCCACAGAGGCTAAGTGATTTACTCACTTGCTACGGGTAGTTAGAACTAGAACTCAGGCAGGCCTGGGTCCCAGTCTATCTTCCTGCCTCTGCATGTGTTCCCTGCTTCTCCTGGCCTATTTTTGGATGCTTGATCACCAATAAGTGTTCTCCCTGTTATCCCTAGGATAAAAACCAAACTCCTTTGGCACATGAAACCCTTCCCAACCTACCACTTTAACTTCTTTTCTATTATTTAGCTTCCCAATTTAATTGTCCAGACAAATTAGCCTTCCTTTTCCTTACACGTGGCACTCTTTCTTTTCTGTAATTTTTAATTGTCTAGCCAAATCAGTCTTCATTTCCCTTCCACTCTTTCCTTTCTGTACCATTGCTTGGCTAAAGTGAGACTGGTGACCTTGCACAACCCTCCTTCCCTCAAATCCAAGTCATGTCATCATTCCCTGATGTCATGGTCCTCTTTGAGAAAGAAGGACAAACACCACCATTGCCTGGCTATCTCCCATGCCTGAATCGCTCCCCCCATTCCGCTCTACTTCCTTCAACTCAGGTTTTCCTGATTTTCCTCCAACTGCTTATGTCCTCCTTCCCACACTGCCATGTATTATCTTATATAATTATATGTGTACATATTATCTCCCCCAAAAGAACTACTTCCTTGAGAGTCGAGGAACTTTTTTTCTTTTGGAGGCAATTGGGGTTAAGTGACTTGCTCAGGGTCACACAGCTAATAAGTCTCCGAGGCCGGATTTGAACTCAGATCCTTCTGACCCTAGGACCCATGCTCTATCCACTGTGCCATCTAGCTGCCTAAGGGCAACTTTCCTTTTGACTTTGTGTCCCCACCCTCCAGCAGAGTGCCTGGCACATAGTGCTTGCAGAGTGACCGATTCTTGTTTTGTAGCACAATCTAATTGCTTTGTGTGTAGTAGTATCTCCCTCAGAAGATCTTTGGTGCTTTGATGACAAGGGATCATATTATATACTTCACCAACCCCCACTCTCACATTGGCACTGAGGAGGCATCTGGGTCCAGAACTCAATAAGATGAGGAGATAAGACTGCATTGAATTCAGGAATAGGCTCATCACTTTTAGTGACCCCCAGTTACTTGCTGCTGCAGAAGTCCAAATATATTGATGCTTGGTTTTGACATTACCTCCATTCCCCATTGTATTCCTTACCACCCACCCCTCTACTTCCAGAAATCCAGCATTTCTGATGAAGGATTTTTAAAAAGGAAGAGAAGTAAAGTTCAGCATAATTAACCACCTTATAAAAATTTCATATTATATGCCATATTCCATGGCCCCCTGCTGCTGCACAGAAGTGGGAGGGAGGGGGTGTCTTCCAATAGCAGTATGTTGGAGTCATGCTTGATCATTATGGTTTCAGAATTTTCAGTCTCCATTGTTGCAATTGTTATTTTATTTTACCTTATTGTAGTCTGTCTGTATGTACATATGTATAGATGTGTGTATGTATATATATATATATATATATATATATATATATATATATATATATACACACACACACACATATATATGGGGAAGAGAGAGAATGAGAGAGTGAAAGAGTGAGAGGGAGAATGAGAGAGAGAGAGAGAGAGACAGAGAGTGTTTTCCTGTTTTGATTACTTCACTTTGGGTCAATTCATATGAGTGTTCCCATGCTTCTCTGTATTCATTATATATATTATTTCTTACTGTATGATATTCCATTCCATTCTCTATGATTCAGTTGGCTCCATTCCCCAATCCATGAAAATAGCTTTTTTTTTTTAAACATCAGTATTCTCTCAGTGATGCTTTGTGGCTGTATATCATGAAAGAGCATGATCTCAGAAGAATAGGTGTCTCGAAGAACAGTAACTGCCAAGGATGTCAGATCTAACAAGTGACATCAACAAGGACACATATGACTTGAAAGAATAATCATCCTAATAGCTAATATTTATATGGTGCTTAGTGTGTGTCAGGCACTGTGGTTAACACTTTTAAAATTATTTTATTTGCTTCTCCTGAGAACCCTGGGAAGGAAGGGCTATTATTATCCCCATTTTACATATAAGGAAATGGAGGCAGGTGAAGTGACTTACCCAGGGTCACATATCTTGTAAATGTCTGAGGCTAGATTTGAACTAAGATCTTCCTGATTCCAACCTGGTGCTGCATCCATAATGTGCCACCTTGTTGGTGTGTGTGTGTGTGTGTGTGTGTGTGTGCATGTGTTCTCTCCCCCACCCCCCATGGTGCTGGTAAGGTAGAGAGAGTGAGGGATTATGCTATAGATAGCCTTGAAATCCTATGTAATATTATAAAGATAAGGGAAGGTTCTCCAGTGAGTTGGGAAGAGTCTGATCTATAAGAACTTCAAAGACAAGGAAGGCAGGGAGGGGTTTTATGCTATCATCATATAGGGAATGCCCACCCCAATAAGTTCCTGGGTCCATCAAGGACCTCTCTCCAAAATAAGTATCCACAGTACTACGTTCTACAGTGTTAGGCTATTACCTCCCTCTCAATAAATGGTTGTTGATTAGAGCTAAACCACACCTAATTTCTTCCCAAATGCTCTGTCATTCATTTGGAGAAACTGATGAAGAGTCCAGAAGATCATTTTATGTTGATCAGTATCCACAGTAGCCTGGAGAAGCAGAGAACACAGGTCAAGGCAGTGAGATACAGTGGGAAGAGGACTGGACTGGGAAGCAATTCTGCCAGAGTTCTAGTTTGAAATCTATCACTAGTTAAGTCACTTAGCTTATCTCAAAAATGGAGTTGGACTAGATTTTAAAACTCTTTCCACTCATTAGACTGTGTTTTCTAATAGCATTACCTAGTATGTTCTAATTCTATGAGTAGGTCCAGGATTCTAAACCATTGACTGATCCCTCTTGGGATGGCACAATGCATCATCCAAACTACCTTGACCTTATTGCCTTCTTGACTTCGGTCTTTGTTCCTAGTTTATGACTTCCTTCATGCTTGGAATCCACATATTAAGTGTCTTTATTTTTTCTTTCCCCACAGTGGTGGGGAAGATGAGAAATCTTTTTCCCCAATAGTCTTTATATCACCCCATCACTGGCTTTTTGTTCCCCTTCAACTCTCCCTCTTTCTTTTTGATTGCCACAGGCATGTGATAGCTTGGTCTAGATAAGTGATTGTCAATTATTTCTGATTTCCTCTTCCTAGAGCTCTACTTATTTCCTCCCCTCCCCAACCCCATACTTTTGCTTCTGGCCTGAATTAACATCTTGACCATTCATCTACTATTCTGCCTTGCTTTTCCCCCTAAGAGCTGAAAAGATAATAATTCTTTAGTCATGCCAATAAAAATATCACCTATGGCCTCTTGTTTTTTGAAAATTGTTAAAATGCTTTTTTTTTTTTTTTACTTCATTTCAACAGCTCCCTACAGCACACATATAATTCCTTATTCTTAGTTTCCTGAACATTGGCAATCTCAGAATCTCTGAATTGGATGGGACCTCAGAGGCCATAGTAGTTCATCTCATCCCAACAAAATGAAATTCCACTCTAAAGCATCCAGCCATTGCTGGAAGACTTTTAGAGGTGAACCTACTCTCTTCCAAGTCAGCCCAGCCAGGTGTGTTGTTCGACAGCTTTGAGAGGGAAGAAGATTTTCCTTACATCTTGCTGAAATCAACCTCCTTATAATTCCCACCACCTGCCACTAATTTTGCCTTGCAGGGCAGCAGTTCTCAAAATGAGGTCCGAGGTCCTTAAGAGTCCTAGAGACCCATTCAGGAAACCTGCAAAGTCAAAGCTATTTTCATAATAATAAGATCTTTTAATTTCTAATACAGTAAATATCTATGGGTATAAATCACATAAAAGCCCATGGGAGGGTCCTCCATAATTTTTAAGAGAGTAAAGGGGTTCTGAAGCCAAAAAAATTTGAGAACCACTGCTCTAGGGAAAAGTGTTGCTGTTTGCCTCCATGATCATGTGCTATGGTCACCTTTGTCAATTTAAGCTAGTAACACGACTTCTAGTTATTATTATGTCTCTAAGGGTTTAAAAAGTATTTTGACTTTTGCTTTAGAGTCTCCTCATTCTCCCTCATAAATTAAGTGCCTCCTATGTCCAAAGCTACATGGAAGCAAAGTGGATAGAATGCTGGGCTTGCAATCCAGATGACTTAGATTAAAATTCCACCCCCCCCCCCACATTTACTAGTTGGGTGACACCCTGCCCCACCCCACCCCCATTTCTCTAACAAGTCTCTTAACTTTTCTGTGCTACAAGCAATTCCCTAGGGCTTAACTCTTTGATCTGTATTGATGAAAGGAGTCTCCGAATCAGGAGTTCCTTATATTGATAAAATCACAGATCCTTTGTACATTCTCATATATCCAAGAAACTCTGCTTGGCACAGAGGAATCAAAGATTAAAACAAAACCCCCTAAAAAAAACTACACAGTCCCTTCTCTCAAGTAGCTTAGAGTCTGCTTGATAGGTGAATAGGAGATCTAGCATAAACACTGATTAGAATGATACAAGGTAGAATGTCATAGGGCAAAAGAGAGATTCAGCCAGAGTGTTCTAGGAAACACTGAGCAGAGTTACAGATTCACATTGGGAATCTATACAATTTGAACATTGTCACATTTATACAGATAAATTAATCCATCATCACTAGAGACTTTCAATAATTAAAAAATCCTGGAATTTTAATGAACAAATGTTATGATTAAAAGGTGAAAAGTAGAGGATTTTTTTTTTAAATCACTTTGGGGTTTATGGGAGTTATCAAACACAGACAGATGAGTGTCTGTTCTTTTAGTCTGAAATCTTTTCTTAGTCAGTAATCTGAATACCTCATATCCACAGTATACCCTCATCTGGGGTTATCTCACTGAGAGGTGCAGGGCAGGAAAGGAGGGAGGCTTACAAATTCCTTTCTGACCCTTCTGATCATCAGGTAAGTCTCAGGCTTGTTTTCTCTTTCCTCACCTTACTCATATTGTGGTTCATGGTTGGGCTTTAATATTAATGAAGGACAGCTGAAGTGTCAGATGCCAAATAGAGAGCAAACACATGACATTACTCCTCTCCCCAACACAAAATTACCTGCCTGTTGCATCTATCCATTCAAAAGTCACACACACACACACACACACACACACACACACACACACACACACACACACACACACTTTTAGGGACTCGTTTGACCAGACAATAAAACTCTACTTGCATCTTCACTATAATTTCAATTGTTATGTTGCTCCTTCCCACTATAAGCTTTTTTCAGATAACATATGATGTTTTAATTAATTCTTCTTTCCTCCATTTTGGGTAGTTCATGCAGAAAATAATCATATATATTTCCTTCCTTCCCTCCCTCCAAAGTTTAGTCATGAAGATAGTATTAGTGTTAAACTAGTTTATTAAACTCATTCAATACCATGGTCTTAAAACCAGGTGACCTGGATTTGATTCCAGCCCCAGCACTTGCTGACTATGACCCTGGACAAATCATTTACTCTCCCTGGAACTCAATTACCTCACCCAAAAGGGGATAAAAATTTCAAGCCTACCTCATAGAACTGTTGGGTAGAAAACACTTTGTAAACTTTAAATTGCTATAGAAATTGACTTATAATTATTAGCAATAGTCACAAACAAGAATCATCTGGTATATATTAGTGGAAAGGGCCTGGGGATGAAAGTTAAAATAATTGGGTTCTAATCCCAGCTCAGCCACTGGTCTGCCTTTGACCCTAAACTAATCAGTTAAGTTCAACAGGCATTTATTAAACAGCTACCATGTTCAATTAACCTCTCTGTCCCTTGGCTTCCTCCCCAGCAGTACCTGGCACACAGTAGGTGGGTATTTGTTTTTGGTTGTTGTTGATTTGAATTGGAAATGCAGATAATATTGCATGCTCTACCTACCTCATTTTATTTATCCTGGTGGAGTGAGTCAGAAGAAACTGGAACAGCCCTCCACCATGTAGTGTGGAACCTGTGACAAACTTTTGGGAGACTAGATTTGAACAGGTTGGGCAGGCTTGGATGGGTTGTAGTCTTCAGCCCTAAAGAGAACTCCAGAAATGATGAGATCACATATCCACTTGGATTTTCAAAAGAATATAAGTGAGATGAAAGATATTACGGTGCTTTCAAATAAGATATTATTATTTTTAGTTTGAATAATTGTGAGAGAGCATGAGTAGGATGAACGTAGGGAAAGGGACATGAAGGGCCCAGGGAGAGAATTCTTCACTGTCTGGTGGATCAAGTAAAAGTTTAAAGTGGTTAGAATGACTAATCAACCCAACAAGTATTTCCTGAGGGTTTAAGGTATGCTTTAGCCCAATGCTGAACTTTGTGGTAAAACCAGAAGATATGATTACTCTCTTTAGTGATCTTAGTTTTCTATGGATCAAGAGGAGAGAAAACTAATTACATCATGCAGTTTAGAACTCAGAGGTGAACTGACCTGTTGCTACCAGCTTAGATTCCTTCCACCACAATAATTCAATCAGGATCTTAGGAAGGTCTGGGCCAGGGGGGGTAATACTTGCAACACCCTTCCCACATCCTTCCCTCCATCTTTCTCACGGCCTTTCTAGCAACCTCTGCTTTGACTGAAGTACCTCCCCCATCTCTCTAATGCCAGATGCCTCTCCACATTTCTGTGTGCTCCCTCTTCCCTTAGGTTTAACCTTTCAGTCTGAGTGGTTGATGGATTAGAACCCAAGTGGCTAATATACATTTGGGGGGTCAGTGAGGAAGAATATTACAGAGCTTCAGATAAAAATGTCTTTTCCAGTTTAGGGAGAGGGAAAAAAGTATGGTTGTATTGGAGGAGAAATGCCCCATGACTTCAAAAGACTCAGGTGTTTTGACTTTGATGAGAGACCTTTGGAGCCTCAGAGATTACAGATTCTCCAACTCTATGAAATGCTTGAGTGTTAACCCCTGCCCTTCTGATGAATCCCCTCTTCTCTCTGGAGACTGGGCTTTCCGAGGTGCTGGGCCCACATCCAACTTTTGAGGTTCCCATACTCAATATCATTTTTTAAAAAGTAAAGATGCATGGAAACATAGTTCATAGAAAGAGACCATTTGAATTTTTTTCCTGGTTGAAAAGAAGGTTCCGATGTAAATGTGCTCATTATCAAAGACATATCTAGCTTTCCTAGTGTCTGTTAACATCTGATACTAGTTCTAGCTCTTTGAGAGGAAGAGGTACATAATAAATGTTTGTCAAATTGAATTTGAAATGCATAAAAATTGAAATGAATATTGCCTGTTCTGATAACATAATTTTCTTTATCCTGATGAGAATGGAGCAAGAGGGAATCAAGGAAAACCTCTAATGGGAAAAAGGAACTCCATTCAAAACCCTCTTCACATTTAACACCTGTGTGACTGAGCAAATCACAGCCTCCTTGGTTCTCTATCTGTAAAATGAGAGGTTTGGAGGTCTTTTTCAGATGGAGATGTTCAATCCTCTCTGCCGTTATCCTTTTTTGAGTCTCAGTGTAGTCATCTGTAAAATGGACTGCCTACCTTTTAGCTTTGTGGAGAAAGTAGTTTGTAAATCTAAAGTGCTAAGGAAATAGGAACTATTATTATTGATAATAGGTTGGTGAAAAAATTCAACAGCTGTGATGGCCAACTGGTCAATCAATCCCAGTTGATTCCTGTAGCTTTTTACCTACTTTATTACTCTTCCTGTTTCCCCTCTGAGTTTGTGACCCAGCCCTAATGGTCTTCCCGGTCCTTCTTCTGTTTGGCCACAGCCAGAATAGCAGCTTATCGAGTCAAGGTAGAGGAGGAACAGTGTCATAAGAAGAGGCCTGGTTTAGAGTCCTGGGTTCTAGTCTCTATTCTGCCACCTGCTGTGTGACCTTGGGCAAGTGGACCCCCCTTTCTGGGCTTTAGTGTTTTCCTGTCAACTGGGGCTTTACTTCACAGGACTCTTGAGCCTTTTGTAAACGTGAAGGAAAGGCTTATAGAATTGAGTTATGAGTCCTCTTGACTGCCTTTTGGATGCTAGGAAGCCCAGGTCCCACTTGGTGAGGCCGGCAGATGGCGATGCGTCTCCTTGGCTCAGCCTGGAGCTCCCAAGCAAGTTGTGGTTCCTATGTAAATCCTCGCTTTGGTTACAAACCCTCCTCCCTCCCTCCCCTCCTCCTCCCGTCTCCCTCTCGCGCTCTCTCGCTCTCCAGCTTTCTCTCCCTCCTTCCTTCCCTCCTGCCCTTCCTCCTAGGGTTGTGTATCTATCTTACATTCTCATCCCAGCCTGTCACTATCGCATCAGAAGAAGATAATGGCGCAAAGGGGGACACCCCAGTCTCGGGCACGGACCCTCCCGGAGGGGAGAGCCCGGAGCCCCGGAGTGCAGCTGCTGTCGCCCCCGCTGCTGCTGCTGCTGCTCTGTACCTCGGGGGCTGCTCTGCGGTGCCCAGAGCTGGGGGGCGAAGGTCCCTGCTCTTGGGTGACCCGGTCTGGAAGGAGCCCGCTGGACCAGTCGCTCCTTGGTGGTGGCGGTGATGGTGGTGGCGGCGGCGCGGAGCCCGAGGCAGGCGCGGACCGGAGCGCACTCAGTATCGGGGAAGGAGGCGACCCGGCTGCTTGGAAGAGTCGCTCTAGGAGAGCGGCAGCGGAGGCGGCGGCTGGAGCATCCCCCAGGGCGCAGGTCTCTCTGATCAGCACCTCGTTTGTGCTCAAAGGGGATGCGACCCACAACCAAGCGATGGTGCACTGGACTGGCGAGAACAGCAGTGTAAGTGACCAACGAGCCCCTTCTCTTCTCTATCCCCTCCGCCCCGTCCTTCTTCGTGTCCTCCCTGGGCTAGCCCGGAGCTGCTTCTTCTCTGGCTTTTGGGGCGCATGATGGAGAGTGGGGGACTGATGCGCCCGGCTCCCTCCCATATCCGCCCCCATCCTCCCGATTAACTTGCTGCCCGTCGCTACTTTTCTCTGTTTATGGTTTCAGCTTTGAAAAATTTTAATAAATCATCGAGGGGTTGATGATGGGAGGCTTTCGGGGTGCGTCCGGTGCGCCCGCACGGGCAGGAGAAAACTGAGGAGTTGGTCTAAGGAAGCGGATGGGGGTGGGAAGAGGTGTCCCGTCAGCTTGGCGGTGCATCGCTCTTCCCAGTTAACCCACCCCGGAACTCCAGCTGTCTGTGGTCTGAGGCAACCCACCCCTCTCCCCGGCGGGGAGGCTGCGCCCCTTCTTTCCCCAGCGCACTTTCCCCAGAAGTTTGCGGAGTTAAGTGCTGGACCCTATCCCAGCGGAGCGCTTCTCTGGGGCTCCCCCTCTGAAGTGGAGCTGGGGCTCCCCCTCTGAAGTGGAGCTGGGGCTCGAGGATTAGTACTTTTCCAGGTGGTCGCCCTTCAGTCAGGAGCGGGGGGGATGGGGTGGTGGGGTGAGGCAGGGCCCCCAGGACATAGGAAATGATGGGCACTCAATGAATGAATCCGTTTCAGGTGAATCAAGTTGCTAGTGCCTGCGTCCAAGAACTTACAGGAAGGCTATGTTTGGAAGGGAGAGACGCAGAGAGAGGATTCTTTCTTTCTCTCCATATCTCATAAAGTCTCAGATTAAATTGTTGAGACTCCTATCGATTCTCCTAAGATATCCACTATCTCTGGGTAACCTTTTCCCTCCCTTCTATATGAATGCTTCAGACCGATTTTGTTATCGAGTCATAGGGCTTGGGGGAGCTAACGATAGTGGCATATTGCCCTGGGCTCGTGGGCAGTCCTTGGAGTTGATTTGAACGGTGGGTGGAGGGAGATGAGCATGAATTCTACATAGCTCGGCCAGGAGGCATTCTCCAGTGGAAACCTTCAAGAATGACAACTGATGATGGTCCCTGAGAATGGCTTGCAGATGTACTGGTTTTCACGGGGGAAAGTGGAGTTGGCGTCTCCGGTTTGCCTTGTTCATCTGCAGTCTCACTCAGACTGTAAGCTCCTGGAAGACAGGCAATCAAGGATTAGATTTTCTGTGAAACTACTGACTGTGTAGGCAGCCCAAGGCTGCTTCCTCTTACCTTTATTGCATGTGACCTTCTCAAAACCAGAGCTTATGAACTGGAATAGAAAGTCAGACTTGAGAGCTTCTGAGCTAGCTGGCCCTTCTCTCCCAGACACTGGGAGGCGGGACAGCCAGAGCCAGACACTTCTGCCCGACAGCGTCACTTCTTTACTTGGTCATATTTCCTTTTTTTTTTTTTTTGTAAGGGGCGGGCAAGGAAGAAAGAGGGAAAGGAGTGAAAAAGAAGGATGAGAGAGAAATTGAGAAAAGGAAATTGAATGAGCTGAACTTAAATGTCATGGAATCCCACCAGACTAGGGCAATCCTCCAGCTTCCACTTGCAGCCTACAGCAGTTTGAGTGGCTAGGGGCTGCCAGTTTCAGTTCATTTGAGGAAGTGTAAGGTCGGCAGGATGCTGGGGCATCACTGGGCAGAGAGAAGTATTAGAAATATATTTCCAACAGAAAGGACTCTAACTTGCAGAGTGTAGGAATAGTATGATTTCCTTTGTGGTCCGGCCAAATAAATAACCTTGTAATTGGGTTCCTTGTGGTATCCTGCAGGCTCCTACCTATCTGGAATGGATTTTACCCTTCTGTAATTTCAAACTGGAATCTTTGTCTTAAATGTGGTTCTTCCTCCTGAAAGAGGGAGTAGAACAGAATACTGTGTTGTGTACAAACCCGGGGCTAGAGGAAAAACAGCCAGGAGAGCCTTGTCACTTAGGTGATGCATTGAGGGTGGAGCTACTGTGCAGAGGGGGCGGTTTTGTGAAGAGTATAGAGGAAGAGGGAAAAAGAGAGGATCTATCTTTTTTGCCCACTGGGAGGTGGAAGAGGAGAGCTGTAATAAAGCAGAGGTATGTATTGGATGGAGGCAAGACAAATATGGGACTGTGGCTCTTACAGAGTGTTTTTGGTCTGAGCGCAGTTCCATTCTTTCCTGCCCCTCCCTAGATGTGACATCTTTGAGAATCAGTAGAAAGGAAAGCAGGATGGCTTTAATCTGATAGCAGATTCACCAGAAAGAAAATTTAAAGAGTTTCGACGCTGGAAAGTAGGGGTGCCAAGAAGTCTTGGTTTTGTGTGGTGACCTGGCCGATTCTTCCCAGCAGGAAGAAGATGAAAACTGTGGTCCTTTGGATCTCAGGCTTTGAAAAACTGCTGTCGGTGTATACTGACTAGGAAGGATATATCAAAGTTCAGTTTTTAATGTTTTCTTTTTTCCCCAACCCTATTGGTATTTACTACATTATAAAAGGAGAATTGTTCCCTTCTCTGAACAGGGCTGGGAGGAGGCTTTTCTGGCTTACTTTAAGCAAAGTTTGAAATGTTCACCTCCTTTCTGTTACTGTCCCCTGGAGCCTTTCTCTGCAAAATATTCAACCTGACTTATCACAAAATCTGTCCTTCGGGGCTAGGGAGAACGGGATTCTCCAGCATGAAAATTATGTGCATTCATAAAAAGGTCATGCTAAAAAGGGCCCCTCTTTATACTTCCCCGTGTTACACAGAACTTGTCTTCCCCTGGGCCCATCTCTACAAGAAGTTATGGCTTTCTAGATGTTCACTCTTTGCTTCTTTCTCAGTATCCTCTCCCATTGCCTTTGACATGGCTTTATTTTATAGCAAATAATTTGTTGTCTAGTCCAATCCAAAGCACCATGGAGGGGTGGAGGAGGAGAACCCCTGGAGACAGGTTTGTTTACTGGACAGGTAGCAAAAACCATCCTCTGTTGCGGATTTGGTCAAAAGAGGTCAAAAATAACTAGTTTTGTAAGGTGCCCTCAGGTTTACAAGGCTGAAAAAATTGGGTAGAGGTGATAGATTTGGAAGTTTTGTACCTTAGTGGAATTCCTTCTTTAGCAGGAAAAGGAATAGCCACACAGTTGTAGCTAGACTCTAAGGAAAGCCTTCTTTCCCTAAGCACGCACACTTATTAGTTTTACTTTAGAATTCTCTGAAGCAGTTCTTGACAAGTATTGTGTCACTCCATCTATTTTACAACCTTATAAGGGCATGTAACTTCTTTGTCATTCAGATAATTCAATTTTTTAATAATTCAAAAATTCAAATTTTTCTCCCTGATGTTTACATATAGAAGTAAATCATCCCAAGTTAAATTAATGTTTCATCTGAACTCTTATTCTCTGGTGTCTCTAGGGTGGCTTGTTTGAGAGTGCACTGGTTTCTCCCTACTCCCACCTCCCCTTTTTTTTCTCTTCTCCTTTGTTGATCTCTTAGTGAGAGAGGTGTTATTTGAAAGTGGGTAAATATTACATAGTGCTAGGCATTGTGTAACGTCTATATAACCTTGTAAGGAGTGGTATCATATTACTGATGAATATAGGAGGAAAAACCAACCAGAAAGCTCTCGATCTCTTTGAGCTTTTGCTGTTTCTGGGAATTTACCTTATTTTAACTCTAGTTCACCTGAGAGCCCAGACTTTTACAAGGAACTCAACTTGAATGCACCAATTAATTTGAACTATAAGCTCCTGAAATCATGCGGAATTTGCTATAACATTTCACACTATGAACAGGATAAGTGTCCTATTTGACCCACTTTTTGCCATCAAGTTGGAGAGGGTAGCAGAAGGACTGGTGACTGGGAAGGCTGTTGGAAACACAGCAGTTCTGAGTAGATTGGCCACTAGCTCGAGGACTTGTATAATTGGATATTTCTGCATATTTTGATGCCAGGACCGAAACACCCCATGTCTGGATACTTCCAAAGTGGATTTCTCCTTTGCTCCTGATGAAAGGGTCAGCTGATATTGATTTTTCTTTTCAGAGACTATTATCAATTATGAGCCATTGATTACTTTGGGTTCCGAGGTTTTGCTTTAGGGCACTGCTTATGTGTCTGCCTTTGCATGTATGTTCCCCTTTTGGCAATGGCAAAGGTTACTTCTATTTCCATTAGGATATCTGTGTAAAGCAAAGTTGACTTACATTCAGTTCTGAACATTCAAAAACCATAATAGCTTTCTTGTAAAGTGCTCCAACTCCTTAACTGGACAAGTTTAAGAAAATTCTAGTGATAAAGTTAATTTGTAACTTTGTGTTAAATGACCACTCTATGGTTGTCCTTCGGGTGTGTGTGTGTGTGTGTGTGTGTGTGTGTTCCATTGCAGAATATTCCCAGTCAACCACTTGAAATCTGCTTGAAGGTGGGAATGCCATCTGTCTCACTGCATGTCACTTTTGGAGTCAGTAGATGTTTTAAAGTTAGGGATTCTGAAGCAACATGCTTTCAAGGGTGTGTCCTGACCAACAAGGAGATCTATTTATCATTTGTTACTCTTCTTTGAGGGTGATGGTAGTGGTAGTGGTGGGGAGGGAATGGTCATTTGCTGTGGATTTTGTCAAGATTAAGTGCTACCCTGCCCTGTATATCACAGAAAAAGATCTATACTGTGGAATCAGAGAAAGAGAAAGGCCAAGGTATTATAATGATTATGTCAGAATGCCTCTTCATAGTTTATCATCAGGAAGGAGCAGCTGGCAATGAGATCCCATTGAGGCACCCTTGTCAAAGAAGTGACAAAGAATGATGAGAGAGTTTGTGCATAAGAATGCATATACACACATCCCACTGTCCCAAGATACAGGTGACAAGAGTTGGGAACTGGACATGCTATAGTTCGGCAATTTCTAGGAAGGGTTCTGAGGATAAATATGCCTTGTTATTACATTAATAAAAATAATTGCATTAATAAATTAGTTAATAAAATTAATTGCATTAATGGTTAGATTTGTCATGTTGTCAAGGTTGTGTTTATCCAGTGAGCCTCTGAATTTTTGAAACATATAGGAAGCAACAGATAAGAGTTTTGGCATTTGGGACTAGAAACACATGTAGTTCTATCTTCAGAAAACAATGGTGGAGGGACATAGGAATTTTTTTGAAATTAATAACTTAGCTTTCATTAAACAAAAATAAGTCAGCCACCTTTGTGGCCAGAGCATGCACTCATAAGGGTATTATCAAACTGTTAGAATACATCCAGGGAAGGGTAGCCAAGATGATGAGAGGAGTAGAAGCCATTTGATAAAAAGATTGTCTGAAGGTCCTGGGGATGTTTAGTTTGGAAAAGAGATTTGGAGTCATCATCACAGAGCATTTATTAGGTGTCTACCATGTGTCAGGCACTATGCTAAATGTTAGGGATACCAAGAAAGGCAAAAAATAGTTCCTGTTCTCAAGGAGCTCACAGTCTGATGAGGGAGACACCATGCAAACAATCGACATACATAGAAGATACAGATGGAATAGATTTGAGGTAATCTCAGGGAGAAGAAACTAAAATAAAGGAGGACTGGGAAAAGCTACTTTTGAAAGGTAGAATATTACTGTCTTCAGTATCTGAAGAACTCTCCTATGGGGAGGGGAGCTGACTTGTTCCACTTGATTCTAGAAGACAGAGCTAGCAGCAGTATGTAGAAGTTTCAGAGGGATAAATTATGGATTGAAAGAAGAAAAAAAATTCGTAAAAATTTAGAGCTATCCAAAAGAGGAATGATTGCCTGAGAAGGTGATGGGTTCCTCATAACTGGAGGTTTTTAGGTACAGGCTGGATGCCCCTACTCATCAAGGATTTTGTAAGAAAGCATTCTCCGAAATCCCTTCCCCTTGGAGGATTCTGTGATAGTTGACTCCCCCCTCAAAAAAAATCTCAGTTTCACAGACCTCATTTGGAAGGTGTATTGTCCAGCCCCAGAGCAGTATCCTTCAGTCTGATACAATTCTTGGAGGGAAGGGAGGCAGAAGAGATGCCCCTCATTTCTCTTCTAGTGAGGCAGTTTTGTTCAGACAGTTGACCTAGGTGTTGTGGTTGTGGATGCTATACATATGGGTAGCTTAGATGGTAAAATATAAACTTCTGGTCCAAGTGAGGTGCAGAGGTCCAACATCAGCAGTTCTGTGTCAGACAGTTCTGCAGAAGAAATACTCTGAATTTTTCTATTGACTTTTTACAACTAGATTTTAGCTGTGCTTATCTAAATTCATGGATCACCTCCCTTCTACCTCTGGGGATGAAATAATTAGTTAATCCATCTACTTATTCATTCATCTAGCAAGGGTTTATTAAACGTAGACTTTGTGAGCTGATAGAGCTAAAAAAATTCATCGCCAAATTACTGATTTACTGAGAAGCCTTTTCCCATTCAGACAGCGGCAACTGCCCCATTACCAGCACTGTACTCAAAGTCTTTTCTTCTTGGTAGGACCTCAAACTCTTTAAGAAAACAGGATCAGCTTTGTATCATGGTGGGAGAGGAGGAATTGGATGAAGACTGTGCCCCGAGTTGGTTAAATGAATATAATGAATGCATGAAGGCTGTATTATGCAGTGGAAAAAGTTCTGAGTTTAGCAGCAGAGATCTGGGGTTCAAATGTCAGCTGTCTTGTTCCCTATGTGACCATCAGCAATCAATCAAAAAACTAAGAGCCTATAAGGTGCCAGACTTTAGGTGCTGAGAATATAGATATGAAAATGACGTGGTCTCTGTCCTCAGAGAGCTTACATTCTGTTAGGCAGATATGATATGTTTATAGGTAAAAAAGCAAAATATCTTTAAGAAAATACAAAGTAATTTGAGGAAGAAGCACTAACAACTATGTTGCCATGGGGGGGAGGTGGGAGGAGAGAGAGGGGAAAAAAGTCTGAAACTCAAGGGACTGTGGAACTGAATGTTGCAAACAAAAAGTAAAGAAAAAAAAAAAGGAATCAGGGAAAGGTCTCTGTAAAGAGGTGGTGGTTAAATGAGCCTTAAGGAAACCTGGAGTTCCAACAGGTAGAAGTGAGGAAGGAAAACAGGTGGCAGAGATAACCTGTGTGAAGGCACACAAGCAGGAGATAGAATGGTAGGAATGGGGGAGCTGGAGCATAGAATTTGTGAAGGGGAGTCAATGTGCATCCAGCCTGGAAAGATAGGCTGGAGCCAGAGTGTGAGGCCCTCTAAGAAGGGGAGATTGTATTTTACCTTAAAGGCATTGTGGAGTCATTCCAGGTTTTTGAGCAGGACAGCAGCATGGTCAGAGAATCACATTAAGGATTATAGGATCATCGATGTAAAGCCACAAAGAACCTCATTATTTTACTGATCAAGAAACTGAGGCCCAGAGAAATTAAGTGGCCTAGGGTCACAGAGAGATTCAAATTCAGGTTTTCCAGGAATGTTCTTCTGGCAGCTGTCTAGCTGGAGAAGGGAGAGATGATGCAGGAACACTGAGGAGGCTCTTGAAATAGTCTAGATGAGAAGCAATCAGGGTCTAAACTAGGGTGGTCAGGGCATGAGGATAAATAAGGGGCTGGGTGTGAGAGATGCTAAGGAAGTGGAGTCAACAAGATTTGGCATTTGATTGGATGGGGGAGGTTAAGAAGAATGGAGATCTGAGGACGGTTCTGAAGCTGTGAACCTTGGTGACTGAAAGAATAGTGGCCCCCTCCAAAGAAACAGGGTAGTTATGAGGAGAGATGGGTTTAGAAAGAAACACAATGAATTCTAGTTTAGACATGTAGAGTTTAAAATGACTCTGGGATATTTTGGTGGTGATATCTAGCAGGCAGTTAGGGATATGAGGCTAGAGCTCTGGAGAAAGAGATGAGGATTAGATGTATAGATGGAGGAGTTAGCTGCATAGAGACAATAGGTGACCTGTGGGAGTTGATGCTTCTGCCAAGTGAAATAGAAGAGGAGAGAGGGCCCTGGACAGAGACCGAGAGTATAGCTATGCATAGAAGGGTAGACTATGGATCATAGTCTTATATCTAACATTTCTACGGGACAATGAGGGTCTAACATTCAAACTTATGGGCCTATCAAGCAATTATAAAGGAAAAGACAACAAGGGCTTTTCTAAAGGATGTTGATATGTCTATGGCACTCTTCACTGGTATGTCTTCTGCCCATCCTCAGCACCTGTATCCATGGCATCCGGTATATGTAGATAAAGGGCCAATAAATGAATAAGTATTTATTGAGGCCCTGCCTACAGCACTGAAATGAAAAGAAGTTAGGTGAGCACACATAAATACAGTACATTTAATAAAACAATTATACACCTTTTGAATATACTTTGGAATTTATGACTATTTAATTTTCAGTTGCGTGAAATTTCCTGAGTCATTTAAGGAAGTCACAAATTTACTTCCGTCTTTTGCTTGGTTTAGAATTTTGTTAAGTACTAATATAAAACTTTCTCTGCTTTATCTCTTTCTGGTTCAGGCATCAGAACCATATTTGTCACAAAGAGTGTGATAGGATGCTTTCCTCCTTGATTTTTGTTAAGGATTTATGTAATGTAGTTAATTGTTGTTTTTTACATATGTCTTTTAAGAACTATTTGTTTTCTTTTCAGAAATGAAGAAAGGTTTTATTAAGTGGCACAAGGGAGTGTATAGTTAGAAGATCTATAAAAATGAATGAATAACTTGGAAGATTTCTGACTCATGTGTGATAACCACTGCCAGGAGTCATTCTCTGAGGAGTAAGCTCAACCAAAACTGTTAAGCTTGACACCTCTAGATTAGATCTGAAATGACTTCACCATAACTTAAGCCTCCAGCTCTGATTATGTGCTGTTTATGGGTGATGGCACAGTGTTGGCTCATCATGATCTTAGACTAACTCACATTCCCCATGAACAATCCTTGCTCACTACAATGACATAAGTGGAGAATAATGAATGAACCCAGGCAAGGTGGGATTATAGAGATGCCTCCCAGGCTCAGCTGATCTCTGTGCTTGTCCTTAGGTCACATACACTCTCACCATCATTTTATGTAAGTTATTTACATCTGACTTATGAGCCATATTCCCACTATCTGGCTCCACTATATACCCAGGTAGAAGTCCCTATGCCGTAAACTAATAACAACAACAACTGATAATAATAATAGCTAACATTTATATATCACTTGAATGGTTGCATAGCATTTTGCACATGTTAAATCATTTTATCCTCACAACAAACCTGGGAGATAAGTGCTATTATTACTCTTATTTTAGAGATGAAGAGACTGAGACACAGAGAAATTATTTGCTCAAGGTCATATAGCTGGTAAGTATCTGTGGCAGGATTAGAACTCAGGTCTTTCTAACTCCAAGTCAGGTCCTCTCTTCATTGTACCATCTAGCTGTCTCAAGCCATCATTTGACCTAATTGTTTACTATATCTCCTCTCTGTGTCTGTTTTGGAGGAATTTGCCAGAGGATTCTTTCCATATTGCCCATGGCAGCACCTATGCCCCCTTCTTCCTCTAGGAAACTGAAAGGCCCTGCTCTTCTTACAGTATTGATGATAACTTTGCATTTTTTTCAGTCCATAGGAAACTGTGGTGAACTTGTAAATTCTCTCTCATTTAGTGGCCAGGTTCCCTTTCTTTTTCTTCAGGCTCTAAAGAATGAATTATGTATAGATTCTACAAATAGCCAACTTCATCTCAGCCTCTCCTCATTCCAGAGCTTCTGGATTGGAGGCCTATAGGGGGGATGTAAAGCCAGCCTTGTGGGGGCCAACATTTTTGCATGCTGATGATCTGGGAAGGCAGGCAGTTTCTATAACCATAATGCCTGGCCAACTCCCTTCCATAATTTTGGGAAAGGAAGGAGCGAGGGAGCAAACAAGTCCTCTGAAACCATGAAAACGAGCCATCATTTTATTCCCAGGCACATTTTGAATAATGAAAAGCTGTGTTCTGGGCCTGTTTCACATCCTGTATAATGCTGTGGGAATCCCTTGATGATGTTGCAGCCGGATGTGAGCAGAACTAACCTTGGAGTAATGCATCTTGATAGGAATCCACTGAAACCTTTGGTGAGTGAAGACATGGAAACATCGGACAGCCAATGCCCCACACTAATCTGCCTGACTGCCTGACTTTGTTACAGGTTTCAACAAGTGGGAAAGAATTCCCTGACTTGTCTAGGGAAGATTGTAAAATGAAGCCTTACGCAATTTGTTGTTAACCTTAACATGAGCCATCAATTGATTGATGTACAGTCAATTGTTGGAGGCAATGGTGGTTTTCATTTTATGGCCTAAAATTCCATGATGCTGCAGAGAGTGCAAATTGGACAAATAATCTTATTCCCCTTTTGACTCAGTTCACATCTTTGGAAGATGAATAGAAAATTTTGCATTTCAGTTTTCTGGGGCTATCACTAGAAAGCCTTAAAAAAAGAAATACCAAACATAGCTTGATGTTCTTTGGAGGCCAGAAAGTTTTGTGGGTTTTCTTCCCTCTTTTTCACATTTCTCTAACATTTGGTTGACTTTGTTTGCACAGAAAATTGCAATCATTTAATTAGTTTCTTCTCACACCAGCCTTAAGATCTTTAAATAACACCATTCTTCTTCCTTAGTAATTTTCTTGCTGATAATTTCCTGTAATGTTGAACTTGTCTTGACTCTAAGGCAAGCACATCCTTTGCCCAGCGACATTGTCTGATGTTCAAAGATAAACGAAGTTCAGATTAGAATAACAAAAAGTTGGGCAGAGTGGAGTGTTCAGACCAATTCTGATTTTGTTTGTGTGTATGCATATGCAAGTATGTGTATGTATATATGTACATGTGTGTATTTTACATGTTTCTGAAGGATCAGAAACAAAGAGAAAACCTTCCCAGGCCCAAGGAGACTTTAGCTGGAGAGAGTATTTGTTTGCTCTGATGATATTGTGCCCTTAAGTCTCTGGTCTCAGAGGCTCTTCTCAAGCAGCCCTGCCTTACTGCTTTAAATACAGAAAATCTGCTAATAGAAAATGTAGGACTAACCATTCTTTTAGAATTGCTATACATGGAAGAGTCTGCTTGTCACGGAGACTAGAGAGGAGTAGGTGGTTCTAGCACCTGACTTGGGAGTCAGAAAGACCTGGGCTTTGGAAGCCTGCCTTTAGAGCTTACTGGTGGTATGTATGATTTAGATAAGTCATGTAACCTTTCTGAGTCTGAGTGTTATCATCTGTAAAATGGGTGTAAAAATAGCAACTACTTCATATGGTTGTTTCAGAGTCAAATGAGGTGAGGCATTGCGTATTGTGCAAATGTTGAAGAACTCTGTAAATGTCAACCATTAGAAATAGTAGGATTTATAAGACCTATGTCCTCACATTCCATCGAGAAAGATAAAATATGGGAAGATAATTGTCAAAATAATTCTATCTCCTATTTATAGTTCACTTCAAGAGAGGCAATGTAGTATTATTGTGACAAGGATGATAGACCTGTAGTCACGAAAGACCTAGGTTTGAATTCTACCTTGACGCTGGCTATATGACCATAGACGAGTCATTTTATTCCTCTTCTACATCTAAAGTAGGGATAAAAATAGCCCCAACTCTACAGGATTGATTGAAGATCAAATGTGCTGATATATTTAAAGTGATTTTCAAACCTTAAATTCCTATATACATGTCAGCTACCATCATCCCTTGTATATACTTCATTCTAAGAAAGCAAGTGGATATAGTGGCCAGAGTTCTAGACCTAAGAGTTCAAAGTCTTATATTGAGCCCTAAATTATAATCTCTGTGATCCTGGATAATCAATAAACAAGTATTTCTTAGGTTTATTGTGTGCTAGGCACAGCGCTTGTTGCTAGAGGTGCAAAGAATGAAACAATCTCTCTTCCTGAAGAGATTCTTCCTCAGCCTTTCAGGGCTTCAATTTCCTTATTTGTAAACTGGCAAGAGAATAACTTTTATTACACGCATGGGGCAGTATGACAGAGGGGATGCAGAGCTGGCCTCGTAGCCAGGAACACCCAGGTTCAAGTCCTATCTCTGCCACATCATGGCTCTTGGGACCCTAGGAAAATCATCTAATCTTTCATTTGCTCTGAGTAGAGATGCCGGGACGGTGCTAATATGCATTGGTAAAAAAATTCTCATCTATGAATTCTCTTTTTCCAATGAAATAACAGATATGGCACAGTTCTCGTCTGTTTTTTGGTAAGAACAAATGAGATAAGTGGATATGTAATCAACTGATGGTGATGTAGCTGGAGGGGGCTGGGTAGTTCTATGGGTGGAACACTGGACCTGGAGCCAAGAAGACTTGAATTCAAATGCTCTCTGAGACACTTAGCTGTGAGACCCTGGGCAAGTTTTACTTAACTTCTGTCTCAGTTTCCTGGTCTGTAAAATGAGAATAATAATTGTACTTCCCTCCTGGAGTTATCGTGAGGATCAAATGACATAATATTTGTAAAGCATTCGACCCCATTCCGGCGCATAGTAGGAGGTATAAAAATGCTAGCTATTATCACTATTAATTATAATATTGTTGATTTTGCTGCTATTTCCTTCCATGATCATCAATCATTAGTCATTATTAATAAATAAAACTGTGCCCGCATTTCACAGATTTCCTTGAGTTTCAAAAGACTGATATTTGGAGGCGGAGCTAAGATGGCGGAGAGTAAGCAGTGACTTGAACAAGCTCCCCAAGAATTTCGTCCAAGACTGATATTTCATTGGGGAATCGCGATCTGTCAGAGCTTGAATATAGATCTTTTAATATCCCTTCCAGTGCCAGCATGCTGAGATTCTCTGAATGGCAATTCTGAGGAAGGCTGAAACAAAATCTAAACACTTAACTTTGGGAACCGAAGTGTTGACCACATAGTGTCTGAAGTTGCTCCTCTTCTCTGCTCAGGATATGAGCCTGTACAGACTGTCTGCCTTAATATGCCTGCTTAACAGGTCATTCAACCCTGTGTTCTTTCCTATACTGTGAAAAGTTTTTCTCCTAGTTTTACAGATTAGTAGAGATGACTGAGCAACAGCTGATTTCTGTCAGCATGTGTTTAATCTACATTCATTTGCTTTTGGGTTTGTTCATTTGATACTGGTTTGTACTATTTGAGTCCCCAAAGAATATCAACCCCAGTGTTCTTGAATAGAAATATTTATGACAGTGCCCATGATCACGTATCCAGAGTCAGCATCCTGAGCCACTGGGTCATAGGTATAGAACAAGAAGGGGCAGGCTGAGAGAGGTTAAGTAACTTTTCTAGTATCATGTACCTACTAAATATCTGAGGCAGGATTTGAACTCAGGTTTTCCTGGCTCCAAGCCCAACACTCTATCCTTTTTCTCATCTAGCTCCCTAGAAGAATGCAAACTCCTGTCAGATAGGGATGGTGTCTTATTCATCTTTATATTCTCAATGACTAGTCTTGTACTAAGTTACTTAGGTGCTTAATAAATGTTTGCTGATTAGAGGGGGCGCAGTAACAGGCCACTATAGAATCATGGAACATGTTAGCATCTGTGTTAAGCTCCATCCTCTTATTGATGGGAAACTATTGCCTTAGAGTTCAGTAAGACCCTGGGTTCAAGTCTCATTTCTGACATATACTGAGTGTATGACCTTGGGCAGTTCACTAAATGTCTCAATGAGCAGGTGACATTCTAAGACTGTAAGTGGTAGATCAGGTACAGACACACATTGATAGAAAAGGTTTCCTCATCAGGAGTTTCCCATACCTAGGAAATCACATGTCTGGTCACTATCCCTCCAACATGATACTAACAAATCATCATTAATGCATAATAGAGATGTAACTCAAGTGTGATGGGAAGTTAGGGGAAACTTCCTGGAGAAGTTAACATAGATTGGATCGTGTGGGGTGTCAACAAGTGGAAGGGTAGAGAAGGGGAGACATTCTAGGCATAGAGGGTAGCGTGGATATGCATGAAAAATGTCAAGCGGTTCAAAGGCTCATACTCTGGTATAAATAGGAGGATGAAGATAGTTTTGGAAAAGGAAACTATGATTAGTTATGGCCTTGAATGCCAGGCTCTAGGACTGAGCACTTGAGGAGCCCTGGGAAGCAATATCTTGCGGTGGCTGGGGCCATTGATGTCAAGATTATGCCACATGTGACTCACAGGGTAGTAATGGTTAGAATCATAGCCTAGAATGATCTGTAACTATCAACATAGTCAGAAATAGCCTTATTAGGTAGATGCCTGGTCTATAGTAAAAGTGAATGCTATTCATGGTAGAGCTTTTTACCAAGCTATAAATTTTTTTTGAAGTTAATATTTTGTGTTCCAAATCGAATGCCTTTTACTTACTTTCTCAGTATTTGAGCATTTCTTCCTATTGATTATCTCATTGACTATTTAAGTAATCCAATTTCCACTCACTAAAGATAAAACGCTCAATGAAGACCTTACATTTTTCTTAATTTATTCACATCAATATGGTCTGACCCTACATATCTGATTTTTAATTTGCTACTTTAGTGCAGCTGACTGTAAAAATATATGTTTTTTAATGACTGATTCAGAATTGAGAGTCAGGAAGACTGGTTCAAATCCTGTCTTTGAGACTTAGTAACTGTGACCACAGGCAAGTCCATGTTCTATTCCAGTCCTCTTTTTCTTAAGATGAAGAAACTGAAGTCTAGAGAGTTCTCATTTATTTTTAGTTGATTTCATTAAAGATAATTCTCTATCTTGTTAATAACTTGCTTAGAAATAAAACCTTATTTTTTTACTTTCCTATCAGTTAACAAGCATTTATTAAATGACTACCCTATCTTATTCATTCTTATTTATTCATTCAT
>CM053592.1:137877263-137955880 GCA_028646515.1 Pseudochirops corinnae
ATTAGTTCCCAAAAATCTTCCTTAGGGGTTATTCTTTTTTCAAAATATATTTTCATTTATTTTGTTAAATTCTTCCCAATTATGGGTAGAAAACATTTTAACATTCATTTGAAAAAGTTTTGAATCCGAAATTCTGTCCACTCCCCCTGCCTCCCCCTGCTCCTTGAGAAGGCAATTTGATTATACAGGTGAAATCATGCAAAACGTATTTCCATAGTAGCCATATTGCAAAAGAAAACACAGACAAAATCCTCAAGGAAAATAAAGAAAATTTAAAAAGGTATACTTTAATTTGCATTCAGAATTCACCAGTTCTTTCTGGAGGTGGATAAAATTTCTAATTATGGATCCTTTGAAATTGTCTTGGATCATTGTTTTGATCAGAGTAGCTAAGTCTTCACAGTTGATTATTCTTACGATATTACTATTACTGTGTTGTCTTGTTTCTGCTCACTTGACTTTGCATCAGTTCATATAAATCTTCCCAGGTTATTCTGAAAACATTCTGCTGATTCTTTCTTTCTTTCTTTGGTCTTTCTTTCTTTCTTTCTTTGGTCTGTCTTTCTTTCATCTTTCTTTGGTCTGTCTTTCATCTTTCTTTGGTCTGTCTTTCTTTTTTTTTTTTTTTTTTGGAGGGGGGAAGGTAAGGCAGTTGGGGTTAAGTGACTTGCCCAAGGTCACACAGCTAGTTTTGTGTGTGTGTGTGTGTGTGTGTGTGTGTGTGTGTGTGTGTGTGTGAAGCGTCTAAGGTCGAATTTGAACTCAGATCCTCCTGACTCCAGGGCCAGTACTCTATTCACTGCGCCACCTAGCCACCCCTGCTTGTCATTTCTTATAGCACAATAGTATTCCATCTTAATCATATTCCACAACTTGTTTAGCCATTCCACCGTTGATCAACATCCCCTTGATGTCTAATTCTTTGCCATCACAAAAGGAGCTGCTATAAATATTTTTGTATATATATGTCCCTTTCCCTTTTTTTCTGGAATGTAGACTTAAAGTGATATTTTTGTGTCAAAGGGTATAAACAGTTTTCTAACCCTTTGAATGTAGTTCCAAATTGTTTTCCAGAATGGCTGGACCAATACACAACTCCATTAACAGTACATTAGTGTTCCAATTTTCCACATATTTAAAGGTTATTCTTAAAGAGAATTGATGAGATTAGGGGGCAAGACCTGCACAGGGTTACAATTACCTACACATACTTTAGAGGTAGTATGGCACAGGCAACAAAGTACTGAGGTTGGAGGCAGATCTGGGTAATTCTCCCCAGTAGTGCTAATTATATCTCTTCTAAGTCTTCTCTAGGTTAAACATTTCTGGTTATCTCAACGAGTCTTTACAAGAGGTGGTTTCCAGGCTCTTCGCTCTCATGATCATCCTTACCTAGATATAGTTCAGTTTATCAATAACTTTTATACCTAGAACTTAAACCAATGTATGTCCAGCGTTTCTAGAATAAATGAACAAAAGAGCATTTATTAAGGACTTATTATGTGTCAAGCATTGTGCTAAGTCCTGGGATCTAAATACAAAATCTAGACAATCTCTGACCTCAAAGAGCTGACATTCTAATAAGGGAAGACAACATGTACATAGGGGTGGTGGCCAGATGAGAGTTGCTTGATCCATGGGTCAGTCAACAAATTCTTTACAGAAACAGTGATATGTCAGTAGTACTGAATTCGAACCAAAAGCAAGAGGTGGGATGGGGAAGGAAAGCCTGGTGAGACTGTGGGGCTGATGGCAAGTTGGTCAAAGTGGATGACCAGATACATATGAAGCATGGTTTGGAAGCTTCTAAATATAGTAGAATAGCTGAGTTTACACTAATCAAAGATAGCCTGGCCCCATAGTAGGAGTTCCAGAGCAGTGTTTATGTTTCTATTGTATCCCTTCAATACAATATAAGTACCTTTAGGACAGGGACTATTTCAAGCCATGGTTCTTTCAGATGACAATATCAAACATTGCCTGACAAAGTAATAAACACTCAATCATGGATCACCTAAGTATATTCAGATTTAGGACGCCAGGATCTCATGCTTATATGGAAATTTCTGTCTATGTACTCTTCACTAGACAAATACATCTAATGATAGGGACAGAAACCTCTCTATGCTAGGGAATAATTTATAGCACAGGGCCTTTTTAAACTCCCTTTTACATATGAAGAAACTAGATTTAAAGGCGGCAAGAGACCTGCATAGGGTTGCATAAGGGGCAAAAAGTTGAGGCTGAGTAAGAGGAATTTGAACTCTAATCTTTCAGTGTCAAATCCATTACTTTTTCTCCAATCTTCTATGGCATCGCACATCAGAAATCTATTGACTCCCTAAATCCATAATAGCCCCTTTGAAGAGACAGGGTACTTTCAACCTTTAAATAGCTTTAATGTAGTCACTGATTAATCCCTGTCCAGATAGGGTAAGGATCTTCACCCGCATTTCACAGAGGAGAAGGCTGTCAGAGAGACTCTGAGTTGTCAGTTGATGTCAAAGGCAGAGACAGAGCAGGTTTACTTCTGACTTAGAGCCCCCATTACATACACTAGACCTCCCCTCCTACCTCTTGTCACTTAGGGTCTCAGCAAACCAAATGATGTGGGTCAGTAGGAAGCCAGCATTCACAAAGAAGAAAGAAAAAAAGTCCTTAAAATGAAATGATTAAAAAAATGTAGCATCTCTCTCTAGAGATGTCTCGAAGTTTTCTAACTTCAAACTCTCAGGGAGTAATTTTTTTTCCTCAGCTTTTCTAAAAAGAAAAATCACATCTGGGCTTGGTTTAAATAGTGGAAAACCTTCCTAGAGGCAGGATTGGAGAGAAAGGAAAGATTGGGTAAGTTTGGCTTGGAAATAGAGCTCACTCTCAGCCTTTACCTGCAAGCATCATTCTAGATGGCAATCTAATTCTCAGGCTAAGTGACATCAATATATAGTCCTAGGAAGGAGAAACAGCATCTTTGGTATTTTCTGAGATTAGTAATTTTCCATTATGCTTTCAGGTTGATGCTATAGTGGAGGAAGAATTGATCATCATGACTTGGTATTGTAAATCATCTCCAAAGCTTGAAGAAGAATGCAGGATTCTGTTTCAGCCCTTTTAGCCCCAGCAAGATAGCAAATTGGACAGTAATCAGAATTTGTACTCTTGCTTTCAAGAAATTTTAAGTGGTTGCTATTCTCAACCACTACCCCCTCCTATCCATCCCCAAATCCCTTTCTCTCCCTCCCTTGATTTCCTGAGTACTGTAGTTTGTTGTAAAAATAGCATTTCATACAACATTCTGCATCTCGAATCGACTTTTATTTTAAAGTGCTCCTTTGTACATCTGGTGTTTTACAAGTTCTCTGATGTGAATTACTGCCTGGAATGTTCACCTCCAAGAACAAGTTGGAATTTTGTCCAATCTCAATGGGGGCTGCATAGCTCAGGGTTCAGGCAGGGCGGTGATACAGAAACCTGAAACCACAGAAACGTTTGGAGTTTGCCTAACTGCTGAGAGGGGACATGTGAGGATTCTACCTCCCTCAAGTGGTAACCAGCCAGGTTCTCTAGTTAACATGGGAGGCAGAGTGGTTTAAGGGAGGAAGTGATATTTTATCTAGTACTTTTAAGATTTGTAAGCTATTTTATGTAAGTTATCATAGCTGATTCTCACAACAACCCTGTGAGATTGTTTCTGTAGATACTGTTCCCATTTTAAAGAGCAGGAAACTGAGGCTCTGGGTGGTTGTGATTGATCCCTGATTATATGGCCAACATTAGACAAAGTCAAGACTTAGATCCATATCTCTCCTGACTCCAGATTCAGCATTTTAGTATACCATAGTGCCCTTCAGTCACAAAAACTGGGTTCAAATCCTAGCTTGGCTACTTATTAAGCCGTGGCTTTGGCCAAGTTATTTCCTCTTTATTTTTAGTTTTATATTTAAATGAGGTGATGAGACTGTGACTTTTAAAGTTTCTTTTATTTCTCAGTCCTATGATCCTATAATCTTACTCAGAAATTTCTTCCCCACCCAAAGAAGTAGCTTTTCCCTCATCATATTTAAAACTTAGATGCCCTTGTCTTCAGTAAACAGATGAAAAAACTGGTTGAAGCAGTAATCCTAGAAATTGGGTCAGCTGTCCCACACCCTTACCAGGCAGGATTGTTTTCCCCTTGCTCATTGAATGAACAAAGACAGGATGGCGAGACGAGGTTCATGTCATGGAAATCATAGATTATCAGAGAAAGACTCTTGGAGGTAAGATCATCAAATCCAGCCCCAAGTGTTGGAGGGCCAAAGGGACATACTCAGAATCACCCAGCAGACATAGGGCCAGAATTTAGTTCTTAAGGTGCCTGAATCAGGAAAAGAGGCTAACTATGAGATATTCAGTTCAACTGGTCAAGTTTCGATGAAGCATTTACTATATGTAGGGGCTAGGTAGAACTAGAAAGAATTTTAGGACATCTCTTATATTACAGTGGTTTTCAACCTTCCTAATTCCGTGACCCTTTAATACTCATATGTGAGCATATCTGCACGTGGGCGGACCCGCCTGGAGATGGATAGAGGAGTGGTGTCTCAGTTCCTAAGACCATTGGAAATATGTGTTTTCTGTTGGTCTTAGGCGACCCCTGTGAAAGGGTTGTCTGACCCCCAAAGGGGTTGCAACCCATGGGTTGAGAACTGCTGTCTTATAACCAGAAGTAGCCTTAGAGCAAAGGGATAATTACAGCTGATGTTCATAGAAAACTCACAAAATACTTTATAAACCTTATTTCAGTTGATATCAAATGGATAAATCATATCAAAATAATTGAGTGAAATAACATGTAAAGTGTTTTCCAGGCTTTAAAGTGCCATATAAATGCTGCTTCTGCTGCTGCTCCTCCTCCTTTCCTCATAATCCCCTAAGGGGATTATATAGACACTGTGACTCTAATTTTTCAGAAAAGGAAATCAAAAGATAAAATTTGACCATGTTGCTCCCCTACTTGGGAAATCTCCAGTGGTTCCCTCTTGTCTCTAGAATAACTATAAACTTCTCTTTTTGGCTTTTAAAGTCCTTCATTTTATGGCTCCAGATTACTGTTCCATATTTCTTCTACTTTCCTTTGCTTTAGGCACTCTATATTCCACTCAGATTGTCCTAATAGCTGTTCTCCACAGAGGTTATTCTATTTCTTGTCTCCTTTTCTGCAGGTTGTTCCTAGTGCAGGAGAGCCCTCCTCCCTCCCCCCCCCCTCCCCGCCTGAAATGTTTTCCTTCCTTACCTCTGCCTCACAAAATCCTTGTCTTCCTTCAAAGTTTAGTTCATGTGTTACTTCCTATAGAACAAGGAACCCTCTGCTCACTTCTGTCTGTACTCTCTTCTCCTGGAGGTTACTTTGCCTCTGTTTCGCTTTTGGTGAATGTTTTATTTTCACCAAATAGAATGTAAACTCCTTGAGGGCAAGAACTGTCTTGTTTTTGTCCTCATATTCTGTACCCAACACAGAATAAGCTTAAATAAATGCTTACTTGTTGAATAGAGTCATTTCTAAATATTTTGTTGTATTTTAAAGACAAACCAATAGGAAAAGTAAGATAATAATACAAAATATTATATAACCACATGACAACTTGTGTGGCACAAATCATACATGTATTAAGACACTTCCTCATATGGGAGATGAATGAGGATAGGTGGATCATGGAAGGCTTTATTGAGAAGGTGAGATATAAGTTAGTTGTTGAAGAATGGCTAAGATCAGAATGGGTGTAGAGAAAGGAGCATAGCTTTTAATTTAATGACTGTAATCTGACGATAGGCAGTCAGGAATGAGCATGGCAGAAGTAGGAAGGGGGACATGTGGAAGTTTGGGAGAGTGTCCATGAGGTCATAACTTGACTAGATTGGAATGCCCTTGCCAGTGAAAGGTGAGAAGGAGATGGATAGGTCCATTTGGGTAGATTGAGATAAAGGAGGAACCAATTTTGATAACCATTCATATAATCATGGAATTGTAGATTG
This sequence comes from Pseudochirops corinnae, assembly GCA_028646515.1. Taxonomy (NCBI): domain Eukaryota; kingdom Metazoa; phylum Chordata; class Mammalia; order Diprotodontia; family Pseudocheiridae; genus Pseudochirops; species Pseudochirops corinnae. The sequence continues at coordinate 137,883,276 of CM053592.1, forward strand.
TCAGAACTGGGATAGATCTTCAAACATATACCATGAATGCTAGGGGAACTTCAGAACATAGAGCAAAGGCCACCCAGTGTTTGAGTGGAAAGGGATCTTAGAAAACAGAATATGAGCTCCTGAAGAGAACTTAGTATCTAGAACATAGAATGTTAACACTGGAAGGAATTTTGTTAGTCACCACGTAGCCCCATCTTCTCATATTACAGATAAGAACGGTTGAGTTTTTGACAGTTACTTGATCAAGGTCACATAGCTAGTAATTGACTGAATCAAGACAAAATGCTACCATTTTGAATTTGGAAGAGAGATTAAATGCCACCTCATCCCAATCCCCGCCTGAATCATGATTTCTACCCCAATATTTGGACTGTTTTAGGGACACCAACATGTTTTAGAAAGAGCCCAGGTCTTTTAGAATCCAAAGCCTGGAGTTTTAATGTTTTCTTTTTTACTTTGGAGCTGAGTGACCCTGGGCAAGTCACTTTATATTTCTGTGCCTCAGGCTCCTAATCTCTAAAATGAGCACAATAATACTTGTCCTGTCACGATTGTTATATGCAAATTGTAAATAAATACACGTGAGAGCTGTTACTCTTATTATCATGACCTCAGGCTTCTTTGTGACAAGCAGGAAGAACAGGGACAAAATACAAGGAATACATATCCATTAAATCGAATTATAATTGTTGGCAAGTCTAATTTTGGTCCTTTCATCCTTATGGTGTCTCTTTAAGTGGTCAGAAAGATGATGGAACTGGGAAACTCCTCTGTAAGCAACCATTGGCTAGCTCTGGGTCAGTGCTGGGAAATATCCAGAATGGAACATGGCTAGGGCTTGATTATAAAGGTATGAAGGTTTATGACTTGAAAGATTTGGCCAATACTCTAATCAGGACAGAGGGAACAACTACCTTTATACTACATCTTCAGGGTTTAAAGGCCTTCTGAATATTTTTTACACTGATGTGTTTTATTGCCAGTGGATAAAGCCATGGGCTTAGTGTCAGGAAGAGCTGAATTCAAATTCATCCTCCGACACAATAGCTATGTGACCCTGGGTGAGTCATTTAACCTCTCTGCCTCAGTTTCCCAAATTTTAAAATAAGGGTAGTAATAAGATCTACCTTCCATTTTGAAGAACAAAATGAGATAATATTTGTAAAAGACTAATAAAGCATTGTGTCTGGCATGCAGTAGATGCCTAATAAATGCTTGTTCCTTCCCTCCAATTTGGGAATTCCAGTATTATATATTCATTCTTTTGGATGAAGACATAATATCTCTCTGTTAAAATGTAAAATTTTAATATATTGTCAAGAGATACAACGTGATATATCTGAAGAAGCACTAGACTGGGAGTGAGATTTGAGTTTTGGTCTAGTTCTGAATCCAGCTTTCTGTGCCATCTTGGACACATCATCTCTCTTTCAGGTTTGGTTCTTTTTGTAAAAATGAAGCATATCAGACTGGATGATCCACAAAACCAGATGCTGGCCATTCTGTCTCTCCCACTGATTCCATAATTGCCAGTTATTAGCTTCTTAACTCAGATTAATTCCTCAGATTAAGGCAGCCCAAAGAAAGGGAAGATAAAAAATTTTGCTGCTGATCTAGGACTATAATCTGTTCATTCAGAAAGTGTCTATTTCTTCTGTTTTCTTTAGATAGTCTCTGTCCTTTCTTTATCCTTAAAGGCCTTGTGTTATGCTACATTTCAACCTATAAGCTGCTTCAAGATTTTAGGATGTAGGCAGGATCTCTACTACCTTTTTCTTGCCTCTTTGGCCCCTGTGTTTTCTTATCTATAAAATGAGGGGTTTGGGCAAGAAGATTGCTAAAGACTTCTCCAGATCTGATATTGTTATTTGTTCTCCGGTTTCTTTTAGCTGTGATATTCCAAGTCCCACTACCCCCCCCCCCCAAGCATGTGTGTATATATATATATAACATATGTATATATGTATGTATATATGTGTGTATGTGGATATATGTGTATATATACATATACAATAAGATCTTATATATTATAACATAAAACTATATTATCCGTAATAAAATAGAGGGCTAGCTTTGGAGTCATGAAGATCTGGGTTCAAATCCTGAGTCAGACACATACTAGCTGTGTGACTATGGTACAGGCAAGTCACGTAATCTGTTAGTGTCTTGGGCAACTCTCTATTACTCTAACATGCAGATGAATTGTGGATCTGCTTCAACAAGGGGGAATTCTATCCTGAGAGTTCTCCTTGCTGATCTGCATCTATGGGTGGGGGGGTTTCCACATGTCTCATTTTATGGTAACATATGGGAATTTCCCCATACTGCAGAAAAAGTAATCATTTTCAGTTTTAACATTCTATTGTAGGAATGGTTTCAAGTTTTCACTTTCCTGCCATTTCTGAGTGGGAGAAAAATTCTGGAGAATCAATCAATTAACCAGTCAACCACCAACAAGAATTTATTAAGTCCCTACCAGTTGCTAGATGCTAGGATACAATGACAGAAGCACTTGCTTGGTTTGGTTTGAGTGCTCCCTTGTAAGGGAGTCACTGGGGAGCTTTTTCATTCTGGTTCTTTTTTTCTCTGTCCCTGTCCCTGGGGTTCAGTTTTGGGTAAACTGTGTTACAAGGAACCTGGGAGAGGTGATATATAAAAGACAATTATATATTTCTTCTGTCCTGCAGAGAAGAAAAACATTCACACCTTACACTAAATGGTAGCCAGAAATGGATGGTAGATATGGGAATTAAGACAAATGCACTCAAGGGATTTTCTTTGAGGATCTTCTATTTCTGTGGCAGTGTATTCTGAGACTTTGAAAGTGAATACAAAATGAAGTGCTTCTTTGTATGAATCTGTCCAGGTAAATGCAATTTGATGTAAAAAAAATTATTAAATGCTAACTTTATATGCTCCATGTTAGTGGATATAACCAAGATAAATAAGATATGGTCCAGAAACAACCACAAAAAAATGAGTAATACTGAATTCTAGAGTAGAGACTCAGACTAATAGCTCTGATATTCTAACACTTCGTGACTTTCTTCTAAGACCAATTAGTCATTGAGACATAGATAGTGTGTGACCAACCCTCGATCTAGAGTTAAAGAACCAGATTTTGAAGGCTAGTTCTTTTCACTGACTACAGGTGTGGCTTTGGCTAAGTGAGTTTGCTTCCCTGGACTTCATTTTCTCAGCTATAAAACAAGGGAGTGGACTGAATGCTCTCCAAGGCACCATGCAGCTCCAGATTCTCTGATTCTCTGATCCTATAATCTTAAAATATGTTGGAGGGAGAGATATTTCAGCTTAGTTCTTAAGAGAATTGTCAAAAATGGAATGATTGTCCATTCTGGATTTTGCAAAGAGTTGACGTGGGAGGTAGACTTCAAAGACTGAATAGGGTTTCATGAGGTATGGAGAGGAATTCTAGGCACAAGGATGGTTGTGTGTGCCATTGCATGGAGGCAAGTAGGTATGGATTGAGTGCAAAGAGGGGTGAGTAGTCCAGGTTGACTGGAGTTTAGTATACAACAGGGTCTTATTGACTGAAGGAACCATTGATGTTTAATCTAGAGAAAATTTAAGGGAGATTAAGTAGTTGCCTTCAAGTATTTAAAGGCCATCACATTTAGGAGAGATTACATTTTCTTTACTTGGTTTCAGAGGGCAGAAATAGGAATAGGGAAAGTTAAAAAGAGGCAGATTTTGACTTGCGAAAAATCTGGGGTAGCTAGTTAGTGCAGTGAACACAGTGGCAGAGCTGGAGCCAGAGAAATTCCTCTGTGAGTTCAAATCTGGCCTCAGACTCTTACTAGCTATGTGACCTTGGGTAAGTCACTTAACCCTGTTTGCCTCACTTTCCTCATCTGTATAATGAGCCGGGAAAGGCAATGGCAAACCAGTCCACTATCTCTGCTAAGAAAACCCCAAATGGGGTCACAAAGAGTAGGAAATGACTGGAAAATGACTGAACAACAAGTAAAATCTTAGAATACAGAGCTATCTGAAAATGGAATGAGTTACCCAAGGAGAAAGTGGATCCCCACTCACAGCAAGCCTTCAAGCAATGATTAAATGGTACTGTTGGGATTGTTTAGTTATACTTCTGAGTGGGTAACTATGAAATCCCTCCTAATTTTGAGATTCTGATGAGTAAACTGAAGCCTTGAGAACTTGTGACTTACTCAAGGTGAGGTTAACACAGTAAAATGCTGATTTGGAGTCGTGAAGACCTGGATTAGAAGCCTGCCTTATACACTTTCTCGCTGTGTGACCCTGGGCAAGTGGCTTAACAATTTTTGGCCTCACTTCCTCATTTCTAACAGAAGAGTGCTGAATTAGATGCCCTCCAAGTTTCCTCTCAACCTTAAGTCTACAATCCAATGGCAGATTCGTGATTAAAATCCAGCTGTCTTTCCATGACAACGCCCTGGGTCTAGGCAGGCTTGGAAGATTTTTGAACAGGGAAATGTAATGAACAGAGGTGAGTCACTGCCTCTGGACTCCCGTAGCCGGCACACTGCTGGGGCTGAAGTGATCAAGGAGCAAAGTTAAAAGCGGTGTACTTGTAAGCCTGGAAGAGGCCTTAATGAAAACACCGCTGATGCTCCAGTGGCTGGGGAGATGCTTGGCTGCTACTATCAGTCCTCTCTTGCTGTGTGGTCAATTCAGGTGATAGACTTTATCAGATCTTTAGAATTAGAGGGATAGAGCTGGTGAGACCCTGACGTGGCTTTAAGCAGATGAGTTAGTATAACTCTGAAAGCTTTGCAGGCAAACAACATGCCCACCAGCTGGGTGTTGCCATAGTCCTTGAGGCTCCTGGTGAGAAGAAGTGGATGCATTACACTGTGAGCCTCTCTGTCCCAGAATTAACTTGAAGAGAGATGTGGAGGGCTGAGATAATTATGCAGACGGTCTGGGCTCCTCTTTTTTTTTTTTTAACTTGAGCTGTACAGATAATTAAAATACATAAATATATGTTGCTTAGTTGTGACCCCATTTAGGGTTTTCTTGGCAGAGATACTGGAGTGGTTTGCCATTCCTTCTCGAGCTCACTTTACAGATGAGGAAACTGAGGCAGACAGGGTTAAGTGACACAGCTTGTAAATATCTGAGGCAGGATTTGAACTTAAGTCTTTCTGATTCCAGATCCAACACTCTATCTACTGCATCATGTAGTTGCCCATACATATGTATATATACACTTATTTAACAAATTCAAAGCCATGTAATGCAAGGATGGGTTGAAGGAACTCAGGATGATTAGTCTGGAGAAGGGAAGACAGGCAGGGAAGAGAAGGAGATCATGATGGCTGTTTTCAAGTATGAAGGATTGTCATGTGGAAAGGAATTAAGCTTCTCCTGTTTGGCTCCAGAAGGTGAAAGTAGTAACAATTGAGTGGGAGTTAACAGTGAGGCACATTGAAAGATCTGGGACTGACAAGAAGCCCAGAGGTCATCTATCCCAACTCCCTCCTCCCCATTTTACAGATGAGGAAACTGAGGCCTAGAAACTTGCCCAAGTTCACACAGTTATTTCATGTCAAAATTAGGATTAGAATACAAGTTTTTTTTTTTTAATTCCACAGTTACCATTGTTCCCACTTAACCATAAACAAAAGCATGGAATCCTGAAGTAGTGAAAGTACTCTATTGATTAGACCCCTTCATGTGAAAACAGCAGAAGCTACCCTTTTAGTAGTGTCTGTATATTTAGACTTGATGTAAAGAAAAGTTTCCTGGCAATGAATGTTATTCAATGGATTGCCTTCTTAGATTGAGAGTTTCCCACACTGTAGACTTTCAAGCAGAAGTTAAAGTTGGGGCTGTTGCAGAGATTTCAATGTGTGCACATAATGGGGCAAGTGCCTTCAGAGATCCCTTCTAAATTTTAGGTTCTATATTTCTATGACAAATCTTTTCATATCATGGGTCTTTCTGTCTGTCTAACATCCATATGGATCCATTGTGGTTCCATAGCCTAGACTCTCAGGATAGCATTCCAAATGGTACTCCAGTATGCATTCCAGCAGAAACAGGAAAGGAAAAGCTTTTTGAGTAATCTATAGGTGGAATTTAAAATAAAATCAGATATTTATTGACCATCTCCTGTAAGTAGGACCTTGTGCCAATGGCTGCTGGGACTCCCAAGATTAAGGAAGAAAAAAGCCTGCCATATCTGCTCAGAATTAGGAGGACTTAACAAGGAGAGGTGATTCAAAATGAAATAGCTTTAATATCTCTGGTAGCTTTCAAACGGCTGCTGGATGACCACCTTCCAGGGATGTTTCTGTAGATTCCTACTTCAAATATAGTCTGAATTATATAGTTGGTCTATGAGGTCCCTTCAAAGTCCAAAACTTATAAAATTACGTGATTGATTATATGAGCTTCTAAGATTCAAGAAGATATAAGATAATTGGACAAGCTTAATTGGACAAAATGGATTCAAAATACAGGATGATAATGCAAGAAATAATCCAAGGCAGTACATGATTAATTGCCAAGTGAGAGACTAAGACAATATGGGCTACGGAATTTCAGAGGATGGAGTGATCATAGGTCATAGAATTTAGAAGTAGCAGAAACCATAGAGACCTTCTGGCCCAATTAGCTCATTTTAAGAGGAGGCACATGAGATTCAAAGAGACAACACAGCTTGCTCAATGTTTCATACATACGTGATAAGTAACAGTGCCTAGATTTAAACTCATGTCCTTTGATTCTTGGGTAGCTGACTTGCTCTGTGCATAAAGTGCTGGGCTTAGAGAGAGGAAGACATGAATTCAAATGTGACTTCATATACTTCCTAGCTGTATGACCCTGGGCAAGTCATTTAAGTCAGTTTACCTCAGTTTCCTGACCTATAAAATGAGTTGGAAAAGGACATGGCAAACTATTTCATTCTATTTGCTAAGAAAACCCGAAATGGGGTCACAAAGAGTAGGATGTGATTTAAAAATGACTGAACAACCACCACAATAACCTTTGACTCTTTCTGTTGCTAAACCATGCTGGTCACTGTGGATCACTTAGAATCAGAAGACCTGGATTCAGGTCTTGGTTTGCCACTCCTTAGCTCTGTCTTTGGGCAGGTCGGTTTATTTTTCCCTTCTGAGTCTCTACATTTCCTTTTGTAATATAAAAGATAATAGCATGCCATTTCTCTTACAGGGACTAAAACAGGTGAGGTAAGGAAAGCACTTTTTAAGTAAATTCTAAGGTGCTAAAAAATAAATCAGAGCTGTTCTCATTGTTATAATCATGGTACTCTTCCATAGCAGTGTGGGGAAGGCTATATGGAGGATATGGGACTCTCTCTGAGTTTTGAGGAACAGGTGGGATTTGGAGAGACAGGAAGTGGGAGAGCAGCCTTGGCAGAAATGAGAAGAGCCAAGACGAAGAAGGAAAACAGAGAGACCTTTGGGGAAACTCGAGGCCGTTTGACTGGAGCACAGGACTGGTTAAAAAATTACAGAAGCAATAAACAAGGATGGTTTGTGCTCCTAATCGAACCAGGAACTCGACTCTCTTGATGATGGGTGTCACCTCCCATTTGTGTTCCCTAAATGGATTCTAATCGCTTTTCCTATCTACCGTCACTCACATAATGGCTTCAGTCGCCAAAAAGAAAATGAGTTTCAGGTGAAAGGCTATTTTTACTGATGCTAAGACCAAACTGTTAATTACCTTGAAATCACATGAGTATTTTAGTCTGCAAAATTTTTTTATCTTAACATTCCATGGATATTAATTATAGCTTATTCATCATGTCAAGATGGTTGGAATAATTGTTTTCCCAGGAGATTCCAGAAACTTTAAAAACTTCTCTCCTTGTTAAAGGAAGATCTCTCTCCTTCCCCCTCCCCTGCCTCTCCCTCTTTCCTCCGCTTCCCCTCCCCTCTCCCTCTTCTTCTCTCTCCCTCTCCCTCTCTCCCCCTCTCTTTCTCTCTTTCCCTCTCCCTCTTCCCCCATCTCTCTCCTTCCCCCCTCTCTCTCCCTCCCTCCCCTTCTCCCTCTCTCTCTCCCTCTTCCCTCCTTCCCCCATCTGTCTCTCTCTCTCTTTCTCTTTCCCTCTCCCTCCTTCCCTCCTTCCCCCTCTCTCCCTCTCCCTCCTTCCCTCCCCCCTTCTCCCTCTCCCTCCTTCCCTCCCCCTTCTCTTCCTCTCCCCCTCCTTCTCTCTTCCTGCCATTCTTCTATTTGTTTGCAAGATATAGGATGAAAAATTGGAATCTGGAGAATTAAAATCATGACTTGGCACCTTTTCCCAAGTTAACTGAAGGTTGGTCCCATGGTTCTCCCATGTTTTTGTTTGTCTGTATGTCCCAGCTTCCTTATCTGTAAAATGGGAATAGTAGTGGTGCCACTTTATAGGGTTATTGTGAAGCTCAAACAAGATGGCATGTGTCAAGCATTCTGTAAACTTTAAAGTGCTATCTACATGCTAGTTGTGATTATTATTTTTGAGACATTTTTATTTAAAGTTTTGAGTTCCAAATTCTATCCCTCCCTTCCTCTCCTTCCCCCTCCCCGAGATGGTAAACAATCAGATATGGGTTATACAGGTGCAATTATGTAAAGTATTTCTATACTAGTCATTTTGTACAAGGAGACTCTAATAAAACAAGAAGAAAGTGAAAATAACATGCTTCAATCTGTTTTCAAACAGTATTAGTTTTTTCTCTGGAGGCAGAGTGTGCCTCATCATTAGTCCTTTGGGATTGTCTTGGCTCATTGCATTGCTGAGTATAGTGAAGTCTTTCACAATTCTTTATTGAACAGTATTGCTGTTACTGTGTACAACATTCTTCTGGATCTCTTCACCTCACTATGTATCAGTTTATGGAAGTCTTTCCAGATTTTTCTGAAATCATTCAGCTTGTAATTTCTTATAGCACCATAATATTCCATTACAATCTTATACCACAGCTTATTTAGCCATTCTCCAGCTGATGGGAATGAATCCCTTAGGTTTCCAATTCTTAGTGAACAGAAAAAAAGGTGCTATAAATATTTTTGGCACAAATAGATTGTGCCCTTTTTTGGATGTCTTTGGAGTATAGACCTAGTAGTTGTACTGCTAGATCAAAGGGTATGCCCAATTTTATCACCCTTTGAGCATAGTTCCAAATTGCTCTCCAGATTGGTTGGGTCAGTTCACAATACCACCAATAGGGCATTAGTATCCCAGTTTTCCCACACTCCCTCCAACATCCAACATTTTCCTTTTTTGTTCTACTGGCCAAACAGGTGTGAGGTGGTGCGTCAGCATTGTCTGAATTTACATTTCCCTAATCAATAGTGATTTAGGACATTTCTTATATCACCACGGAGTTATTAATTATTTTGAAATTCCTCTGAAGAGTTCAGGAGGTGGAAAAAACTCCAAGAGGCAAATTTGTTACTGGCTTGTTAAATTTAATACTTACTCAAAAAGGGCAAGCTGTACAGAATATATTCATAGTTTCATATAAAGTTTTGTCCTTTTTATATTGGAATATTTGTGTTTGATGATTTTTAAGATAATAAAAGAAAATGGAAAATAGAAATCCCTTTGAAGTCAGCAAGTTTGATGACAAAAAGGGTCTCTAAAGTAGTTGTAATGTAAGATTTTTGCTTTATCTGATGGGAACATTCTATATAACATGCCTTTAATATGAATGCATTCCCCAAGCACATTTGATTAACTTGTATTAAGGCCCCGCTTTGTGCAATGTGCCATGCTAGCTGCTGAGGGTACAAAAGTAATCACACTGTATAGTATATAGGAAGATTCAAGTATCTCATTATTAATGTTATTATTATTAGACTTGGCAAGGTGCACTGAATAGTGTGTTTGACTTGGAGTCAAGAAGACCTGAATTCATATCTTGCCCCCAGATATTTAATGACTGTGTGATCTTGGGCAAGTCACTTAACCTCAGACAATGTCATAGCATTTACTAAGTAATTTATTTGCTTCAAATTATATCTGGGGAGAAAGTTCCCATTCCAGAGGTTCCCTATCTTTATGAAATCAGAGATCATTTGTGAATTGATTATCATCATTTTAGGGAAGCAGCTTGAAATAGTGGAAAGAATACTGCTGATGTGTTTATAATCTTTTTTTCTACCACTAATTGATTAGTTGTACAATTCTCAGCAAGTCCTATTATCTTTTGGGTTCCCAGTTTCATTATGTGTAATAATACTCATAACAGCTGACATTTATTTGGTGTTTTATAGTTTGTATAATATTTTGTATTCATTGTTTTATTTGAGACACACAACAGTTCTATGATGTAGGTACTATTGACATTATTATCCTCACTTTAAAATGAAGAAATTGAGACTCAGAGAGATTAAGTGATTTGCTCATGATGACACAGAGAGTGTCAGAGAAGGATTTGAACTCAGATTTTTCCTGGACTCCAAGTCTAGAACTCTTTCCACAACACCATGCCATAAAATGGGGATAATATGATTTTGTTTTCTCTACTTCTTAGGACTGTTGTGAAAGTCAAATGATAAAATTGTATGTAAAACATTTTGTACTTGGGAATGGCTATATGAATATCAGTTAACATTGATTTTTACTATTATTACCCTCAGCTACCACCTAAGGTCCATTTGTTTTCATGGCTCCATCCCAAGGCTTTCCTGAGTACTTGACAAAGAAGATTTCCAGATCGGATTTGTCACCCCATTTTACAGAGACTGGCATTGGCAGATTATATTCCCAAAGGATAGTTAACTACTTTTCTCTTTGGGATTTTAGTGGTAACTCTAAGGGACTGTGATTCATAAGCCTGTAACTCACAAACCCCCACCAATGTGCTTCCTGTTGGTTATCAACTAGCTTTTTAAAAAGCATATTTACTAAGGTAGTGTAATAACATTTTCCCCTCAAAGTTTGGGGTGCTTTCTTCCATACTCAGACTCTGATGGAAGTGTTCTTAAACTTAGAATAGGAGGGTAGTGAGACATATTAGTAGAGAACATGTGTCCAAAAGACAAATTCACAACTCCTGGTTACTGGAAATTCTTGTTTTGAGTCTATAGCAAGCATTTTTTTTTCTGGTTCAAACGGTCATATTTAAAGGATCTGGTCAAGGTTTCCTCCTTTGGGTGGTAATTTTTTGTATCTGAATTTGTCCTCACTGCATTTCTCTCTGTTCTTAGCTTAATGAGTTATTGACTATTGGTCTGGGCTCTGATGACATGATCACTGGTGGTGGTGGAACTGGGGGGGGGGTAGTGTAACTCTCTCTAGGTTCACTTGTCCCCACTCTTCTCCCCACCCCTTTACTGTCTTTTGGTTCAGGTGTCTCCTTGGGATATGTTCAAGCCTGGAAGCTCCTGAAACTTCATTGCTTTGCTGATGGACAGTTAAGTTCTAAACTGGCTTGCTGTTTTTATGCATTGCCCAAGAGGCATGACTTGATCTTTCACAAAGTAAAAAGTCCCAATTTCTCCTGCAGTGGGTGGTGTTAATTCATTTTATCCAAGGATGAAAGTATTTCCCTTCTTTTCTCCCAAATTGATGGAGTCATTCATAACCACATTATACCTTTCATACATTGATTCAACTAGGAAGTTTGTGCCTTCTATACTTATATTAATTTGGAGTGAGGTAGAAAGCCTAATCTTTCAATAATAAATGATCTGATCTCCTGCACCACTCCCTGTCACTGTCAGCCTCCACCATGATGGAATGGCAGAGTGACTGATGGAAGACAACAGCTTGGAGTAAGCATGATCTGTCTTCTAAAACTGGATCCCAACCTATATAAACTGGGTGACCTTGAGTAATTTTTCCTCTCTGAATCTAAGTTTCTTCATCAGTAAAATGGGGATAAGATCACTTGTACCACCTCCCTCTCAGCAGTGTGGTGAGAAGTACTTTGAAAACCCTAAAGAGTTAAATAAATGTGACTTACCGATGCCAAGTTTTCAGATCCCCAAGTCCGCAATGATCCTGATTGTTGATTTTGCCTGCTACAATTTCTTAGGTGCCTTTTTTCATCTACAACTATTTTTTTTTTAAATTTGCTCCATGTTTACTTTTGTCTTCGTGACAATTACTTAAGCTAGACTTATATTTCAAATATTTCATAGGAAATAATGAAGAACAGCATTGTGCCCTCCCTACCTGCCCTTGAATCCCTTCCCCCATATTCCAAACAACTGTATTCCAAAATCTGATCACCTGTCATGATTTGTTTTGTGGCAGAGAGAGAGAGAGAGAGAGAAAGAGAGAGGAAAAGAGTGCTTTAATAAACAGGGTAGCATTTAATAAATCATAATTTCTTACATGGGTAAATGTGTCAGCTAAATTTAGGCACCCAATTAAACATCTGATTATGGTTGACTTTTCACTTGCATATTTAAATAGCTGTCCACACCCCTGGGGTTACCCAGCTGTCCCCTGGCCCTTATTAAAGCACATAATAGTTTCTCTTCTTTGAGATGCTAAAATAATGTCCCCAAGAACGTTAATAAAGACACCAGAGTTCTTCAGCACAGGGAGGAATGAATATGGCTAGGGTGGTGCCAGTGAGTGCTACAATTGAATGAGGACCAAAATGGGAGGTGCTTCTGTATTATCTGAGTTTCTGGACTGTACGCTCCTCTAGATCAGGACATGTGGCTTATAGAAAACTTGTGTATCTCTCTCACCATGGGAAGTGATCTGTGCAAAGCAGATTGTTTGTAGTTTTTTGTTGATTATTTGAATTCATAGAGGTTGCAAAGCATCCCAGTGCTGCTTTCATTTGAAGTATCATGTTCAGTAGAACACTTGACAGGGGACATGGGCAAGCTGGAGGTGATCAAGAGGAGGGTGATTAGGATAGTAAGAACAATCATGTCTTGTCAGGAACATTTGAAGAGACTGGGGGATGTTCTGCCTAAAGGAGAGATGATATGAGGGTGGTTGGGAATGACATCTGTCCTTCAAATACCAGAAGCATTGTCATGTCAAAGATTAATTAGACTTATTCTGCTTGGCCTGAGAATAAAGGACTAGGGGACAATGGATGGGAGTGACAGGGGTCTAGTTCATTTTGTGTTGAAGGAGGAATTCACTCTTTAGAGGGCCCACCACATGGTCATGTGGTTTCCTCTATTTCTTCTTTTAAAATAGTGTTTTATTTTTTAACTTACATATATAGACAATTTTCAACATTCATTTAAAAAAAATTGAGTTCCAAATTTTTTCCCTCCTTCAATTCCCCCTCTCAAAGATTGTAAGCAATTTGATACAGGCTATATATGTGTAATGATGTAAAACATATTTCCATATTACTCATGTTGTGAAAGAAAAAACAGGTCAAAAGAGAAAAACCATGAAAAAAATAAAGCGAAGATAATATATTTCAATCTGCATTCACAGTCCATTGGTACTTTCTCTGAACGTGGATAGCATTTTACATCATGAGTCCTTTGGAATTGTCTAAGATCACTGTATTCCTTAGTCATTCATAGTGATCAGTGTTACTGTATACCATGTTCTCTTGGGTGTGCTCACTTCACTTTGCATCAGTTCATGTAAGTTTTTCCAGGCTTTTCTGAAATCCACTGGCTCGTCATTTCTTATAGCACAATAGTATTCTATCACAATCATATACTTCAGCCATTCCCCAATTGATGGTCATCTCCTCAATTTCTAGTTCTTTGCCACCATAAAAAGAACTGCTATAAATATTTTTTGTACATGTAGGTCCTTTTTCCTTTATAGTATTTTTAAAAAATAGTCTTCTCTTAAAGACCTCCCAGTGATGGAGAACTCACTACTTTCTAAAGAAGCCCATCATTTTTAGGAAATTTTTCATGTAAGAAATCTTAGATGACCTTTAGTTTTGTCCTCTGGAGTTAAGCAAAACAAGTCAAATCTTACTTTGGCTTGTCAGCCCTATAAATACCTGGAGAGAACATGTACTTGTCTAGGCTAAACATTTCTGTTCCCTTCATCTCATCCTGATATGTATGGCATGATTCTGAATTCCCTTGGAATCCTGGTTCCCTTGATTTGGATTTGTCAATCTTCAGAATGCAGGTTTGTTTAAAAAAAACCAAAACATTATCCAGAATTTGGCTAATTGCTGGCTGGGGAACCACCTTATTTTGGTCAGAAATAATTTCTATTCAGGCAGTCATCCTTTGGGTACCTGAGTTGTTCCAGCAAATGGCCTTAATCAACAAGTGAATGCTCATCTTTTATTTATGCTGATTTACCTGAGATGATTCAAATAGCCCTTTCAGAACCAGGGATGGAAGCTTTTGATGTCTCAGTGATTACTACAAGCAGTCAGTCAGTCAATTACTCAGTCTTTTGTGTAGGAAAGTGGTTTTGATAAAAGCAAGTTCCTCTATCTATTAGTTTACAGTTTCTGTGGTATAATTAAACTCTGTTAGATGGTTTAGTAAAATGGTTGGTAGAATTCTAACTCTCCACGGATAGAGAGCTGAGAGAAAGAAATCAAATGATCAGTCTTAGTGGGAAAGTAGTGACTGTGAGTGAAGATAGTGGGGTTCAAGTTCAAGATCTGTCACTTAACTGGCCATGTGCCCTTGGACAAGACACTTTGGCTTCCCCTGAGCCTTAGTTTCCTCATCTGTAAGATGAGGGCAGTGGAGAGGTTCACCTAGACTTTTCAGATTTATCTGTTACATTAGAATTGACAAAATACTTGTCTTGAAACAACCCTATAAGGTAGTTAGCAAAAATATATTATTATCCCTATTTTATGGTTGAAGAGATTGGGACTGGGAAATGCAAAGGGATCTGGCACAGATGACATAGCTAGAGGCACCATTCAAACCCAAATTTTTTACTCCAAATCTAATACATTTTGCCTTATATCAAACTGCCATATTCTAAGGCCCACACCAACTCTTACATTTTGTGACTTCATGAAATACAAGAAAATCGCCCACACTCTTCCTGCTTCACCCTATCTATACTGGAGGTAGGTTGGTAAGATGATCATAATGAGGTATCTTCAAGGGAAATCATAGTTGGGCCTTGAACAAATTATGGAATCTAAATCTCTTTAAGAATGCCTTCTTAAACACATGTGAGGGAAGAATTTTTAGATCCTCTGGTATTAAGCCACCAGGTAAAAGTGGTAAAAGGTAGGTAAAAGTGGCCTCTTCCTGACTTCTCTTGGAAGCATTGTTTTAGGTCGGGGAATCAAGTTCCTTGCCGCCAGAGGAATAAGCCAACACCGTAGGTATTGAGGGGGCTGCTAGGTGGTGCAACAGATAGCACACTGAAGACTCATCTTCCTGAGTTAAAATCTGACCCCAGACATTTACAAGCTGTGTGACTTTGGGCATGTCACATTACCCTGTTTACCTCAGTTTCCTCATCTGTAAAATACACTGGAGAAGGAAATGGTGAACCATTCTAGTATGTTTGCCAAGAGAATTCCAAATGGGGCATGGAGAGTTGGACATGACTGAAGATGACTGAACACAATAAATTGAGACTGATATCCTGTACCTGCCATTCAAGGCCCTCCTATAATTTCCAGCCTACCTCTCAAGCTTTATTTCACATGACTTCTTCCCCTCTAGGCCCTCTCTGGTTTCACTAAACAAGACTGAGAGCTGTACTTCAATCTCATCCTATGTTCTCTTATTTCTGTGCATTTTTCCTTTCCTGAAAAATACTCCCTAGGGGTGGCTAGGTGGCATAGTGAATAGAGCACTGGCCATGGAGTCAGGAGGACCTGAGTTCAAATTTGACCTCAGACACAACACAAAAACTAATCGTATGATGCTGGGGAAGTCACTTAATTCCAATTGCCCTACTTTCCCTCCTCCAAAAAAAAAAGCAAAACAAAAAAAGGCAAAATATTCCCTTCTCATTCATTCATTTAGTAAACCTGTATTAAGCACTTACTATATGCCAGACTCCATGATAAGTGCTGATTCTTTCTCCTATTTGCCTATTAAAATCCCTTTTTTCCCCAGGGCCCAGTTCAGGTGCCACCTCCTCCAGATCCTCTCTGCTCAAAGTGAACACCGATCCTCTGTTTTCTTGAGGGTATTGGGTGTCTCCTTTGTGTTATCACATTCTTTCTGCGTCTGGCATAGTGGGAGGACACTGGGTCTGGAGTCAGCAGACCTAAGTTCAAGTCTTAGCCCTTCTACAACTTAGCTCTGTGATCCTGGGAAAGTCGCTGTTTGCCTGCAGGATTGTTGTGAGGAAAGAATTGTAAACCTCAACTATTTGCTTTTTCATTTATGTGTGCTTATGTATGTGATGTTGTGCATTGTATCTCACTTAATCAGGTCATAAGATCCTTGAGGATGGTCTTCGTCTAGGTCTCCACAATGCCTGAACATAGTAGATGTTTAATAAATCTTAAGTTAAATGGAAAATAAGAACAGATCTTTTTGCTTAGTTTTCAAAGCGTTTTATCATGTGATTCTCATGGAAACCCTGTGGGATCTTTCTGGAAAATAATATCCTTATTACACAGTGTGGAAAAACCAAAGTTCAGTGATGACTTGACCACAGTCACATGGCTTGTTGTTGTGTTTGTCCTTCCTTCTCGAAGAGGACCATGACATCAGGGAAATGATGCCATAACTTTCACTTGACTTAGATTTGAGTGAGAGTGGGCTGTGCAGGGTCACCAGCCTCACTTCCTCCTCCAGAGCCATTTGGGTCCAATGACCAGATAGTCATCAGGATAACTGGAGATGGCCCAAGGTGCAATGGGAGACCCTATTAGGCTAAGGCCTTTTCAGGTATGTCAGAGGCAATATTTGAATCTAGTTCTCTCTGACTCTAGGGTAAGTACTTTATCCACTGTGATTATCTGCCTATAACATAGCCACATGCTACAATAAACACATATACAATACAGTCATGTTCTACAACCATAGACTATGGTCATGCCATAAATTAAAAATGGAGTCAAGTAAGAGGCCATCTCTGGGACTTTGAACTTAACCACTGCAGATCAAGGTTTTGTTGATCGATTCAATTCAGAAAACATTTATTAAGCACTACATGTCAGGCACTGGGCTAAGTGGTAGGGATACAAAAAAAGGCAAAAAGACAGTCCCTTCCCTCAAGGAACATACAATCTAATCAGGGAGACAACATGTAAACAAATATATACAAAGCAAGTTATGCACAGGATATAGGAGAGAATTAACTGAGGGAAGGCACTGGAATTAAGAGGAATTGGGGAAGGTTTTCTGTAGGAGGGGAGATCTTGGTTGGGACTTAAAGGAAGCCAGGGAGGTCCCTATTGGAGTAGAAGAGGGAGAGCATTTCAGGTGTGGGGGACAGTCAGAGAGAATGCTAGAAGCAGAGAGATGGAGGGTCTTGTTTGTGGAACAACCAGGAAACCAATGTCATTGGATTAAAGAGTACATCTTGAGGAGTAGGGTGTGAGAAGACTGGAAAGGTAAGGGTAGAGGGTTCAGTTATGAAGGGCTTTGAATGCCAAACAAAGCTTTTTTATTTGCTCCTGGAGTTTATTGAATAGAGGGTTGACATGATCGGACTTGTGTTTTAGGATCATGTATTTTTAATTTGAAATTGCCTGGACCTGATTATTTCTTCCTTTCCTAGGAGTCTCCTAAGGATTCAATTCAGTTAAATTCATTTTGATTCATTTTAATTCAATTCTCAGATTTGTAGGATGTTAGAAATGGGAGGAATATTAGAGCAAAGATCAGAATGGGACAGGATCTTAGAAATCGTTGGGTTTAATGGCTTCCCAGTTCTGTCGCTTATAACATCACCTTTGTGATCTTGAGCAAGTCACTTCATGTTGTAGCTCATTGGAATTGCTTGAATGTGGAACGTGTTTTCCACTTAGAAAAAGATTTCTGTGGCAACTTGCTGCCCTCATCCAATTAGGGAAAAGAAAAAAAACCTGGCAACATTAGGTTAATTCAGGTGTGGGAATCAGATGTTCACCAGGCCAAGAGAACCAGAGAAGGAGCAGTAGCACATTTAATCAGGGTAAGAATAAATAGTAAGACAATGAAACAGTATCTGCATCCACGCATGGACGAGCGTGTTGTCCTTCCCTTTCTCCTCGGAGTAACTTCAGAAATGAAACCAGCTTCTCAAAGATTCATTCTTGGATAGGAGAAGTCATGGGCTCCGCTTCACTTGTGGCTGGAGTGTATTTGGATAGTCCCTATGCTGAAGATGTTAATGACAGAAGATATATCACTTGGTAAGTGCATTAGATGGCATAAAACCCAGGACTACTCGAAGGCTGAGTAAATTCCCCTTAATTCTAGTGCCTTCCCTCTTTAGATTATTTCCAATTTATCCCGGATAGAGTTTGTTTTATGCAGTTGTTTGCTTGTTGTCTTCCCCATTAGACTGTCAGCTCCTTGAGACCAGAGGCTGTCTTTTGCTTATCTTTGTATCCCTAGTTCTTAGCACAGTTCTCGGTGCTTAATAAATTAGACCTGAAATCAAGAAGACCTAACTTCAAACCTGACACAGACATTAGCTATGCCACCTTGGGCATGTCACTTTACCTCTCTCTCAATTCTCTTCCTCCTCCTCCGACCCTGGCCTGATGGACAGAGACCCTGTCTACTCGTTATACTTAGTCACTAGTGGAAGGGACCAGATAGCACTGTGGATCCTTTGTATTTTTTTTTAATTAAGAATTTTGCTTCCTAGTCAAAGCCTATGCTGGACCATGCCTAAGTGGGAGGTGGACAAATGTCTCTTAACTGGAGTCCCTGGCCCCAGTCTCTCCCCCTCTCCTCCATCGTATATGTCTCTTAGATTAATCTTAATTCATAGCTCCATTCCTTTCTTTGCACACAGAAAACTTCAGTGACTCCCTACTGAATCAGAATTAAACTCCTTAGCTTGAAATTCAAGGCCATTTATCATTTAGTCCTAGCCTGGCATGAGAAAGACTGGGATTTAAGAATATGTTGAAGGTCTAAGCTAAATCAATCGATATAATGCACATAGTAGAGATAGTAGGATTAAAATTTTATTTCAGAATAAAGTGATAATACTTGTATTTTTTTGTATTTAATGGCATGTACACAGATATAAGTTATAGAAAACAATAAAGTTATATAAAATTTTTTAAAATCTTGCATTATTTGATGAAGTTGTGATGCCTCAGGCCTTCTAGTGCTAGCCTTCCAGAAGTCTCTCCACTCTCCTTTCCACTTCTAACCAAACTGGGCCATTCTCCAAGGATGTCCTTCACTTTCCTATCTCTGCTTCTTCTCATGTAGTTACCCTAGCCTGGAATGTCTTCCCACTCTTCCATCCCCAATCCTCTTACCCCCTCCTTCTAGACTCCCCGCTTAACCTCCTCCCCACCTCCAAGCTCTCCATAGACAAATCTCAGCTATCCATAAAGGTTCAAATCAAATGCTACTTCATCCTGGGAGTGTTTTGTGATTCCTTCTCCCCACCCCTCACCGGGTAAAAGTGACTACTCCCTCTTTCTCCACTTCCACAGCACTTTATATCTCTCTTAGGGAGGCAGCACGGGATAGTAAAAAGAGTACTGAATTTGGAGGTAGAATCCAAACCTGTATTCAAATCCTTACTCTGCTACTTGCCACCTGTGTGACCCTGGACAAGTCACTTTCTCTCCCACCTTTAGTTTCTCCATCTGTAAAATGAGGGAGATCTGGATCTCAAAAGTCTCTTCCTGTTCTAAATCTGTTGTCCTACTGCATTATCAAATTATATTTTGAACTATAGTTACCCACATATACAACTTTTCATTCCTACTTTGCCAGTTCTTGAGATTAGGACTTGTGTTTTATTCATTTTTTTTTTTTTACTCCCTCATTTCTTAACAGAAGTTCTTTCATATGGAAAGCACTTAGCACGGTGCCTGGCACTTAATAGATGCCTAATAAATGTTTATTGACTAATTGAATGGATGAATGGACAAGTGTTATTTGGTTAGATTGACCAGAAACCCCTAGTAATGACATTCTCAGGTTTCAGCAGTATAGGGACATCACTGCTGTGTGTTCGTAAAGGTGATCATGGGGTTCTGTAAAATGTTGAGAGACTGGGCCCATCCTTTTGAAGTTTACTACTAGTACTAGTACTACTACTACTACTTCTACTACTACTACTAGTACTACTATTACTACTACTTCTACTACTTCTTCTCCTTCTCTCTCTCTCTCACTTTCTCTCTCCCCCTTCCCTCCCTCTTTCCTCTCTTTCTTTCCCTCTCTCTATCCCCCCTCTCTTCCTCTCCCTCTCTCACCCTCCTTCCCCTCCTCCCTTCCCTTCCCTCCCCTCCCTAATTCCCATCTCTTCAATTCCCAATGCTAAGAACAGTGCTGGTCACATAGTAAGCACTTAGTAAATGCTTCTTAACCCATTGATTGAATTCCCTCACTTATTCTACCACGAGCCTTATTCTAGAAATTATAGAACAACAGAGTGATAGAAAAGGAGAGGGAAGCTGGGCCCAGTCTGATATGCATCCAAGAATCATGTGGGGGAGCAGGTTGCAAAGGGTTTAGAGAGAAAAGATATGCAGTGAAGTCAGTCCAGGAGGAATTGGAAGTGCTGGAAAAAAATTCTGAAAACATAAAGAGAAATATTCCCATTGAGGAGGAAGGGTAGGGGTGCAGGGTGTGTGTGTGTGCAGTGGAGCATGGGGGGGGAAGTGTCAAAAGAGACCAGTGTGGATGTACAGGGTACTAGTCAACTAACTTGATTTTTAAAAAGACATGCACAGAAGATAGCAAGAGTAGATAATAGGCTGAATATAAAAACATGAGTAAGAATGATGTCAGGAATGCTAAAGTTAAGAATGAGTTGAGACTGGAAAGAAAAACTAAGAAGAGCAAAAAAAGAAAAAATACAGCCATGCTGGAGAAGAGAGGTAGCTTCAGGACAGTGTAGATGTTCATGGTGGATGGGATAACCGATGACAGAGAAAATGCAGAGCTACGCAATTCTGATTTTGTCTGTTTTCTCTGGCAGGGAAAATCATCTTTGACCTAGAAAGAAGAGAACCAAAGTGGCTCATAAGGAGGTGATAGTCAAGATAAGTAAAGAAATAGTAAGCTGCCTTGGAAGAATTCAAGTGACCTGACTCAAATGAACTTTGTCCAATGGCACTGAATAAAATGATGGGCATCATTGTTGAGTCACTGTCATTGATCTGTGAATGACCATATAGAGCAGGAAAGGGAGCGCATAAAAGAAGAGGACAACATAGTATCTGATTTTCAAAAATGAGAAGAGAGAGAAGAGACCCTGTAAATTCTAGGCTGGTGATTGCTACTTTGATTCTTTTTTTTTTTGTAGGGGGGAAGGCAGGGCAATTGGGGTTAAGTGACTTGCCCAAGGTCACATGGCTAGTAAGGGTTAAATGCCTGAGATCAGATTTGAACTCAGGTCCTCCTGACTCCAAGGCCAGTGTTCTATTCCCTGTGCCACCTAGCTGCCCCTCTATTTTGATTCTTGATGAAATCCTAGGATATGTTATTAACAGCATGATTAGTGAAATGTACGATTTCAGAATCATAGATTCAGGAACCTTAGAGGTCATCTCGTTCAAAACTCATTTTGCAGATGAGGAAACGGAGGCCCTGAGATACTCAATCACTTGCCCAAGATTACACGTGTCCTCTAATGCCAAAGTGAGCACTATTTTCGTGACAAGTAACAAAGCCGGCATGGCTTAATCAAAGGCAGGTTTTGATAAACTAACCACGTTTATTTTTTGACAGGGTTTGTGAGGCTGCTAGAGACGGGGAATACGCTGAGATTTAGCAAAGCATTTGCCAAAAAATATCTGTCATGTTGTTTTTTGGGGGAAAAGTTGGGGAGATGTAGGTTAAATGATAGTATAATTAGGCAGATTTGGAACTAGTGGGATTGCGGGATTCAAAGGCTAGTCATTAATGGTTGGATATCAATTGTGTCCTGTGGTATTTAGCATTTTTATTTAAAAGCCTGGATAAAAGCAGAAGTGGAAGGATTAGGAAATTTGCAGATGACACTCAGCTGGAGTGGGGGGAGGGGAGAAAAAAGAGAGAAAGGGAGGGAGGGAGAGAGAGGGAGAGAGAGAGAGTGCATTAACATACTAGATGACAATATTCAAGCATATCTTCGTCTTTTAGAATGTTGAGTTAGATCTAATAAAATGAAATGCAATAGGGATCAATAAAAAATCTTAGACTTGAGTTTAAAAAAAATCACTGTTAAGATAGCATAAATACAAGACAGCAAGGCATGACTAGACAGCATGTCTGATTCTTTCACTTGAGAACGATTTGAGGGTTTTAGTAGACCTCAAGCTTCATAAAAGTCAGCAGTATGATATGGTTTCCCCAAGAGAAAGCACTTTCTTAGGCTGCCTTAAAGGAGAGACAGTGTCCAGGACTTGGGACACTACTCTAGAGCAGTGGTTCTCAACCTTCCTAATGCTGCCATCCTTTAATACTTTTATGTGGGCATATCTGCATGTGGGTAGACCTGCCTGGAGATTAATAGAGGAGCCTGTCTCTATTCCTAAGACCATCAGGAAATAAGTATTTTCTGATGGTCTTAGGTGACCCCTGTGAAAGGATTGTTTGACCCCCAAAGGGGTCACAACCCACAGGTTGAGAACCACTGCTCTGGAACATTCAGTTTTTGGTGCTACATTTTAGGAAAGACATTGATAAATTGGAAGATTTTTCAGAGATGGGGAAACAAAGGAACAAGCATTTATATGACATGTGCCATACTAAGTGATTTACAAATATTACAGTTGATTTTCATAACCCTGGAAGGTAGAGGTTATCATTACCCCTGCTTTACAGGTGAGAAAATGGGTAAAAACAGAGGTTAAGTGACTTGCCCAGGGTCATACAGCTAGCATGAGGCTGGAGTTGAACTTAGATCTACCTGACTCCAAGCTCAACCCTCACTCCACTGCCCTATGGAACTGCCTCTATAGAGGAAGGAGCTAGGATACTCAAATTCACGTCATGTGAGGATTGGTTGAAAGAACTGAAGATTGTTACCTTGGAGAAGGGGTGCCATCATGGTTCAAGTATTGTGAGGGCTGCCATGTGGAAGAAGGATGATTAGATCTCTTCTGCTTGGTCCTAGATGCCAGGTGGAAGTCACAAAAAAGACAATTTTAGAATTTGATGAAAGGAAAACCTTTTTAATGGTTGGTAGAGTTAGTCAGAGAAGCAGGGCTACTGGATTGATAAGTCATACACATATTTTATAGCATAACATGGGAAAGGTTCCTAATAATGAATTTGGAATAAAACACTTTAAGGCTGGTAAAATGCTTTGCACACATAATCCTGTGAGGTTCACTTTGCAAGCGGTTGTATCATGCCACAGGGAAGTGTTTGAGGCCCGGGAATTGGTTGGGTCGTGTGGAGGTCGGGGCATATTGCACTATCCCCTGTCAGGGGATGCTGCGTTGCTGGGGACTCTCTTGCATGGGGTTACCCGCTGTTCCTGATTGGCGTCTCCACACCTTGGGGCCTTCATGTCCTTGTGGTTGCACTCCCCCTTTCACCATTCTGTTCAGCTGGGCTCTATCACATGTGGTAGATGGATCTGGGGTCTATTTAAGACCTAGGGCTGGGAGGTATCTTCGGAAGCCTGCCTTAGTCTATAGCTTTAAGGCTTCCCCATGGAGAGACCTTAATAAACTTTTCTGTTTGGACCTCAGAGCCGGGACTCTTCTGTCCTGAAAGGTACACTAGCGTCATTGAGTTGTGTGTGTAACCAGTTGCCTCTGCTGGTAAGTTAGGGCACTCTAAGAGAGAACCCTGACATAATCCCATTTAATAGTTGGAGGAAGGTGAAGAAGGACTTAATGATTGAGTGGGGAAATTCCAGGTTCAGCTGATACAGGGACATTGAATGTCCAGAGTGTGGGGATCGTTTATTTCTGTGAGGCCAGTTGGACCTCAAGACAATTACATCTCAAGAGGGTTAACGCTAGAACACAATGCTTTGCTTGGTACCAAGGACTGGGGTCAGGGAGACAGGAGAGCTTTGTTTTGTATGCAGGTGCTATGCTTGTGCATGTATTTCCTTTTAAGAGGCCAAGGGAGGGTGCCTAGCTTGACCTCAGATAAAAGGTAAACTCTGTTCTAGGGTATCCCAAACCTGACAAACTTATCGTTCAGTAAAAGCTGTGCTCTGGCCTCTTCTCAGTATATGGCTCATGAACAGGTGTGTGACCTTGTCCAAATTATTTTTTTCTCCATTGGTCTCACTTTTTTCCCTCTAAAATGAACAAATTTAGATTGTTATTGTTTAGTCATGTCCGACTCTTTGTGACCCAATTTGGGGTTTTCTTGGCAAAGATACTGGAGTAGTTTGCCATTTTCTTCTCCAGATAATTTTACAGATGAGGAAACTGAGGCAGACCAAGTTAAGGTTAAGTGACTTTCCCAGAGTCACACAGCCAGTAAGTGTCTGAGGCTGGATTTGAGTTTATGAAGCTGATTTTTCCAGACTCCAGGCCCAGCACTCTATTCGCTGCACCCCTTAGCTGCACCAAGGTTAGATTAGATAGTCTCTAATGTCCCTTCCAGCCCTAAAATTCTATTATGCTATACCTCCTGTGCCTTCTTCATACCTGCGGTGTAGCAATAAGACAGCTTCCTAGGTGGACACATGATTATCAGGAACAGTAACAATATCCATTTCTGTGGCATCTTAGGGTTTACAAAATGCTTTCTTCACTACTTTGTGAGGTAGACGGTGAAAGGATTATTGACCCTATTTTTTAATTGAGTGAACTGAGAGACAAAAGACATCCCAAAGTCAAGCTGTCCTGATTCTGGGACTGAAACCTGGGTTAATTGGCTCTGAGACCAGTGTTATTTCTTCTACAGAAGAATACCTCTAAGAGGTAAAGCAGTTTGAGCATGTCTTGAGTAGTACTATTGTAAGGGGTAGTAAGGTTAGGCACATTTCAGATGTCTGGTCATTCCTTCTGATGGTCTCTATGGAACTTGGCTCTTTATTGAACCTGCTCCTTCCCTAAAAGGGAGGACTAAATACAGCATTAAAGTGTGGAAAAAGGATGTTGGTAATTGACATTTTAACACATTTGCAGTTAGTGTGAAGAAGGGAGATGAGTGGGAAGTGAAGCTGTGATACTAAACCTCTGAAAATTATACTAGCACGTATTAGATAAATAATAAAAAAATCATACTGCTTTCTGGGCTTGTTTTTTTGGGCTGAATTTGATATTTGCCACTATCCCTGAAAAGTTGTTTCCTTTTCCTGAAGGTATAAGTTTTCTCTGCAAGGGAACTAGGTTTGGAAGTCAAAGGATCTGGGTTTAGATCTCAGCTGAGCCATTTGTAAAAGGGTTTCTGCTTGGGAAAGTCACTTCCCTTCTCTGGTTTACTTATAACAGTGATATTTATTATATGTGAGTTGTTTACAGATGAGATCCCTCTGATATTCTTAGCTTCCTAGATTTCCATAGGTTAGAACTGTGGAATTTCAGAGTTCCTTCCCTAGGGAAGGGAGCCTAGAGGGGTTCTAGATTACAACTAGATTACTTTTAGATGACTCTATGAAAATCCTCTATGGCATACTTATTTATAGACCTCTCTCTGAGCTTCCATTTTCTCATCTTTAAAATTAAGTGGTTGGGACGAGATCAGGGACTCTTAACCTGGTTCAGGGGTTTTGTGAACTTGAATGGGAAAAATACATCTTTCTCTTTACTTTCCTCTAACTAAAATATTGTATTTCTATAAATTATTTTTAAAAACCCCATTATTCTGAGGAATCTATTGGCTTTACTAGGTTGCCAAGAGAATCTAGGACACAAAAAAGGTTAACCCCTGGACTGGATGATCTCTGAGATCATTTCTTTATCTAACAATCTAGATTTAGGTTCTAATATGCTTCCCAGCAACAACATTCTAGTTCTGTGTTTGAAGAACCTTCCTGGCTCTTAAATTTTATGTTCCCCCTTTTCAGGTTCTCTTCTAGTTTTAATATTTACCAGTACAGTACCTGGCACATATTAAATGCCTAATGAATGTTTATCCAATGAAATTTGGGCTGAATTGGTGTCAATATTCTCTTTTCACATCCTTCCATTCTATGTTCTAATACCCTTCCAACTCGAATATTTCAAGTTCATAATTCCTAACTTGTTTAGAATGCAAAATCTCTGATAATGAAAATAAGCATTAGGGAGAAATGGGAGTATTTGGTTACTTTAGGAAATTGAGATTTGAGAATTTTCAGTCTCCCCACTTTAAAATCTACTGACCAGTTGTGCAATTAGGGTTCTCCCCAGAAACAATCTCCTTTCCCACCTCTAAGGTCCCTGCTAACCATATGGAATATAAATTGCTACTCTGTAAAACCCACATCTCTTGCAAGTGGATTTTCCATAAATATTAAACCATCAATTATCTAGTGTCCCACTCCCCTGCTGCCATCTCTACATGACATTTCCCTGAGTCTCTGAGCCAAGGTGGCCTCGAAGCTCATGCTGTCTTTACTGTACTTTTTAGAAAATGTTCCAGGAGGGCAGAGGCCATGTCGACGTGGCTCACATTGTAAGGCAGAGGCTGCGGAGCTTCATAAATGCTTTCTGGGAATGGTGATAAAATCTGGCTGAAGGCCATCTGGATCATGCAGCAACCTGGAGGTCAAGGATGCTCTGGTCTATCTAGAAGCAATCCCAAGTGGAGGTCTTAAGCAGGACCAGTAGCTCAAAATTCTGTAATGATTTACAGTTTACAACCAACCCTGACATCTACTTGCTGGGTGACCCCTGGGCAAGTAATTTCCACCCTTGGAAACTCAGGGACCTACCTAACAGGGCTGTTGGGGGGGGGGGGAATGTTTTGTGAATTCTAAACTTCAGTAGAAATGTTCATTAGTGAGAGTTAAGTAGGCAATAAAAGTATTCCTACCCCTGTTTCACAGGTGAGATAAATTTGTCTTATAAAGGTTAAGAGATCTGCCCCCAGAATCTATGCCATTCAACATTTATGATTGAGTGCTAATACATGCAAGGCACTGGATAGGTCTTGAGATACAAACATACCCATCCCTACCCAAAGTAGTTTCTACCTTCAAGGAAGGGTGGTGGGTGGGCAAGTAGTAGGAGAGTATAGAATGCACACAAGATTAAACAGATACAAGGTAATTTAAAGACAACATCTGTGATGAGAGAAGTAAGGAAAGCCCTTAGGTGGGAATTAGGTGGTGAAGGATCTGACTGATGAACTGGTCCTTAGACACTATTAGCTATGTGACCATGGGCTACATAGCATACGTTATTGGGGACAATAGTAGCATTTTTCAGTGTTGTTGTGAGAATAGAATGGTACAATCATTTACAAACTTTAAAGCCATATATAAATGTGGTGGTGATCATGATGTAGGTAAATGTGGTGGTGATCATGATGTAGGAGGTGGGCTGAAGCTAAGCCTGGAAGGGAGGGAAAGAGTCTAAGAAGCAACAAAAGTTTTGGAGCATAGTATTGAACCCAGGTGTCCTGGCTTCAAGCACTCTCCTCTGCCCATTGTGCCATGTGATAGTGGGTCAAAAAATGTCTCCAGAGCAGAGTTTCTTAGTCTTTTTGTTACCAGCTCCTCTAGCAGTCTGGTGAAGCCTCTAGATCCCTTCTTAGAATAATGATTTTTCAAAGCATAAAATAAAATCAATAGGATGATAAAAGAGACCAAAATCAATTATATTGAAATGCAGTTACCAAAATACTTTTAAAAAATTCATGGACTCCACGTTAAGAACCCTTGGTCCAGAGGGTAATTTACCCGTCAATACTGATTTCTGTACCCCATGGATCCATGACTTCACTGGTGCGGTCACATCTTCTGCCATTCTAGACCCCAAACTTTCCTCATTTGCTAATTGGTGAGTTGCTGTGGCTGGAAAAAAAATTCATGACCTGGTGGCTTATGATGGATGAGCCACTTGAGCCTTCTATGGCATGGAGTCCATTATCCTTAATGAAGGATTTGTTCTGTGAAGTTTGGATTCAGGCAAAGGGCCGCACTTGAGAACCTGGAGGGCCACCTGTGACTTCAAGGCTACAGGTTCCCCATACCTGGCCTAGACTATTACTGGACATATCCTCAGAGCTCCTCTGGCTTGAAAGGACCTGCCATAAGCTCTGCTGGCATTATGACTCAATGGGATATCAGGTCACCTTTCAGCCGTGATGAGGCATTGGAGGGGATGGTTAAAGCAGCCTTGATTTTATGCTTGTAATTATATGTGTCAATTCACTTAGTATAGGACTGACTTTAGTACTCCCAGGAGTTATAATCTTGCTAGAAACCTGTGCATTGTGCTGGCCTAGCCTTCAAAGACAGAGGATCAGCTCCACACTTTTAAAGGTATACTAGAGTAGTACTTGAGGGGAGGGCCAATTATCATACATTTTTTGGTCTGGCCCCAAGATTTCACTACACCAGTAATTCCCACTTCTCTCCCCTCTGCACCACCAACTCCCTCTGTCAGCGTGAGTAGATGGCTGCTCTGCAATTTAGAGTCTGAAAGAGTTGCTTGGGATCAGAGATATTAGGTGACTTGCTTGGGCTCACACAGCCAGGAGGTATGAGAGGCAGGATTGGAATTCAGGTCTTGTCAACTTGAAAGCTGGCTCTCTAGCTACCATACTAGACTACACTAGAAGTAAAAAGAACAACAACTTGATTATATCTGGTCTCAGAGTCACAAAACCCTGGCTTCAAATACCACTTGTGATTCGAAATAACAATGGCCACCATTTGTATAACATTTTAAGGTTTGCAAAATACTTTTCCTGTATGTTATTTCAATTGATCCTCATAACAACCGAATGGGGATAATTCTCAGGGACCAAGACAACTGTCTAAGATGATACATTTTTAGTGCATGTGCTGAGCTGCCTCGTCCTCCCTGAGACCTCCCTGTATGAATGAAATCACCATTCACTGAATGAAATCAGCCATTCAGGCAGTCACTATAAGCACTGGAGTTAACAAAGAAGGACAATGGAGATGCATATATACATATTTATATGAAATATGAGCATGTAGATGCATATAATACACATGTTATATACATTATGTATATATAACAGGTATAATATCATTTTATAAATCAATGTACATGTGAAATATTTGTATATTTACACATGAAGCATTTGTGTTATATATGTATATGCACATATAGGTATATGTATTATCTATACATACACATATATTTACACACACATTCAGCGCATCTTTACGGTGTTTTCTTGTTATGAAGTATTTTCCTCACTGCAACCTGGAGAAATATGTAGGTAGACAGGAAGATCACATCGAAATGCAATATAAGTGTTAGCTGTTATTATTTTGAGTCACAGCAAGTAGTTATTTTGATACAGAAAGTGAGGGTCAACAATTGGGAGGCACTTGCCACCATTCTTCCAGTTAAGAAGAAGCAGTGGGCTTGTAGTGCCACCATATAGTCTCACTCATAAATCATCCCCTTCTCGAGGGTTAAGTCTCCCCTTCCCTGACAATCTCAGTCAAAGGAAATTTATTATCTGGGTTTATTTTTAACAGGTGGATTGTGTCTAAGGCTGTTATCCTGTGTGGAATGCTGACAGCATGCTTGATGCCATACAAGATAAGAGAAACCCTGGTCAGTCCCCCGAGGCTCACTAATCTAAGTCTCCATCTGTCCCTGGCTTTTGCCGGACACTATCCATCCTGATGCTTCCACCTACTTTTTGTAAGTCCAGTGAAGACACATAGACACTGAGTGGATTATTCCCCTGCTTACTATTTCCATTTTCCCCACCTCTTCTCCCCCCCACCTCACCTCATCACTATGATACAGCCTCAGGTTGATATCTGTCAGAGCAGATCCAAAAGTGGTAGGGAGTGAGGGGAGGGATTTAACCCTTGGCACCACTTAATGAGAGAGGATAGGTAACTTCTTTCTGGGACAGTTATTAGTTCCATTTTGTGTAGGTGGTGGAGTAAATAGTGGTTTGCAGGCAAGAACGATTTCCATCACTTTCTACACTCTGCAATCCTCTTATCACAAACACAAATACCACTAATTGAATTATATATGCTTAGCCACAAAGTTAATTCATTGACTCATCTGCCTGTATGTCAAGGGAGTGGGGAGGACAGACACTACTCAGAATTGCTGCTGGAGTTAATGTGTTTAATCAGAACAACTTATCTTACACACATACACACAAATACATCATAGAAAGGGAATCTGTGTAAGGGTCATTTGAAGGAAGTAGAGAGGGGCTTTTAGCCTGAAAAAGAGAAAGCTTAGGAGAGGGAAGATACAAGGGACCATTTCCCAATATTCAAAGAGCTATCATGTGGAAAAGGGATAACTCTTCTCTTAGGCTCCAGAGGGCAGAACCAACAGCCAGGGGTATGAGGTATCAAGAGGTACTGTGCGATTTTCCTTGATGACACTAGTTGTCTTCAAATTCTGGCAGGGTCCTGGTCTGTCACAGACATTGACAATAGCTGAACCTGGAGTATGCCCACTGTTGTTCATAGCTGAAATAACGTATTTTGGGCATGGCATTGGGAACAATTTCCCATTAATTAGAGTTGTTTAGACATAGAGCGGGCTGCATTAGGGAAGAATGGGATTTTCATTGGAGGTCTTCAGGTTGAGGCTATATGACCAGGTAGTTAGTCAGTCAGCTACCATTTATGAAGCACCTACTATTAAAAGACACTTATTCCTTGGAAGGAAAGCTATGGCAAATCCGAACAGCATGCTAAAAAAATAGCGCCTTGCCAACAAAGGTCTGTAGAGTCAAGGCTATGCTTTTTCCAGTAGCAATATATGACTGTGAGAGTTGAATTATAAAAAAAGCTGAGTACCATAGAAATCAACACTTCCAAACTGTGGTGCTGGAGGAGACTTTTGAGAATTCCTTGGACAGCAAGGAGATCAAATCAGTCAATACTTAAAGAAATTAATTTGTACTATTCAGTGGAAGGTTAAATACTGACACTGACGCTTAAATATTTTGGCTACATAATGAGAAGATGGGACTCACTGGAAGAGACTATAATGTTGGGAAAGACTGAAGGCAAAAGGAGAAAGAGAAGACAAATGATGAGATGGATAGATAGTATCATGGAAACAATGAACATGAACTTGGAAAGACTTTGAATGGCCGATAGGGGTCCCAAAGAGTCAGACATGACTGAACAGCAACAAAACCATGTGCCAGGCACTGTGTTCCTAACTACTTGTTGGGTATGTTGTATAGGAATTCCTTTGGAAGTATAACTTAGGCTAGCTGGGTACTGAGAGTGAGAACTGTTCCTACTCTAATATGTGGCAATTCTGCCCAACAAGATCTTAAATCAAACTTTCTGGTAAAGATGAGTACCCAAAGTTTTGACTGCGCCAACTCTGACTCAAAAGTCATAGTCAATTTTCCATCACCTATGGAATAAAGTATAAGCTCTTTTACCTTTACCAGACATTCAAAGCCCACCATCTTTGGACCAAATCTCTCTTTTCATTCTTTCATCCTCCTGTTCTCCTATAGCTACCTGGTATTCTAGGTAATTCAAGTTTTATTTGGGCTATACATCTTTCTTTGTGTCTGCAATCATAATTTCTCCTCTTTTGGGATGCTCTTTTCTCTCACTCTAGCTGTTCCATTCCTGCCACCCTTCCTGACCCAGTCCAAAAGCTGCCCATGTCAGAAATGATCCTCTCCCTAAACTCCTATAGTACTTTGGTGCCTTGAGAGAATTACAGTGTGGTGTAGTAGAAATAAATCTGTTTGTAAAACATTGTTCTGTGTTCTGTGTTCAAATCCTGACTCATGAGACTCTTCTTAAAGTTGAATCTTAATCCTTTCTAGTGAATTTTAAGCCCATTCCCACTTTTGTCATCTTTAGTAAATCCTAAACAGAGCTGAGGTACCTATCTTTTCCTCAAATTCTTCTCTTATTCAGACATGCCCTCCTGAACATCCCCAGTGGCTGTGATGAAAACATAACATTATGGAGGGCAGCATAGAAAATTATGAGTGAGACATTAGGTAGATATGATGATGGAGCTGAAATGACAGACGAGCTAGATATCACCAGCTCTTTGACTGTCAGCTTAATGATGTTATATTTTGCTTTGGCCATTTTATGATGGTTCTCCTGTATTAGTAGCATTATTATGAGGAAGTATTGGTTTGGCCTCTATTGATTACACCTGTATTTAAAAGAGCAGTGGTCCAGATATGTAGTATAAAGAGGACTTGCCTTGATAAAATCCCTGTATCTGAGCCATATACTTGGTGTATACCAGACGTTAACCCTGGTGAAATCACTTAACTTTTCCTAATCTCTAATCTTTTATCTGTAAAGTGGGGATAGTGACTGTATTACCTTATCTCATAGGATTGTTGTAAAAAGAAAAGTGCTTGGTTACCTTGCAGTGCTGAAGAAATGTAGAAATATTATTGCTATTATATTTCTTGTTACAATAATCATCACGTCCCTTTGGGTATGGTGCTCCACCCATATATAGGCATGCTATTAATTGGTTCCATGAAAACATGATTTCACGCAGGAGGAGATGATGGGGAAAGTTGACCGAGGCTGATGATTTTATAAATATATGGGTGGCTCAAGGACATCATGGCACAGTTTCAAGTCCTGTCATTTGATTGTAGTTGTGAAATGTTGTTGCTCTTTGTGTGGGGTACATGTGGAAATTATATATTTCTCAATTTTTGACATATTGTCAAAACAGAGTCATCATGTTGGTCCAAATATAGTCTGTTATTTTCACCCCAAGCAGGAAGGTACCCAATGATTATTTAGTCCAATCCCCTCATATTTCAGATGAGATTTCATCTATAATCTCAGAGAGATTTTCCTAAGTTCATATAAGAAGTCAAAAGCAGATCCCCTGGCTCCAAATCCAGTGTTCTTTCTGGTGTGTATAAAGCCCGAGTGCAAGTTTCTTCTTCTTAGTATCAAGAAGAAAGCAATAGAAAGCAGGAAAAGCAATTGCAAAGGAAGATAGCCATCATGATACATATGAAGTTAAATATTTACATTTAGTTAAGTATAAAAATTAACTTCTTTAGTAGTTATATTTTCTTCATGTAACAATTTCCTAGAATCATAGGATCATAGATCATAGAATGTAAAGCTGGAAGGGACAATCTTCATTTTGGAGATGAGGAAACTGGGACCCAGAGTGGATGTGATTTGACCAAGCTCACACCGCTGGTTGATGGACCAGGATTCAAATCCAAATTTCAGTTCCAGTGCTTTTACCACTCCACCATTTTCCATTGTGTTAGTAGATACATATTTTCCCCCTTCCAAAGAGATCTCATTTTAAGTGTATAGCCTATATTTGAGGGTGAACTGTCTTCAGACTGACATGGTACATACATAATTCCTCTAAAATCATCCAGAGTTACTACAACTATATAATTTTGTTCCTTGTATCCCCTGTGCTTAGTACAATGCTTGGTATATAGTAAATACTTAATAAAAGTTTTTTTCATTCATTTATTCATCCATCCATCCATCTCACCAACCATTTGTCCATTTTCTCATTCATTCCTGGTCTCTTGGGTGGCCCTTAAATTGCTGTTTCTCTATCTCCTTGTTCAACAAGAAGGGATACAGTCTACTGCAATGGAGGTATAACCAGTCAGCTCAAGAGCTTTCATGTGAATACATAGTGTCACATGACCCCCTTTGGATGTTCTTAAAGAGCTAAATTCTAGGCCAGGGTTCACTGGCCTCATTTTGTCAGCTTCTACTACAGTTCAGCACAGTGTATATGTAGATTCATTTTGCCATCTGGACAGCCCTCCAGGGCTCTGGTCTCTAGACACTGATGCTTTTCCTTGCTTAAAGCTGGTGCTCACTGCCCTTTAGACTCCCATTTGGCTCAAATATATCCATTTTACTCAGACAAGCTTTATATCTCAATGGGTCATCTGTCCTCCTGCAGCCCTCTTAACCTCTGACATTGGGATGTTCACAGGAGAGATGATCTGACCTGGAGGGTTTGGCTGCTTTACTGCCCAAGTGTGGAATCCTGAATTATAGCCCCGAGAGGCTGACTATCTTAGGACGCTTTTTCAGCTTTCCCCTTGCCTCCTTGGAAGGAATGCTGAAATAAATAAGAACCCATAGCTGCTTGAAAATTTGAGTACTATTAACAATTACTCCGTTTCCAAAGTGTTCTGATGTTTACAAAGCTCTTTCTTCACAACAGCCTTGCGAAGCAGGTAAAAGGAACAACTCATACTTCTATACAGATTTTGTTTAAAGAGATTTCCTTATTGCAATCCTGTGAGATATGGAGTCAGATTGTTATCATCTCCTTTACTGATAAGGCCCAGAGAACTGAAATGACTTAGTCAGGGTTCCAGAACTAGTTAATGTCATAGCCTCAACCTGAAATTGGATTAAAAAATTGTTTAATATCAGATTGAATATATTATCAGCATAGAGAGAGCCTAGTGAGGAATTTCCTCTGTCAATGCAGATGGATACTTTTTTTGCAACCTAGTATCATACGGTAATGTGTGCATGGGAGTAGACCACCCATATTAGAACACTCGCATCTCTCACACGGAGCTTTCCCTGGGCTGGCTTGCCTTCTCTGAGCTGTGCTCTCCCATTGGCAGGTGTAGGTTATCAATGAAGCATCATCACTATGAGGCCACCTTCAGATTCTCCCAGGGTGCTACAAGTAACACTGTCGTGGGAGAATATACCTCCTTTACTCACCACTTTAGCTCCTGATCTCCCACTGAAGTGTTTCCATTTATACAAACAAGCTATTCACAACAGTGAAGATTTTGGATTTTAAATGTAACCATTCACTTAACATTAAGCAAAAAGAGATAAAAATCACAGCGCAGTGATCATATTAAAGTACATGCAGAAATACAAAAATCTGGGTCAAATTCTCCCTCCAATACACACAGTATCTGTAGGGGAGATGGTATCACAGGAGTGAGGAAAATCCATGTGCTTGAGTTAACTCACTACTCAGGAACTTCAGTGCCTGTTTGCTGTCCCAGGAACTCTCCATAAAAGATACTTGATGAATGTAGCTCCTATGTAGAACAGCTGCTTGTAATGGTGATCTGAGTTGATCCACATTGTCCCTAACATTCTCACTGCACTAGCATTGCTATCTTAAGCAAATTAGTTGATCTTCTGGGTGACTTCTTTGATTCTCTGCTTTTAAGCCATTCTTCTGCTCAGCTGGACTTACTGTAACTTCAGTACCAATTGTTTCATTTTCCAATTCAAGCTTAGCTGATACACCTCTGAAATGTAACCTTTCACCCTCTTCCTCTTTCTCTCCTTATGTTTGCGGGTTCAAACTCTGGGTCCTCTCTGATAACCGCTTAACTTATGTTCAGTAATCAAATTCTCATTCTCTATCTATGATCAGATAAATTATCTCTGTTGCTTAATCACAAATCAGTTCTGACACCCATGTTTCCCTAGCATATTACAGCTTGTCAATTCAAAATGAACATCTCTTTCAGAAATCTGAGTTAAAGTAACTGTTTCCCTTAAAATGGAGGTGTCAAACAAGTGTCCCTCAACAATTCAAGTGTGGCCTGAATCAGATTAAAATGTAATATGGAAATATTGATCAAAATAAATAAAAATACAACAATATATATTTAACATATGGTTGTCTAAGCTAACATGTCCCACAGGGATCCTCAAGTATGGTTTATTGGTCCCCATTTCTATCTGAGTTTGACAGTATTGTCATAGAACTCTGAGTAAAGCAGACTTAATGAACTCAGCCACAAATTGTGTCATATAAAAGGGTAGTGCTTTTGGGTAGATCAGAGATCTTGGGCAAAAACCCCCCTCTGAGGCCTTCTTATCCAGCTTTCCCATTTTACAGGTGAGGAAATTAAAGCCAAGGAAGGTTAGGGAACTTACCCAAGGTCACACAGGTAGTTACCCCCAGAAGTAGTTCCTCTGACTCTACAGCTGGTTCTTCTAGTGTTAGAGAGTTGTCTGGAGCCACTGAGAGGTTACAGGACTGTCCTAGTGACCAACAGCCAGGATGTGTCACAGACAGAGCTTGAGTCCAGGCCCTTTTCACTGAGGCCATCTTTTCCCATTCATTACTCCATGCGATCTCTCCAAACTCAGATCGTCTAACTCCAAGACAGTGCTCTTTCCACAATGTCATGTTACTCCTAGTGTGGTGGTCTGGAACAGTCTTCAGGGGCCTTTGGATCACATGGGAAAGGATGCCCACTCTCCATGAGACTAAAACAATTCAGGATCCTCAGGGAATTACTTGGAGCTTGACTGAAGAGGTCTAGTAGGAACTGAATTATGCTGCAACAGAAAGATTTCTGTGCTTGTGGTCAGAAGGCCTGGGTTTATATTGACATCTCCTCTCTCTACTTAGACTCTGAGGTCCATGAGGGCTTCATTCATCTTTACATCTCCCAGAGCTTATAGAACAGTACAGGGGTTCCCAGTATACAGTACAGTGCCTATGGTCAGTGGCCTCTGTAAAGTCACCTCTGGCTCATTGCGCCGGGGGGGAGAATGGGGGAAGGCAGCATGGTAGACAGAGAACTGGACATAGAGGTAGATGTGGGGGGCTTAGGTCCTGTCCTTTACCCTCTCTGCAGCCTGAGGTCCTTACCTTCTTCCATTCTCATTTTCCTCTTCTGTAAAAATGGCAGTGATACTGGTATAACCTTTGCTAGAGGGTCTCAAGAGAATTAAATGAGAAGGTAGGTATCAAGTTGCTTTGTTCCTGTAAAACATAAAGTGTGGGTTTCTATAACTTTGTTATAATTAATAATGCTAAAATCTGTCTGTGCTATAACTATATAAAACACAAACTCAGTATAATCTTTCCGGCCAATGCTACTGAAATGGAGCCATAGAAAACAAAGATGTGGATTGAGGCTGGCAGAGGAGTACTGAATTAGGCATTTCTGATTATGATGTGGGAGAGGCATCCTGAGCGGTTGGGGCTTTGGAGTTTATTTCCGTTGACGTGGAGCCTTCTCTCCTCCGCTGGCTTCTGCGCCATCATTGTCTCCTGGTTCACTTCATACCTGCCTGACAGCCTCCTTTGCTCTCCCATCGAGTGCTTTAGACACTCCCTTTATATACTTTCTCCACTGCTGATCTCGTCTGCCCTGTGGGTTTAATGATCATCTCTAAGTATATGATTCCCAAATCCTCCTACTTAGACTGAATTTCCCTTGGATTCTACTCTTGTGTTTCCAAGGACTTGCTGGACCCTTTCGTAACTTAACACATCTAAAATGAAACTTCTTGCCTCTTAAACCTATTCCTCTTTTCAGTTTCCAATTGTGGATTGTGCTTCTTTCCCATTCTCTTAGATATTATAACCCTGGAGTCATTCTAGATACTTTTCAATTCCCACCCTCCTGCCCACCCCCCATATCAAACAAATTGCTAAGTTTGGTCTGTTGAACTCTGCCGCGTGTCTTACATACACTTTCCTCTCTCCGTTCACATAGCAGGTCCTCATCATAGCTGCCTGAGCAATTTTAATAGGCTCTCACCTGGTCTTTCTGTTTCCTTTCTTTCTTCTCAAAACCCTCCTTTTGTCAAATATATAGCCACACATATGGTCCATGACATTCTTAGATGTGACCTGAACCAGATTAATATGCATTTGTGAAATATAAAACAAAAATCAAGTATAAATAATGTTAATTTGTGTTTTTCTAATACGTGGCCCATAGGGAACCTTGTATATGTACAGTTCAGTGGTCTCATTTCTACTTGTGTTTAATTCCTATAACACAATTGCTAAAATAAGCTTCATGAGGCACAGATCTGATCCCCTTCTCTAAAACTTTCCATGGCACCCCATTACCTCTAGGATAAAGCACAAGCTCCTCAGAAAGCTCTTCATAGTCTGACTTAAATTTACTTTTGCAAGCTTATGTTATAAAATAATACTTTGTGCTCGGTGTTCTACTTAAACCAGACTCTTTGCTGTTCCCTGACCTGGATACTCCACCTCCCATCTCTGTATATTTGAACAAACTGTATAGAGTATACTCCTTTCAAAGCTTTGCAATAACAACACCAACAACTAGTATTTATATTGTACTTGCAGGTATATAAAGAAGTTGACGTGTTTTCTCATTTGAGATTCACCACAGCCCTGTAGGTGCTTTTAAGTAGCACAGTTAGTTTAGGAATGTGCTATTATCTTCATTTTACAGATGGGGAAACTGAGGCAGACAGCGAAAAGTGCCTTGCTCAGCATCACACACCTGGTGAGTGTCTGTTTTGAACCCAGATAGGACTTCCTAACTCCAAACATAGCACGCTATGTACTGGGCCACCCAGCTGCCTTATTCTATCACTTTAAGACACAGCTTCAGGGTCATCTCCTCTTTGAAAGCTTCCTTTATGCTCCCCAGTTGATAATGATTTCTCCCTGATCAAAGTACCTTGTATTGATTTAACCTTGTGCAGGCTGTTTCCCTCCCACCTAAACCTAGTCAATGAAGGCTCCCAAAGGGAAGAGGTTGTTCTGTTTTTGTCTTTGAATCCTCACTGTATCCAATGCACAAAGTAGATGCTTTAAAATGATTTTTTAAATTAAATGGAAATGTAGGTAAAAAGCAACTAGCTGGTTCAGGATTTTGCAACCAGGTTTCTTACAGCGATGCTTTCTGAAGACTAATGACAGGGTCAATGATGCCCGATGTATTTTATGTATCAAATTGAACCTGAGTTTAGAACCTTGCCACATCTTCCCTCGTTTTAATCTTTATGAATATGTATGTGGAAGTAATCCCCGAGAATCATGAGTGTGGGGTTTTATGTCTGTCCTTGACTCTTTTTCTGATGATGAAGTTGTGAATCTGACAGGTTCCATGTGTCTACGATGGAGGAAACAGCTGAAGCATTTCTTTTAGAGAGTGTGTGTGTGTGTGTGTATGTGTGTGTGTGTGTGAGAGAGAGAGAGAGAGAGAGAGAGAGAGAGAGAGAGTGAGAGAGAGAGAAATGGAACTTTTCCAGCTTCAAAGCTGTGATCTGGTGATTTGGTTCAGGCTTTCTAATGATCAATAGTAAAAACTTTACCATTATATTTTACCTCTGAGCCTTTGTTTTCTCATATGTAGAATGGGAAGAGTAATCTGCTAGCTACCTCACAGGTCTCTATAGACCATAGTCTAGGAAGAAATGATAGATGTGAAAATGCATTCAAACAGTACTCATCAGCTCTTAAAGTTACAGTTATATTATGCCTAAGGTCATTCATTGTTCTCATGAAAACAGCAATCTATAATCTATCGTCAGAGACAATAGGAATATATACAAAGGCATATAAGAAGTATATGTATACACATATAAATATACACATATATAGGTATATGTAATGTACATTTGCACATAGGTATATACAGTATTTGTACCCGCATATATAGGCATATGTAATATATAATACAAACACATATAAGTATATATAATATACATTATTTAAGTATGAGTAATATACATACCTAGATATCTGTGGTATTTTTTCTCTTTCTGTCTCTCTCAAAAGATGCCTTTCTCTCTGTGTAGTGATTTTGGGGAGAAAGGCAAAAAATAACGGAGATAGTTTTGTTTTTTTTTTAAAAGTCTCATGTAGATATTGGCCCTTAAGCTGGGCTTTTAAGGAGACCAAGGCTGCTAAAATGTGGGGGTGAGGAAGGAATGACTTCCAGTTATGGCTGGGGGCGGGAGTGGGCTGGGGTAGGGGTGACTACCTATACAAAAGTCTGGAGGTGGGAGATAGTGTATGAAGGACAACAAGAAGGCCAGTTTGGTAATGGCAGCTTGATAAATAACATCATCCCATATGTGGCACCCCACTCTTAACCTCAAGTTTTTAGCAGCATTTCTTCTAAACTGTGTAGATTTAGAAGATTTAGCACTTTTATAGTGAGCAGGAATTACCAAGGAGAGAGACTAGTTCTTTTGGACCAAATACCTCAGTCAACTTACCATAAAGTAAATGAGATAATTAATTTTTTTGGAGGAAGAAGGCAAGGCAATTGGGGTTAAGTGACTTGCCCAAGGTCACGCAACTAGTTAAGTGTCATGTGTCTGAGGTGGGATTTGAACTCAGGTCCTACTAACTCCGGGGCTGGTGCTCTATTCATTGTGCCACCTAACTGCCCCCAGATAATTAGTTCTTTGTTAGATAATCATTTTTATAATCAATTTCAAATCCCCCCTGCATAGGACAATAAATTGTAAAGTTTGCTTTGTTTAACCATTTGAACTGTAGGGGCTGGCATGTTTCACTGCTCATTCTTTAGTCATCTTACTGATTTGTCTGTATAATACAGAGATTGTTTTATATGATAAGCAGGCAAGGCTTGAACCACAGGGTACATAGGATTTCGGTCCCTCCATCACCTTGGGCAGATAGGTGACACAGGATAGAACACCAGACATGGAGTCAGGAACCCAGAGCTTAAATCCAGCCTCAGATACTTACTAGCTGTGTGACCCTGGGCAAGTCATTTAACCCTGTTTGCCTCAGTTTCTTCATCTGTAGTAACGAGCTTTAGTATCTCTGCCAAGAAAGCCCCAAATGGGGTCACGAAGAGTTGGACATGACTGAACAATGATAACATCTCCAGTGGACAGGTTAATTAGGAGAAAGTTAATCAAATAAAGCTTCTGACTTTCATGAAAGCCAAGAATGGTTAGTAAGCACTATTCCTGGATTGAATTTTCATAGTGTGTGAGAGACTTTAAGAGTCTCTAAGACTAGGTCTCATTTCTATGACCCTTTATAGTTTAAAATCTGATTTTCTTTCTTTTTTTAAATTAAATTTTGTTTTTTTAAGTAACAAAAATCTAGACAATATGTTTTACTCACACAAACCCTGTGAGGTAGAAACTGTGGTTTTGGAGTCAGGACATGGATTCAGATCCTAGTTCTCTTCCATATGATCTGTGTGATTTTGGACAAGTCACTTTACCAGTCTGTTCTGGTTTTCTCATCAGCAAAATGTGGTGAAGACACTTCAAGACACTAAGATTCCTTGATATTTTGAATCCTATTATGCTGGTACTGATTGTATATACAAGAAACCTGAAGATATGAAAAGTTATGACTTCACTAAGGTTATAAAACTGCTAATTGGTGAAGGTGAGACTAAGTTTCTTACAAGGTGTTAATTATCAACTTGTTTTGTTATTGTTGCTGGCTTCTGATTCTGCTCAGCAAAAGCAGATAGACCTTCATTTTTTTGACTTTTTGTGAAATCTTTCATCTCTGATTTTCTTTCTCCCCATTCCCTTAAAACTTCATTTCTCTGTGTCTTAGTTCCATCATTTATCAGTCAATCTACAAATATTTATTAAGAACCTCACATTGGAGATACAGAAGTGACATGGTCCCTGCCTTGATCTAGAAAATGAAATTAAAAAGAAGGTCTCTTCTAACTTGATGTCTTGTGATTGAACTAAGGAGATGTATGGCCTTAGGTAAAGCATTTCCCTTCTCTTAATCTGGCTTCCCATGTGGAAAATGACTGGCTTGGACCAGATGATCCTTGGTTCTGAGTTTTTATCTTATTGTAGTTCTTCATTCATCTAGCATTTATTTATTCAGTAATAATTGCACCTACCTCCCCCAATGATTGAGGATAAAATGAGATAATGTTTCTTATTGTTGTTAGTGGTCCTTTGTTCTTGAAGAGAACCAATGGGGAATGTCTTCACTTGCTTGTGAATTGGATTTAAGTGAGGAAAAGTCATCAGTCTCATTCGCTTCTTTAGAGTCATCAAAGTCCAGTGGCAAGACCTTAGTGTTTGTAAAGTGTTTTACAAACCTTAGAGAGCTACATAAATATTATCACCATCACCATCATCACCATCACCATCATCATCATCACCATCATCACTATCATCATCATCGTCATCTCCTCTGTGAAGAGTTCTGGCCAGCTTCTGGGGGAGA
Organism: Pseudochirops corinnae; assembly: GCA_028646515.1. Classification (NCBI taxonomy): domain Eukaryota; kingdom Metazoa; phylum Chordata; class Mammalia; order Diprotodontia; family Pseudocheiridae; genus Pseudochirops; species Pseudochirops corinnae. Next base: position 137,925,257 of record CM053592.1, read on the forward strand.
CTCAAAGATTTCTGCCCTTAAGGAGCTTGTAGTCTCTTTTTTTCTCATTTCTCCCCTTTAGTCCCAGTTGGACACTAGGAATATGCCAGACCTCTGTGTTCCCTAGCCTGTGGTCTTGTTGGCCACAGGCTGCTACCAACAGAGATGTTTTCTTGCATAGAATCATTTTAGCAATATATTCACTGGCTCTTTCTCTGACATTCCTCTGACCTCTCCTGCTTTAGTGGGGTATACAGAAAACTAACTGTTCCTTTGGAGTAATGCTATAGCCATAAATAGGGTAGAGAGTGATTGCTTTTAGTTCCCTGTGATCAGCCTTCTTTTGATCTTCCCTAAGGAAGAGACTCATTGACCATCCGGGCTACCTCCTCTATGAATCTTTCATTCCTGGAGCTTTCCCTTTCCTGAACTTCCCTTAATGTTTCCACCATTCATTTCATTATTCTGGTAATAGCAATGATACTTTACTTTTTAAATGGTACTTCAAGACTTAAACAAAGCACTTGCCTTACAACCCTTCTGTGAGGCAGATAATAATTAGGGCTATCACCCCCTGCTTTATAAATTGAATCTCATTCATGAGGCAATTTAGCAATGATCACTCAGCCAGTAAGTGTCTGAATGAGGTCTCAAACCCAAATATAGTTTAGTTTTTCCTCTATTGGAGGTTCCTTTTTAATGGTTTGTCAACCCCTTGGGGTTTGTGAAGCTGGTTGAAGGGGGTCATGTTAAAATTTCATCAATAATGGCACCTGAAACAATAAATATAGTAGTTGTAAAATACTGTGAGTAGTATATTAAATTACCCTGGGGGTTCACAACACTTTTTTGTTGTTCTTATTATTCAAAAGAATTTGAGGAACAAAAACTATTGAGAACCACTGGACGATATGATAAATCTAGCATATGGTACTTTTCTAGTACTATGATACTGTTTCATTTCTCTAAAGGGAATGAAAGTTCATTCATTGATCCAACAAACATTAACTACATGCCTACAATGTGGAAGGCACTGTGCTAGGTACTTTGGATACAGACAGAAACCAAATAGTGCTTTCCCTCAAAGAATTCATCTTCTTTTAGGAGATACAAAAATGCACAGGCAAGTGAATCCAGAGTCATTTGAGAAGAGAGCACTGCCTACTGGGAGAACCTTCAGGGATATGGCATCTGGGTTGAGCCTGGAAGGAAGACAAGAATTCTGAAAAGTGAAGAGGTCATGAGGGGGTATTTTCTTGTGGGAAGTTGCAGAGGTAGGGAATGGAATATTGAGTTCATGGAACTGCTTCTACTCTGGGGTTGTCAGACCATAGTGGGCATGAAGGAAAAGGATGTAGAATAATGTTGTAAAGGATTGTTGGAGTCACATGGTGGATGGTTTTAAAAGCCTGGCTGAGAAGCTCGGGTTTCATCCTAGATGTAATAGGTAGCCACTGAAGGTGTCTGAGCAGGAAAGTATCATAGTCAGGCCTGTGCCTTAGGAAGATGATTTTGGCAGCTGTGTGAATGAGTGTTGAGGGGGGAAATTGGACATAAGGAGACCAAGTAGGAGACTAGGATGGTAGTTTAGGTAGAAGGTGATGAGGGTTTGGGTAGGACTTTTTTTGTGCTAACTCTTGAATTTACTCACTACTTTAAAGAACAAATTAAATTCTTTTTTGTTTTTAAATTTTACTCACTACTTCTACTTTAAAACTTAATCGATTTAATCAGTTTTAGGGGAAGGAGGTCCCTTTACTGACATAGGCAGCAACCCCCTCGTTGACAGTAAAAGGGTTTTGTGAGCTAAACAATTCCTTCAATGAGCCAGCCTTGTGTCAATGGAAGGAAACACAGGGACCCCGCAGTCAGTCTTTGCTGAGCATATTTTGTATTGAGTGGGGAAAAGTTAGGAGCAATTATTAGTCCTAGAATCATTGCTCTGGAAGAGACTTTTTGTCCAATTGTCTAATTTTTCAGGGGAATAAATAGGTCCAGTGAAGGGAGTGATGTGGTTAACGTTACATAAGCTTCTGATGCCTGCTTCTGTGTGTGTGTGTGTGTGTGTGTGTGTGTGTGTGTGTGAAAGAGAGACACACAGAGATACACACAGAGTGGGAGTGAGAGTGTAGAGTATGGACGGGGTCATGAGGCTAATGATGGAACATTTCACAGGAAGCTTCAACAAACCAGTGCTTTTCAATCGTCCAGTCACACTAGGGACCAACATTTAAGCTTCATCATCAGACTCGGTGTTTGTGGAATTGGATTGAATGGCAGTGAACCATTAAATTGTAATATGGTGAAAACTCTATCATCTGGCTGGCTATCAGTCGGAAATCTCAGTTAACCAGCTTCATCTCATCTGTATTCCCATCATGGGCATCTGTCAATTCAGTTCTATTCAATAAAAATTTTTTTAAGGACCTGCCTGCTGTGTCCAGAGTACTTTTTCTAGGTCTAAGGGCATGTGTGTGTGTGTGTGTGTGTGTGTGTGTGTGTGTGTGTGTGTGTGTGTGTGAGGAGGCACAAAGTTTACATCAGATAATGTCCTTCTTAAGGTGAACCTAGGAAAGATGGGACTATCATTGCAATTGGAGTCAGAAGACCTAGATTTAAATCCTGGCTCTAATACAAGTTGTGTAACCAAGGGTAATTAGATTAATTGCTCTGAGTCTCAGTTTCCTCATCAGAGGCAGCTAGCTGATGCAGTAGATAGAACCTTGAACCTGGAGTTAGGAAGATCTGAGTTCAAATTTGGCTTCAGATACTTACTAGCTGGATGACATTGGGGCCAGTCATTTAACCACTGCCTGCCTCAGTTTCCTCAACTGTAAAATTAAGACAGTAATAGCACCTCCTTGCAGTGTTGTTGTGAGGATCAAAAGAGATATTTGTAAAGCACTTTACAAACCTTAAAATGTATAAATACCAGTCATTATTTTTATCTGGAAAACAAGAAAAATAGTGCTAGTACTATCTACCTCCCAGGATTGTTGTGGAAAGGTTGTAAACCTTTTTATGCTATAAACACATGAGTTCTTGTTGATTTAAGATTGATGACAGTGGACTGAGTACATGTCACTGATAAGAACCATGAATTCTCACCCTGACTCATACCTCTATTCTCTGTGTGATCTTAGGCAACTCTAAGAGGCTCTGAACTGGAGTTTCTACTTATAAAATGGGAGCAATTGGGCAAGGAAGCCGTGAAGGTTACTGATGGAGAAAGTGCCTACAAAGTTCTCAGTGTCTCCAAAGTGCTACATAAAAATGCTCAATAATACCAATTTTCAGGAAACACCTTAGTGAGCTCTAATGATATATCAAACCTAAATCCACTTTGAAAAACCATGAAATGAAAAAAAAAGGCATTTTGGTATATCATCTTTCATATGCACCAGAGCAAAGGACCGTGGAACAATTTTTACAGCGCTTTACTGCCTAATAATTCCCCACTCGTGCGGTGACAGTGGGGGGTATTACTTAGCCAGCATCAATTTCATGAGTGCATAGCCCACACCTGAAGCAGGAGGCCCTGGGAGAAGTCTTCTTAATGTCTCTGCCCCTCACCAAGCCCAGTCCCTTGTCAGTGACAGTGCTTTTCTCTCCAACAGGCTCTGCATCAGGGTAATGAGCACTGTAAAAATTTAATATAGGGCCGTATATATTTTATAGCACAGGAGATTCAGATCACAGAACCTCCTGATTGTTTTCAGAAAACTAACGCTAGGTGCATTTCAAACTGCTGTGAACACCGTGGCCCTTTGCAGAAAGGCACCTGCCCTTTAGCGAGATTAAAAGAAAATGGACCAGAAGCCCAAGGTTCAAAGTTGGACATTGACTGCAGAATCTTAAATCTTGTGCCTTAGCTCTCAAATAGGAACTACAGTTTAAATGTACCATTTCTCGCCTCTGGACCATTTCCAAGCATCACTAGGTCTAGGTTTTGAAGCAGCTAGGTGGTGCAGTGGTTAGAGTGCTAATCAGGAAGACTTGAGTTCAAATTATGCCTCAGAGTTAGGGTTAGGGTTAGTCACTTAACCTCTATCTATCTTCCTCATTTTCTTCATCCATAAAATGGGGATAATAATAGCATCTATTTCCCAGGGAGTTTGTAAGGCTAAAATGAGATATTTGTAAATTGCTTTACAAACCTTAAAACACTGTGTTAACTACTCATCATCATCACCATCGTCACCATTGTCACCATCATCATCATCATTACAGAGTCTTGGCATTGGCAGGGGCTTCAGAAATTCCTTCCTCTGATTTGTGCCTGAATAGGAATCTCTTTTCCATCGTCCCTGGCAAGTCATCATCCAGACTCTGTTTATCAATAGATCTCCAATGGTAGGAATCCTGCTACTTTTTGGGTGACTCATTAATTTTCCTTATGCTTCCTTGTTGTAATTCTAAATGCTCTTCCCTTCAAGTACTTGAAGAAAGAAATCATGATTCTACTTGGCCTTCTCTTCTCCAGGCTTCAAACATCTCCAGTTCATTCAACCGATTCTCAAACGCAATGGTTTCCACCTGCCTCTGGCCACTCCTCACTCTGTCAGGGGCCTTCCTAAAGTGCAACATCTTGAACTAAGCCTGGTGTTCTGCATGTGGTCTGACCAGAGGGGCAAATACAATTTTCTCACCTTATTTGTTCTGAGTACTATTCCTCCATTAAGGCAGGCTATGTTTGAGTCAACTATTTTTGACTGCCATGTCACACTGTTGACACTATTGATGTGTACTACATCGACTCTACGTGAAAACCATTGATATTTAACATTTAATTTCTGTCTTTGTGTCCTCCAGAACCTGCCACATATTAAGTACCTAATAAAACATTGCATCATAGATTTAGAACTGGGAGAGACCTTACTATCCAGTGCCCTCACTTTATAGATGAATCTGAGATGCTGAGCAATTTTCCTGAACTTAGGTCTTCTTGACTCCAAGCCCAAGGTTCTTTCTACTACACCACCTCACAGTTAAAATGCTTAGTAATGGATTAATGTTCTTTTAAGGAAATATTCTGTGGCTACTACACAAAGATAGGATGTGTGTCTTGGGTGTCTGGTTCTAGTTTTATACCTTATGTGGTTGTAATGACTAGTATACAGTAAATGCCTAATAAATGCTTATTGTTAACTGGTGGTACTCAGGTGGTGAGATTTTAGGATTGTCCTGGTACTATAAACATGAGAAGCAACTTGATGTAGTAGAAAGAACACTGGCCTTGGCACTTGCCTTCTTTGGCTCCAAATTTCCTGATCTAAAATTTTGGCTCTAAAATTCCTGATCTATAAATCTGTGGTCAGGGGTTCTTAACCTGGGGTCTGCTCAAACAGTATCTTCTACAGGAAACCTTTCCTCTGGCCTTCTTCCATGATAAGGTGCTCTCCTCCCTCAAATCTAACTTGTCTTTAATTTGCATATGCTTATTTACATATATGTTGTCTTCTCCATAGGATATAAGCTTCTCAAGAGCATGGACTGATTCATTTTGCTATTTATTCCCAACCCCCAGCACAGAACCTGATACAATAACAGTGATTAATAAACGCTTAATGATAGATTGATTGACTAAAAGCCCTTTTCAACTTTAACATTTTATGATTTTAAGAGGACTTTGCAGTTTTGGCAGGATCTAGTCTGGGATGGGTAATGAAATTTCTTTGAAACTATGCTACTTGAAGAATGATTTGGGGAATTGGGGAGGGTTAGTCTAGAGAAAAGAAGACTAATGGGGGATGTGATTATTTTCCTCCAAATCTTTGAAGGGTTTTATATAAGATAGTTTAGAATTGCTTGAGTTGGCCCCAAGAGGGCAGAACAAAGCATTATGGGTAGACGTTATAGAGTGGGACTTTTTTGTGCAAGATGAGGGAGGACTTCCTGACATTGAGAGGTACTCCCAAATAGAATGGGTCACCTCCTGTGGAGTTAGTACCCTGGAAAGAGTATTGGATTTGGAGTCAGAGGACTTGGGTTCAAATCCCAATTCTTCTGCTTCCAATGTATGTGACCATAGTAAAATTGCTTTATATCTCTCTGCCTCATTTTCATCATTTATAAAAAGAGGGGATTGGATTATTAGCACTCTTAAAACTGTGAGTCATGACCCCATATTGGAAAAATTTGGCAATAGTAAAAGGTTTTTGAATGTACAATGACCAAGAATTAATTCAAAATCAAATGCATAATGAATCTGGGGTGTTTGTGGCAGCACTTGCCCATCTTGCATTGCACAACTTCACTGCAACTTGGTTCTGAACACAAAGCATGTGCACTTTGCATTGCGCATGCCCTCAAGCCATGCAAAACCAACACTGAGGAAATGCCAAAAGCAGTCTGAGTGGAAAAAGCTCAAGAAGCTTCTAAGATCCATTTATTAAGAGATTGTGAGTATCGATAAGAGAAATACAAATCAAAACAACTCTGAGATGCCACCTCAAACCTATCAGATTGGCTAACGTGACAAAAATGAAAGTGACAAATGCTAGAGGGGGTGTGGGAAAATTGGGACACTAATGCTTTGTTGATGGAGTTGTGAACTTGTCCATCCATTCTGGAGAACAATTTGGACCTATCCTCAAAGGGCTATAAAACTCTACATACCTTTGACCCAGTAATAGCACTACTAGGTCTTTATGCCAAAGAGATTCAAAAAAAGGGAAAAATATTCACAGCAGCACTTTCTGTGGTGGTCAAGAATTGCAAATTGAAGGGATGCCCATCAATTGGGGAATGGCTGAACAAGTTATGTTATGTGATTGAGATGGAATACTATTGTGCCATAAGAAATAATGAGCAGGATTGTGTCAGAAAAATATGGGAAGATTTATGTGAACTTATACAAAGTGACATGAGGAGAACCATGAGAACCCTGCACACAGCAATAGCAGTATTGTAAGTACGATCAACTGTGAAAGGCTTAGCCACTCTGATAAAACAATGAACCAAAACACTTTCAAAGGACCCCTGATGAAAAATGGTATCCACTTCCAGAGAGAGAATTGATGAATTCTGAGTGCAGATTGAAACATACTTTTTAAAAAAACTTTCTTATACTTTTCTTAGTGTATGTGCATGTTTACAACATAGCTATATAGAAATATGTTTTACATGACTTAACATGTATGATTGATATCATATTCCTTACTTTCTCAGGGTGTGGGAGGAAAGGAGAGAATTTGGAGCTCAAAATTTTCAAAAATGAATGTTAAAAATTTTTGCATGCAATTGGGAAATATTTAAAGAAATGCAAAAGAAAGAAAAAAAGGTAGTGAGTTCCCTATGACTGGAATTCTAACTGGTGATGTTCCTCCCAGCCCTGGCTTAAAAAGAGAATCCCTGTTGAGATGACCTCTGATGTTCTTTCCAACAGCCAGATCATGTGGCTCCCCTTAAGTAGATTAAGTGGATGAAGTTCTTAGAATGGAAGTTCCTGATACAGTCATAGTCATAGAGCTTTTGCATATTCAGTTAAAATGGAGATAACAATGGATACCCAATCTACCTCACCAGATTGCTGGGGAAGATCAGGTGAGACAATATATATTAATTGCATATTAACCAGAATGCATTATATAAAGATGAGTTATTATAGTATAATTATCCAGTAACTGGAACAAATTAATCCACTGAATAAATTAGGAGGAATGATTTAGTTATTTTAGGAAGGAAATAACATGTTGAAAATAGTAGTAGTAACAATGATGATGATGATGATGATAGTTAGCATTTATTTGGCCCTTATTATGTGCCAGGCATTGTGCTAAATGCTTTACAAATATTATCACAGTTTCAGCCTCACAGCAATTGCTGTGATAGATGCTATTATTATGCCTTTTTTACAGTTCAGTAAACTGAGGCTTACAGAGGATAAGTGACTTGCCCAGAGTCCTAAGTATCTGAGACTAAATTTGAACTCAAGTCCTCAACTTCAGGACCAGCTCTCTATGCACTATTCCATCTAACAGCCTCAGTAACTGATTGGGAGTGGCTTCTAGAAATTACTTCTAGCACTAACTCACTAGCTAGCACTAAGTCATGGAAAAGTCACATTTCTTCTCTGGATATCAGTTTCTCCATTTATAAAATGGAGGGACTGCACTTGATAATCTCTAGGTCTCTTTCTTTGTTCTAAGGTTCCTTCCATCTTCGGCATTCTTTGATTTTGTGTCATAGGACAGGGGCATTCTAATTGGTGAGAGGAGTTGAGAAAGGATTGAAAAGACAAGAGGAGGTTCCTGGAGGGCAGCCTCTTGATGGTGATCATCCTGGGGAAGCTCTAATCAGCCACAGGACAGCATGGGGGGCCCTGGGAGCTGAGGGCACAGGGAAATGTAAGGAGGACTTTGGTGGTGTTTTTTAAAGGGAGGTTCACAGCTTTGCCTTAGGCCGTCTCTGCCACTGTGAAAGCTACAGTGAAGTTCTGAATATTTCTTTTTTTCATGGGGAAGTTTAAAAAAATCTCTCTACCATGAACAGCGGGATGGGAGTGAAGAACTGAGAAACAACACAGGTGATGGATTCTTTATCTGTTTATCCTTTATTGGTTTAAATAACAAAGGGAAGAAAAAATGTGCCTCTGGCAAACCAGGAACTCAGGTAATAGTTTTTTGTGTTTTTTGAGGGGTCCAGCAGGATTTGAGCAGAAAAATCTGTTTGTGAAATAAAGGTTTGACAGTGGTGTAAACCGAAGCTGCCCCAAACCATTAATATTAATGATAACGTTATTAAAGTCTATTTGACAAAGTAAGAGTTATTGTTCATTTTAGTTCAACAGACATTTGTTAAGTGTTCACAAAGTCTCATGTGTGGTGAGATGAATACAACAGTGAAAAATGGCAACGGTTTTCATGCTCCATGATCTCTTTGCCATTTTTGCCACTATGACAATCCCTACTCCTGGATACCGTCTCCTCCCACAGCTTTTGTGATGTTGCTCTCCCTTGGTTCTTGATTGTTCCTTCTCTGTTGTTGTTGTTTGTCCTTCAAGCTTGAACAGAGCCAATGATATCACGATGGCAGCCACCCATAGTCCTTCTCTGACTTTCTTGCTAGGTCATCATTCCTATGCCACTCACTGAGCACATGTCCCCAAAAGCTCTATCCTGGACCTTCTTCTCTTATTCTGTGACTTCTCTCTTCGTACTCTTATCAGTTACCATAAATTCCATAATCATCTTTACAAGATGACTAGTCTAAATCTGTATATTTTTTCTTCTTATCTCTTTTGAATACCAATTCTGTGTTAATGACTGCCTTGATGGGTCTCTCCACCTTGATATGGAGGCATCACAAACTTAGCATGTCTAAAATAAGAAATTATCTTGTCCTTTCTAAAGCCATCTCTCCTTCAACCTTCTCTGCTTTTGTCAAGGGCATCACCATGCTCCCAAATAACTTACGTTCATAATTGTGGAGTGGTCATCCTCAGCTTTTTATCCCTCCTTCTTTCCTCACACATCTCATCAGTTACTAAATACTGGATTCTTCTACCACAAGATCTTTCCCGTATATCTCCTCCTCTCCACTCATATCACCACCACCTGGTTCAGATCTTCATTAATCCTCACCTAGACTATTTTTAATAGCCTCCTAGATGGTCTTTACTCCCAGTTCCTTCCCTCTTTCATCCCCTATACAGATAATAAATATTCTTAAGATGACAATGTCACTCTGTTCAAAAACCTTCACCTGTTCCCTCTTAACCTCTAGCATAAAAATATAAATGTAGTTTGGCATTACCCTCCCCCACAATGGTTTGATTTTCACCTAAAGTTCTAGTCTTACTTCCTATTACTTTCCTTTACATACAGTATTATTCTTTCCAGCCAAAATGAATGACTAATTCTTCCAAAAAGTTGATAATCCGTATCTTGTCCCTGTGTGTTTGCACAGGCTATGCCTAACACTCTAGGGTATGTTGATAAATGTTTAACAACAGGAAAAAAAAATACATCCAACATGTTTTAAAGTTTAATCTGTGTTAATATTTTTTCATCACTCTCTTAAGCCTTAATTTAATCAACAAAATAATAAACTGAGCCTTGAATTGGAGCTACCAATCTTTATTTAATTTAATTTAAATGCCCACACTGAAAACTTAACAATTGACTCTAGAGGGCCATGTGTTCACCTGAAATGCATTCTTTCCTCATTTTTCCTTTTTAGAATTGGCTTCAGGTACATAGGGCTGCATTTCCAGGAAGCCTTTCCTGACCCCACCAGCCATTGGTCTTCTTGTCTTAAAATTATTTTTCATTTGCTTATCTTTGTACTTGGGTTGCCATGGCCAAGAAACAAAAGAGTATGTATAAGTTACATGCTCCCAAGAAAAAGTAAGTGCTTCCATTGGTGCCCTGTCCCCCTTGTATTGTAGAGATTGTCTTGTTTTTGAGTTAGTATTCCCAACACTGTGTTATAGTATCTTGCACAGAGTTGGTGCCTAATAAATGTTGGCTGAATTGATTTGAAAGGAGCTGACAGCTTATAAAATTCCATTGCATTTATATATCCTGGTTTGTTCAGTTGTTCTACAAACAATGGGAGTTTGTGTGGCATCTGGTTCTTTGCGAACACAAAAAGTGCTGCTATTAATATTTTGGTCTATGTGTCAGTGACCTCCTTGAGGTGGGTAAGGGGAAGAGGAGGCATAAACCTTACAGCAGAATCTCTAGGTCAAAGGGTATGGACATTTTAGCTACTTTATTTGCATAATTCCTAATCATTTTCCACAATTGTTCTAACACTTCACGATCTCTACCAATAATGCATTAAGTAATATTTTAATGTTTACAAAATAATTTCATAGCCAGTTCTTACCACGATGTAGCAGACAGAAGGTTTCTCTTTGAATCAGAAAATGTAAGTTCAAATTCTGACTTTCCCACTTTTCTCCTGTTAACCCTCCATAGATTCACCAGATTGATGCTGTATTTAATGCAAACACCCGTTAAGCTTTAGTCCTGCTGAAGCTCTGAACATCTGAACTCAAGGGCGCCACCAAGCTCAGCTTCATCATCAACAGGGACGACAGGCATGAGCTACAATGCCAAGCCTTTCATCATTATTATTGTTGCTGTTAACTAACCTCAAAGCAACCTCCTGTCTGATGTATGCGGTGACTTTTAGAAAATGATGCATTTGTCATTGTGTGGGAGGGCATATGTGTGTGTATGTGGGGGACGGCATGGAGTGGTGGTCTCTGTAATGGCAAGCAAAGTAGTACTTTGCTTATTTTAGCTATTAAAGTATCTTTGAGCCTCACCTTTGTATCAAAAGTCTTTGTTGGAAACAGTATATATTGTGTTGCCCTTAATAGGCCTAAGGAAATTTGAAGATCTTCCCTGCCCTAAGGGAATCACATGGAGCCCATAGTTGGAAGAGCTTGCCAAAAGACTGGAACAGGAAGGGTGAAACAGGAAGGAGTAGAACACAGAAAACCTTGAGAAGAGCTGGGAACAAGCAGAACTCAGAGAGACAGTGCTTGTGATTTTATTGTTCTGTTGATCTGTGTTGCTTTCTGAGAACTGAGAGAATGTGATGTCAGCACTTTATAGCACTCTGTCTATTGTTTGGTCAGACAAAATCCTTGTCTGTTTTTCTGACAAACAGAAGTACCCTGTCTGTTGTTTTTAGACAGAAATCCTTGAAAGAAGACTTTACTGTTGTTACAGAAGTCCTGAAAGAGGACATTACTGTTGATTTGTGTTTGATTTCTCAGATAGAAGCCTTGTCTGTTGATTTCTGTTACTTTGTCAGACAGAAAGTGAGTTGAGATGATAGTGTAGCTAATGTGTGTAAATATTGTTGTAGCTCTGTTAAGCTTTGTCTTCCTAGAAATAGAAACTGCAAAGGGCTTGGAGTGGAGCAGTCCCCATGAGCAGGGAAGTGGAGAGCTGCCTACCTGTGAGTCCAGACAAGAGCTGAGATTGGTCAGTCCTTGAAGAGGAGGTGAGGAGTTTAGAAACCAGCCTTAAGTCAAGATGAAAGATGATTTTACTTGGATACTCTGTTTTGACTGATGAGATTGTGACTTGCTGTGACTTAGAGGTAGATGGTGTTTGTACTTTCTGTTACCCCTTAAGGAGGATTGGAAACCAGCCTTGAGTCGAGATGAAAGAAGACTTTACTTGGATACTGGGTATTGACTGAGGAGATTGTAATTTACTGAATGATATATTTTGTTTACTACTATGTGGTCACCTTTGTAATAAGTTGTTATATGATATTGTTGTGAATGTTGTGCTTTAGTTTCTTGAATGTTCTGCTTTCATTTATTGTTGAATAAATAGAGAGTTCACTATACTATGTGATTAGATCTTTAAAGTTATTCACAGCAGCAGTCCTCAGGAGAGCTGCTTGTGGTTGAATTTGTAGTCTCCTAAATTTTTAGATGTCACAGTTGCCTGGAAGAGAGTTGGGATTTAGAGACTAAATGAGGCCTCTCCCATAGGGGAGATATGTTGTGTTCATGTGTTCATGATTGTGTGCCTCTGTAGAAATATATGTGTGTCTGTAGGCATCAGAAAGGAGTTGAGAAAGATGGCTAATAGTTGAGTTGTATAAAGGTTTATTGAACTATAAAGTCTAAGGAGAGATGAAGCTGGATGAACAAGGGAGATAATTTTAAGATAATTCACTGTAGGACAGTGATCCAGTTTGGCTCTGAGCTTCACTGACCCAAAGCAAAATTGGGAAGTTGACAAAGTCATTTAAAACCCTTTTCTCCCTTTCCCTCCATCTTGATTTTCATTCAAATCTAATTTTACTTGGTTGGAAGTATTTTAATGGGGGTGGAAGAGGAGGCAATCATATAGTATGATTTGATCTGACCACCTCTCTCTCCGTCTCTCCTTTCCTATGGGTGTGTGTGTGTGTGTCTGTATGTGTTTGTGTGTGTTCATGCCTGCCTACCAGCTTAGGGTTGCAGACAGTGTGGCAGAGATAAATTGTCTGACTTTTGAGTGTTGAAGATAACAGAGAGGACAGTCAAGCTGAACCCCCAGTATCTTAAAAGCACTGTCTCCCTCTGGGAGGAGTGGGCTTTGTAGGGTAAGAGATTGAGATCTGGAATCTGAGAGATGATTTAGGTTTAGCACAGTAATTGAACAGGCAGGTTGCTTTATCACACTTAAAATTATTGATTCCCTGAGTACTGTGACCTCCTTTCTGAGGAACCACCAGTTGGAATTACTTGGGAGTTGGAGAGAAAACCATGGCCTGCTATTTCTCCCTGGTTTGTGGGGCCCTCCTGAATTCTGGTGCAGAAAGTGGGCCCCGGTTATAGTTTCTAGAGGGTATAGGTCAGTAGATCTGTATTATAACACCTATTAATATCGATTTGTTAATAAGAGCACTGCTCCATAGACTGATTTATGCATTTTGGACCACTTTCTCCCAAAGAACTTAAAACAGCTTTCATTCATTATCCATATAAATGTGGATATTATGGATAATTTGGAGTATAATTGGCTACCTATAAGTTTGTTTCCAATGTGATTCAGACTTTAGGTCAAGGGACCAATGATAACAACAATTCATATCTATAGTATTTTCCTCACTATATCTCTGTTAGGTAAAAGAAATATTATATATATTTTTAAAAGTTGAAGTGATTTGCCCAAGAAACATAACTAGTGTCAGATCCAGAATCTGCACCCTGGCTTCCTAACTACAATTGCTGGGTTCTTTCTATGGCAGGATGCTAGCTGTATAATAATAGTTGACATTTTTATAGCTCTTTTAGGTTTACAAAGCAATTTGTACAATTATTTTATTTTGTCTTTAACTCTCAGAACACTCATCTGAGGTAAGAGTATATTTGTCTGGAACTCAGTGTTCCTCAATGTGGGAAACACCCTCCATTAAAACAGAATGGTAATTTGCCTATAACATGGAGTACTTAGTGGAAGTTAACTATGTCTATTTTAGAGAAGCCTGAGTTTTGGGGACATAAAATTGCTTGCCTGTTGGCTCTAGGATCAAATGGAAAATCCTTTGTTTGGCTTTTAAAGTGCTTCATAACCTGGCCTCCTTCTGCCTTCACACTCTTCTTTCACTCCATTCCCCTTCACTTTGCTCTAGGATGCAGTGAGTGGCCTCATTGCTGTTCCTTGTGTAAGACACAATCTCCTGACTCTGGACATTTTCTCTGGCTGTCCCCCATGCCTGGAAATTTCTCCCTCCTAATTTCCCAGGTTTTCCTTCAAGTGTCAGCTAAAGTGCCACCTTTTTCAACAATGAACTTTACCATTTCTGATCCCTCTTAATCCTCTTGCCTTCCCTCTGTTGATTTTGTTGTTGTTCAGTCTTTCAGTCCTGTCTGACTCTTAGTGACTACATGGCCCATCGCACACCATGCCCTTCTGTCCTCCACTTTCTCTAAAAGTCTATCCAAGCTTGTGTGCATTATTTCCATGACACCATCTGTCCGTCTCATCCTCTGCCATCCCCTTCTCCTTTTGCCTTCAATCTTTCCCAAACGTCAGGGTCTTTTCCAGTGAGTCCTGTCTTCTCAAAGTAAGTTTCAGCTTCCGTGTTTGACCTTCCATTGAAAAGCCTGAATTAGTTTCTTTAAGTATCAACTGATTTAACCTCCTCGCTGTCTGAGGGATTCTCAAAAGTCTTCTCCAGGACCACAGTTAAGGCGTCAATTTTGCAACACCCAGCTTTTCTTATAGTCCAACTCTCACAGCCATACGTTACTACTGGAAAAAGCATAGCTTTGACTATGCAGACCTTTGTTGGCAAAGTAATGTCTCCACTTTTTAGTATGCTGTCCAGATATGCCACAACTTTCCTTCCAAGGAGCAAATGTCTTTTAATTTCATGGCTGCAGTCACAGTCTGCAGTGGTCTTTGAGCCTAAGAATGTAAAATTGGACTCAGCTTCCATTGATTATCTCCAACTTATTTTCAGTCTTTTTTGTCCATAATTCTTTGCATGTTGTATCTCCATCAGGCTGTCAGGGCCAGTTTTTATTTGTTGTTTGTATTTTTTTTTTTGAGGGGGGAAGGCAAGGCAATTGGGGTTAAGTGACTTGCTCAAGGTCACACAGCTAGTGTGTCAAGTGTTTGAGGCTGGATTTGAACTCAGGTCCTCCTGACTTCAGGGCCGGTGCTCTATTCACTGTGCCTAACTGCCCCTGTTTGTTTGTATTTCTTTGAATCCCTAGTGCTTAGCCTGGTATCTGGTACCTAGTAGGGGCTTAATAAATGCTAGCTGGCTGACTACCATCATGCAGCTAGTTAAGAGAAAGAGCTAGGATTTGAACTGAGAGCTTATGACTACAATTCCAGGACTCTTTTTACAGTCAGTCAATCAAACATTTACTAAGCACCTACTGTGTGCCAGGCTAAGCACTGAGAATACAAAGCAAAGCGAAGAACGGTCCCTGTTCTCAGGGGGCTCCATAGTCTAATGAGGGAGATAACATGCAAAAAAGAATTACCTACAAACAAGACACAGGATAAATGGGAAATAAGTAACAGAGGAAAGACACCAGAATTAAGGGGGATCAGGAAAGGCAGGAAGGATTTTAGCTGGCACTTGAAGGAAGCAAGGAGACAGAGGCAAGGAGGGAGAACTTTCCAGGCACGAGGGGCAGCCAGGGAAAATGCCCAGTGCTAGGAGATGAGGTGTTGCCTTTCTGGGAATTTCTCCCTCCTGTCTGTGTTTTCAAATTTGGCTTATCATGCTGGCCAAAACAGTTCTCACTCCTTGTCTTATGGCATCATAAGATTTAGAGCTGGAAGAGACATAAGGGTTGTCTTGTCCGACCACCTCAGGTTATAGAGGGGGAGACCAAAGCTCAGATATGGGATGTGACTTACTCAACAACGTGAGCCTAGTAAGAAGGGAATCCAGGGTTTGATGCCACGTACTCTTTCTCCAGCATACTATGTTGCATCTGTGTATGGACAGAGGTCAGTATCAGGTTGGGGTGGGCAGGAAAGCCTTTATGGAAGAGATGGGCCCTACTGCTTACTCCCTGTGTGACCCTGGGCAAGTCACTTGACATTTGGTGTTCTCAGTTTTCTCATCTTTTAAAAGGAGCGAGTAGGATTAGATGACCTCTAAGATCTCTTCCAGCTCAAATTGTATAATTTTGTGGTGTAGAGAGAAGAATAATATGCAAACCCACTACATTAAAATAACAATAAATAATAAAATAAAAATAAATTAAATAATAACAATAAATGAACAATAAAACCAAATGGCACTGGCAGGATCTAAATTGGAGGAGAAGAGACTGTGTGTTGAGGAAGGTAGGCAGCATGAGCCCAAATACAGAGCTAGGCACACAGTGAGTAGTTAAAAAATTTTTTTATGGAGGCAACCATGGTTAAGTGACTTGCCCAGGGTCACACAGCCAGTAAGTGTCTGAAGCTACATTAGAACTCAAGTCTTTCTGATTCCAGGGTTGATACACTACCTAGCTGCTCTATGAAGAGATGGATTTTTAATTGTATCTGTGACTTACTTGGTGTTGGCAACTACCAGTGAGGAGCTTCCTCTACCAATGTGCTTCCATGTCTTCACTGCTTTTATAATTTTAGAGCATTGCCTGGGGCCATCAAGGGATTTAGTGACTTGCCCAGGGTCACTTAGACCGATATTTGTCTTTCTGACTTGAGACCAGCCCTTTACCTCTTGTCTGTCATACTGCTTCCCAAGCAGATAATATAGTATAAGCTCATACTAAGGAGTCTGAAGAGAGACTCAGACCCTTGTCAATTAGAGTTGTTCAACAGTGGAAAAGGCAGCAGAGACTGGATAACCACCTGTTGGGGATATTGTTGAGAAGATTCCTGCTTCAGAAGGGGCTGGACTGCTAAGGTTTCCTCCCACTCTGGGATTCTTTGTTCTCATGAGTTACTACTGGTGATCCTCTTTAAAACAATCAGTCCTGGATCCTTAGAGCTCTCCTGATTTCTAAGTCTATGGGCTTTCATCTAGACTACCTTAGACCAAAAAAAATAAAGAATGCAGGTTTAGGTTGTTACAAGTACCAGAAAAAGCCCTTTTGGTAGTTAGCAAGGGCTTGTAGCGGGGGCAGCAGTGACGTCTGCGTTCTACAGGAATGACGAGTTGTACCTCCGGTCACTCCAGGAGAGCCAGTGGGAAAACAGAGGCATGAGATGGATTTGCCCTTAAGAGCCACAGAGGTAATTGGCATACATTCCAGCAGTTCGAGTACCCAATTGAGATGTGGTGCCCTGATTGGAACCAAAGTCCCACAGAACTGACTGTGTCTTCTAAAAATCAAACTTGGATTCAGTCCTTTTATCAGCACTTAGCAAGCTGAAATATTATTTACCCGGCCTAGGCGTGATTTGTGACTGGTTCGATGTGGAGGTGAAGTGACTTTTGTCATGATTCCAAGGGCGACTTTTCATGGCGACATTTTCTGTGAAGGTGACTTAGTTATTGGCGCTCGGTAAACATTTGCTAAATTGGAGTTACAGAATAATAAGGATCATAGCCTGCATTTGTCTGGTGCCTATGACTTTCCAAACCATCTCTGTGATTCTTTTATCATTATATAGCTTCAAAAGAATCTATGGAATGAGTAGGGCAGACCTCATTCTCATTTGATGGATGAAGATACTGAGGCTCCAAAATGTGATGTGACTAGCTCTGATTCACAAAAGAGTTGGGATTTGAACTCAGGACTCCTGTTCCTTTTCTAGTGTTCTTCCCAACATATCAAATGGTGCATATTAAGAAGAGTCTTTGGGAGGTTCAAAGGCATATAGTTATTTAACAGTAAACCAAGATAAGAGTGTCAACTCCTCACATTTCTCTACTGTTTTACAAGAGCTTTGCATGGTAGGTGGTGCTCATGCTTAAATGGGAAGAATGCTGCTTATACCACTTGGCTCACAGTGTTTTACAAATCATTTTCATATCTGTTATCTCATTTTAGTCTCGCGAGAAACCTGGGGGGTAGGTGTGCACATATCATCATCTCCCATTTAGCAGAGGAGAAAACTAAGGCCTGAAGAGTATGTGACTTGCCCAGGGTCATGCAGGTAGTAAATAGCAGAACTGGAAATTGAGCCCAGCTTTTCTGACTTTAAATAGAATATTTTCCCCCTCTATTTCATGCCATTGTTGAAAGAAACTTCCTTCCTTCTTTCCTTCCTTCCTTCCTTCCTTCCTTCCTTCCTTCCTTCCTTCCTTCCCTCTCTCCCTCCCTCTCTCCTTCCCTCTTTCCCTCCATCTCTCCCTTCCTCTCTCTCTCCTTCCCTACCTCCTTTCCTCCCTCCCTAGGATCACACAGCTAGTAAGTGTCTAGGGCTGGATTTGAACTCAGGTCCTCCTTACTACAGGGCCTGTGCTCTATCCACTCTGTTACTTAGCTGTCCTAGAAAAGATTTTTCTTCACATGTGGCTTGGACTAAACGACCTTTGAGGTCTTTCCCAAGTGTCAGATTCTGTGATTCTATATTTGGAGTCTTTGGGGGCACGTGATAAACACTTCCCCATCAACCCTAAAAAAAATTGTGAGGAATTTCAGTCTTATCCTCATTACTAACAAATAACCTGAAGAATTGTTAAGCTTTGTCTTCCCAGTGTCCCTGGCCCCTACCCCTCTACCATGGCATTTGACCACTCTATCTGACCCTCTTAAGATTAGCCCTGCAACTGTTTCCACCTTGTATTCCATTAGACAGGATTGACCCCATAAGTGCAAATGCAGAGAAGGACCTTAAGTATGCTCAGTTTGATTTTAGAAATATTTTCATCATGATGATCTAGAAACCAAGGCTTCTTAAACTGGAACCATGAAAAATTTGGCAACACTAAAAGATTTCTGAACTTGCAACAACCAAAATCAATTAAAAATCAAACATATGATTAATTGGAGATGTTTCTGGCATGCTTGCTTATTGCAACTACACTGCAGCCTTGGTTCTGAACACAAAGCGTACCTCCTTTGCATTGTGCATGCCCTCAAGCCAGATAATGCCAGTGAATACTGCCTGACTGGGAAAAGGGGTTGCTAGCAGAAAAACTTGAAGAAGCCCTGGTCTAGAGTTGGGATCTGTGACCATGTTGTAAATATTTGGGACAGAGCAGTGTTTGACTTCTGGAGTAAACATATTGCATTATATATTGTAATATGTAAACATATTGCATTCAATTATATTGAATTAACAGTGGTGGATAGAAAATAGCATCCTGGAAGACTCAGCTTGTCCTTTTAGACATCAAGAAAGGAAAATAAATGTTCACAGCACTCCTGTTTGGTGGTCTTTGGTGGAGGGAGAGGGAATAGTTTTCACATGGTAATAACAACACAGAGGCCTCTGATTGACATTCTCAGAGATGAGTGTAGTTAGACCAGGTCATCAATGGCTGCTCTCTTCAGTGACAGCTCAGAGTTGATCCCTGCTTCTCTCCTGCTACCTACAGATAAACTTGGGCATCCCAGGGAGATTCCACTCTTCCTGAGAACCTGGAATGTCATAGGCCTATTGGATAATAACACAGAGCTAGATGACACTCATCTCCCTTGGGCCAGTGGTTGAGGCCTTAAACTTATCTATATTGGCCAAAATTTTAAACACTAAAGTTTTTGAAAGCAGAGAACATGTCTTACTTTGACTTGGTATTCCCGCCAGCAAGGAGCATGAAATTAAAGTTAGTGGGTTGGTCTAGATGGTTTTTGTAAAGCTAATTCCAACTGTAATAAGTTCTTTGATCTTCTATTTTGCTCCAAAATTTCTCCATCCCTCATTTTCTTGAGGGTGCTCTACACGGTCAGAGCCTGAGCAGTGACCAGCATTAATGTCTGTCATTATACTTCAAGCCCAAAATTGTTCCAGGCCCAAATTATTTCAGGAAACTCCGGTATAATGCCTTCTACATCTCTCACATCTGTTTCCTTCTTCCCACTTGGACGACCGACCACACTAATTTGGGCCCTCATTACCTCTCACCTCAACTATTTCAAGAGTGTTCTAATTGGCCTCCCCTCATCCAGTCTCCCTGGTTTCCAATCCACTTAGCTGCCAAAAACCTCTCCTAAAGTGTGGTTTTGGCCATGCCCTTTCCATAGACGCTTTTGTGGCTTCCTATTAACTATAGTATAAATGACAAACTTTTTTTTTTTTTGCATGGCATTTAACATTCCTTATAATCGAACTCCAACCTATCTGCTTTCCAGCTCGAATTTATATTATTCTTCCTTACACAATCCTGTATTCAGACCAACTTGACTTATTTGCTGTTCCCTGTGCCTGGCAGCCTATCTCCAGTGCCCATCACCCATGCCTAGAACCCTCCCTCTTCTCACCCTTGCCTCTTGGAACCCTCTGGGAAACTGTCCTTAAACCTCCAAGGCTACCTCCTGGAAAAGTGTTTTTTCCTGATTCTCCTTGTAGTTGATGCACCCCTACTTAAATTTTCCTTTTTATTTATTTTGCATTTACTGACTGTATACATGTTGTTCCCTCTGTGGCAGAATGAAAACTCCTTTGAGAATAAAGATTCTCTTATTTCTGTCTCTGCATCCTAGCACCTAGCATCATGTCTGGCACACAGCAGGCCCTTAATAAAGTGCTTGTTGCACTGTACCTTATGAATTTTTATGTTGGATCCTAGAACATTAGGAGTATAAAAAGTTGTTAGAGATCCTCTAGCCCAAACCAATCATATGTGACAAAATCATCATGAGGTCTGAAGGAAAGGATGCAGTGTGCCCATTTTCAGATGAGGAAATTGAGGCTTAGTCATATCCTGATAATCAGAATTGGGATTGGAATCTTAGTATTCTAAATTGGATAATCCAAGATTTTTCTCACCGTGTGATAGATGCTTTAGAGTTTTACTTTCCTGGCAAAAGGAGGGAAGAAAAAAGAACCCTCAAAACCTTGGGCTGTATTTTAATCAGCTTTTACTTCTGTAAAAATTGTTTTCACCAGCAAATTACAGGATTGAAGCCTTTCTGGGGATTTGTAATTTGTTTGATACATAATGCTGCACCATCCGAGGTGTCAGTTGGAATGAAAGATAAACTGTCATTTGTTCAGGACTACGCAGGCTAGAGTGATGTTAATTAGAGGTGATTATCTTCTTTTGGTTTTTCCAAATAACTTCACTGTGCTGCTGTTCATGTTCTTACATGGAATAAGCTCAATTACTGCTGGAAACCTATTTTCCTACCTAGCTAACTTTCTGCTTGGTTGCATTAGGAATCATTCTTCTATAGAGGGACTCCTCAGCTCCATCTTGGTGACTGGCTGAACAGCTGATGCCCCGGAAGTAGGTTATTATGAAGAGAACTCTTAACTTTCTCAGTCTCCTGCAGATTTAACAAGTTCATTTTCCCGATCTTTCTATCTTCTTTTCTCACCTTTCTCCTTGTGTAAGGGGGCACACTATCCTGCTTTATGCCATCTGTTCGGTGGTATAACCTCTGAGAGAATACCGAGATATCAAAGAAAGAGGAGCTCCTACAAGCTTGGTTATTAAGAAGTTTTATTAGGGTTAATTAGGTTAATTGGGTTGTTCATGGGAGTTTACTCACAAGAGGCCGGTTGTCTTGGTCTGGGTGGCAGCAGGACAAAGTAAAACTGTGGATCCCTGAGCCAACCCCAGGCCAGGCCAGGTATCCTATGGAAATAAAACAAAGAGGCATCGATGTGCCAGGGTGGGCTGGAGTCAGCTGTGAGTTTTCCTATGGGATAGTTGGAGCTTCTTTTGCTATTTACATTTATATGAGGTAATTCACATTTTTCTCTGGAGTTGTGGGTCATGTTCCCATTCTGGCATACCCCCACGCACCCCTCCCATTTCTCTTCCCTCTTCCTTAACATCTAGCAGAGTAGACTTGGATTCAAGGAGATGTGGGTTCAAATCCTCCCTCTTTCACTCATTCTGTGACCACAGGAAAGTGAATTAACTATTTTGTGATGTCACTTTCTCATCTAAAACACTGAGCTAAAGAGACCTGTGAGGGTGAAATAAAAAAAAATATATAAAATATTTAACAAGTTCTAAAGTGCTGGCAGTAGTTATTATCATCATTATTACTGTTCTTATTTTTCCTTCTTATTTCAAGTCATTTCAATTCAGGCATATTTTTTAGAAGAGTCTGTTGTGTATGGAACATTCTGTTCAGTCACTGAGGCAGACAAAAAGTTATAACAGGACACGGTAGTGCCTGCATGGAGCTTGTAGTTTAATAGAAGGATTAGCCATAGAAAACCATGCTACACAATCATACTTTGTATGGGCAATATAAATTACTATGTGAAGTTTAGGAATGGGGTTGGGGATGATCGGGGAAGGTTTCCTGGAGGAGTTGGCATCTGAATTGGGCTTTAAAGGATCAATAGGATTTCAACAGGTGAATACAGGTCAATCAGGGCTTTCCTGGTATGGAAGATGGGCAGCTAGATGATGCAGTGGATAGAGTGCTGGGTCTGGAGTCTTCTGTGTGAGTTCAAATCCAACCTCAGACACTCAGCTGTGTGACCCTGGGCAAGTCACTTAACCCTGTTTGCCTCAGTTTCTTCATTTGTAAAATGAGCCAGAGAAGGAAATGGCAAATCACTCCAGAGTGATTTGCCAAGAAAACCCCAAATGGGGTCATGGAGAGACAAACACAACTGAAAAAAATGGCGCAGCAACAGCAATTAATAAAAGAACAGAAGCATGAACATGTTTATATCTAGGAGACAGAATAGGCCAGTTTTACTGAACGGTATTGGGTATGTGCCAAGTATCATATCAGGTGCTGGACATGCAAAGATGCTCCCCCTCCCTCAGTGCATTAATATATGTAAAGCTCTTACGAATCTTTAACTATTTTATACATTTAACATATTATTAATATTATTGTTTTCATTATTGTAACTCACATTTCTATAGTACTTCATAGCTCACACAGTGTTTTCCTCTGACCCATCTTATGATTTAGGCAGGACAGATAGAAAGATAAGACATTTAATTTTATAAACTGAAACTCAGAGAATTTAAGTGTCTTCCCAAGTTCACTCAGCCAGAAAATGCCAGAGCCAAGACTTGAACGCGTGTCTTTTTACTCTAAATTGATGAGCTTTCAGCTGAGGTTCACAAGGCCTGACTTGCTTAAGGTTAAGAGATAGAGGCAGAGAGGGTACTAATGTTCTGGTCCCTGATCTGAAGTCCCCAACTCTATCCCACTATGGTATGCTTGCTTACTCTCTGCTTCTGATCACTCTATTAAAGTCCCTGTCACTAGGAGTCAGATTCCTGGGCACCACAGGGCATCTTGGAGGCAGCCAGTCTATACTCATTCTTTTCATGCTGGCAGTGGAGAGAATAGCATCATGGTTGCTTGCAGACCTGGTCCTTGGCCTCAGGGAGCTTGCATGGGAGGCAGCACATGGGCTAGATTAGCCACCTGTATATAACTGAAAGAGTCTTGTCCTCTCTTGTGGACTTACAAATGGTGTAATACAGTTCATATGTTCAAGCTATTGGGGAAGATCAGATTTCTGTGGGAATGAATAAGCCACATAAAACTTAAATGAATCATCTAGGAAGACTGACTCAAGACTAATGGAGGATCTCAAATCTCCAGTTAAGATTTTTCTATTTGGTTCTGAAGTTGCTTCAGAAATCAGTGAGCTTTTCAGGGATAGAAGGTTAGAAGAAAGAGAGATGGGGTCCAAACAGGTTCACATCTCCCAGTCACAGTGAACATAGATTTTAAAAAAATGTTGAATGATAAACAAAGCTCTCTGGAACCTTTTGGGTGACTTTGGGCTCCTTACCATGACTCAGTCTCCCTGTTCATACATTGAAAGAATATGACTTGGCTCAGAGACACTGGATTCAGGTCTTGCTCTTAACAGCTGTTGTCTGAATTGCCTTGGCCATCTTTCTGGGTGCTTCAAGGCCAACTTTGATTCGTTGTCTTCTTCGACATTCCCAGTCAATCATTTGCTAGATGATATAAATGCTTCTTCTGAAGGATGTTGTACATACCTTCTGCAGGAGACCTTTCTCCAGTTCAGGACCTCATCTCCTTTCAATCGGATTTTTGTTATACTCAGATCAAAAGCTTCTGGAACATTCTGTCCAATTCTGGGCAATAACCATATTTTTAGGAAAGATATTGACAAGTTGGAGTGTATCCAAATGAGAGCAAATAGCCATATGAGGATCATTTGAAAGTATCAGGGATGTTTAGGCTGGAGAAGAAATCCCTGGGGAGGGGGAGGGAGTCATGATAATTGTCTTCAAGTATTTGCTGGGCTGTCATGTGGAAAAAGAATTAAGCTTTTATTTTTGCTTAGACCCAGAGAATAGAGCGAGGGGCAATTTCAGCTTGATATGAAGCAGAGCTCCTTAACAATTAGTTATCCCCAAAATGGAACTGCATGCTTAGAGAGGGGAGTGTGGAGACTAGATTTCCACTCGTGATGCTAATTAACGATGTTGTTGAAGGAAATATTGTCCAGATGTCAGTCAGGCTAGATGCCCTCTGTGGTTCTTTATCATTCTACAATTTTGTGATTCCGTGACTTATAGAAGGAATTAGGTATCTTTGCGCTCAGCTGTTGTAGAGAAGGGAGAGATATGGGTGGCAGCATTGGACTATGAGGCAGGAGTCCTGCATTCCAGTCTCAGTTCTGCATCTGAGCAGTTCTGTAATCTTGGGTAAGGCCCCTCCCTTCCCCGTGTCTCAGAGACATAGTGTCCTAATCTGTAAAATGGTGATGCCGTGCCTTACTCGGAGGGTTACTGTTAGAGTCTGGTGAAACAAGGTAAGGAGAACTTTCTGTAACGGTAAGAGGTTGCATAATTGTTGGCTGTTAGTATTCCTGTTATTTCCCAAGGTAGGGAGTGGGGAAAGTTTGCTAGCTGGTAGATGGCGTTTGGGACTAAACCACGTTGATGATGACTCTCATTTTTTTTTTTTTTTTTTTTTAGCATTTTAAGGTTTACAAAACACATTTATTTTTTAAAAAGTCTAATGTAGTAGAATCTGCAAGTATTCTAAACTCCATTTTAAAGGTGAGGAAACTAAAGCAAGAAAAGCGAAATGATTTGCCCCAGATCCCACAGATTGTAGCAATGGGAAAAGTTAGACAGATGTTTTCTTTAGAGTCAGGAAATTCAAATCCTTCCTCTGGCACATGGTGTCTGTGTGACCTGGGGCAAATCATCTCACTTCTCAGTACCCCATGCAGTTCTCTAGTAATAATAGCTATCCATCTAGTCCTTTTAGAGTTGCCAAGCACTTTATAAATAATATCTTCCTCTGCCTAATAATAATAATAGCTACCATTTATGTAACACAACACAACACTGGGAATGTTGAAGAAGACAACGAATCAAAGTTGGCCTTGAAGCACCCAGCCTGAACACCCAGAAAGATGGCCAAGGCAATTCAGACAACAGCTGTTAAGAGCAAGACCTGAATCCAGTGTCTCTGATCCAAGTCATATTCTTTCAATGTATGAACAGGGAGATTGAGTCATGGTAAGGAGCCCAAAGTCACCCATGTTACATGTGTAACACACAAGTGCATTGCAAATATTATGTCATTTGATCCTCCTAACAATTACCCTGGAAGGCAGGTGCTGTGATCAGCCCCATTTTACAAATGAGAAAAATGCAGACAGAGATTAAGTGATCTACCCAGGGTTACACAGCTGGGAAATGTCTGAGGAGGGATTTGAACTCAGAACTTCCTGACTCAGGGACTCAAATTCTCTTTCTATTATCCCACATTACCTCCTTACTTATTCATCGTATATGACATAGAATCATCTTGCCTTTTTTCTGCTTGACAGTTGCACTGACCTGAGCTAAGTCATTTCTATTTTTCTTAGCTTAGGAATGATAGCTCTTCCCAGGTCCTCAAGGAAGGATGGATGCATTTTGTTTAAACCCCCTGGGTGGAAGACATTCCTCTGTAAGCAGGAGCCATTATCTTCCATCCTTCTCCTGACACCAAATCTCCCATCCTCTGCCACTTGTTTAATGCTCTTGGGCCTATATTCCTAGTGGTTCATCCATCAATTATAGTAACGTGCCATTAGGACTGCGGGGGGTGGGTTTCTCAAGTTGAATAGAGTTTGTGTTTGTGTGTGTGTGTATGTGTGTGCGCTGGGGGGAGGTGTTTTGGGTTTTTTTTATTACATTTTTTATATCTTCAAACCTGCCACTGTTATTTACCTCAAATCATTCCCCAGATTTGTGTGTGGAGCCTCTAAAAACGGCCTCATATTTTCTGCTGACAAGAGCCTGCCTTGTTTGGTCCTAATGTTGTTCTTTTTGGAGTTGATTACATTCCGTCCTTGAACGTGATTTAGGGGTTGCTCCCTGGCCGCTGGAGGCTCTCACTGTTGCATATTAAGTACTCTGGGATCCAGTCAAGCCTGCCAAAGTCTTTTACAGGCCCGTGGGTTTCTCAAGAGAGATGAAAAGCCCTAAGTAGACTGCCGTTTTGATTGGGGCTTGGAATTGGGCTCAATTGTCCTAGACCACCAAAAGACCAAATTTCAAAACACCCTTGGAAATCTGGAAGTGCTGAAAGACCTGATTTCCCACTCCAGTCTCTCTTTCTCCCTCCTTCCTCCTTCCATTCTATTCCCCGTCCCCCTCCTCCCCAACTCCCCCGGTCCCTCAGCTCTCTGAACTCTTGTTTAAACAATTAAAGGAAATCCTTTTTAGGTAATTAAGAAGAGGTGGTTGCAGCCTAAATAGTATCAACCACCAATTTTATTCCCTCAGACACTGAGGAAAGGAAACTGATGGGATGGTCAAAATGGAAGTGAGAAATGGGACCTGAGAGTTCCAGTGCTGGTTGTTGGTCGGGCTGTTACTGAAACGATGCTACTGGCTGGGACAGGCCTGAAGAGAGTCAAAGGAGTCACTCACTGACCATTGCCAATGCTTCCCAGTTTGCCTGCTTACTGCTGAATCAAGGCAGGCCAAGGGACTGGGTGTTGGGGACAAAGGTCAGAGTGGGTTGGCTGTCACTTGGTTGCCTCACTTTCTGATGGTGACAGTCATAAGAGCTGACTTTTGTATAGTGCTTTATGCTGTATATATTCCCACCTGGTCCTTAGAGCAACCCTGTGAAATAGAGAGGGCAGGCATGGTTATTATTACTCTCATATCACAGATGAGGAAATGGCAGTCCAGTGAGCTGATTGTCCAGGATAGATCCTCTGAATCCGAACCCAGTCTCACACCACAGTGGTTTTGGCGCACTACCCAAGTGCCTCACTTAGGATCGTGGATTTGGTGATGGAGGAGACCTTAGAATTGATCTGGTCATAGGACTGTAGAGTCAGAGCTGGAAAGGCCTTGAGAGGCCCTTAAAGACAACCCTCCTCATTTTACAGATGAAGGACCTCAGGCCCAGGAAGATTAAGGGACTTACCGAGATGGGATTTTCATTCAAGTCCTCAGACTCCAAACAAAACCAAACACATCTCTTACAACCCCTTCATTTTAAAAATGAGGACATGCAGGCCCCATGACTCCTTCAGATTATGAATGACAAGAGCTAGGAGTTGACCCCAGAACCCGAGCTTCCCAATTCTATTCTTTTCCTATGGTAGCATATGCCTTCCTTCATAGTGACAAAGGCTGGTACAATGGATACCCCAGAATGATCAAAGAGAAAGAAATAAGTATCTGAACCCTTTATAGTTTCCTTAAATTGATCTATGAGCTAGGCAATGGAAGCATTATTCCCCCCTCATTGTATTTGGGGGAACAAAGCTCAGAGAGGTAATGCCACTCGTCCAAGGAAGGGGTAATGGTGGCTCCAAGAATGTGACTCTAAATCTAGTGCTCTTTGGTGAAGCCAATGCCAGATGGTACCTGATTCACTTGCCTCTGCTCATTTCCTTAGAAAGTCTTTATATACCTCTAGGATGAATTTTAATTTTCCTTAGAGGGTTCCATTTAATAATAATAATAAAGCTAGAATTTATGCGGTGCTTTGAGGATGTCAAAACTCTTTACAATATATTATCTCATTTGATCTTTGCAACAACCCTGTGAGATAGGTGCTTTATTATTATTGTCAGTTTATAGCTGAGGAAACTGAGGCAGACAAAGGTTAAGTGATTTGCCCAGCTGGTGTGTGTGTCTGAGGCCAAATTTGAATTCGGGTCTTCTGACTCCAGGTTCAGCACAATGGTGCCATTTGGCTACCATTTTAGTACTTATTGATAGTCTCATAGACTTTAGAGCCAGAAGAACTCGGCATTACTTCCTGCTCCTCCCCTTAATTTAATAGAAGAGTATACGAAACTGAGAGATTTGAAGCTTCTGTCTCAAGATCAAAAAGCTTGTAATGGACAAATCCAGGATTTAAACTCAGATCTTTGGATTCCAAATCCTTCCCTTCCTTTTCCCTGTACTTTATGGATTGTAAATAACTTTCCCAGGTGCTTTGCAAATTGTAAAGTGTTGTGTAAATATTAATGCTTCCTTCCTCCTCCTCCTTCTCCTCTTCTTCTCCTTTTTCCTCCTCCTTTACTTACAACAGTTCCATGACATGGGCACTACATGGGCACCTATTTATAGAGGAGGAATCTGAGGCTCTAAAAGATCAGGTACCACAAAGTTAGTAAATGTCAGAGACATGATCTGAACCAAGATCTCTCAACTCCAGTTCACATAGGCTCCCTTCTATACTGTGACAATTCACAATATTACATAATAGATGCATCAGAGAACAGGAAAATGAAATGACCTCTTTCTCTTGCTTTTCTATTCTGGCCATGAAAGAGGAAGGAAGCCAAGAACTCCGTGGAACTGAGTGTGCTTGAATAGATGGAACACAGGGCAAAGGACTGGGCCTTAAACCTTTCCCAGAAGGCAGGTCCTGATAAACGTCTTTCTCTTAGATGTAAAGAAAGATGGGAGGAGAGGAAGGAGTTTGCTTCTCTATCTCCTTTTAGGTTATTCTGCGCCCTGTAAAATAATGGGGAAACTCTTTTTTCCCAGGAAGCAGCAGAGCTCTGATCTTCTTGGAAATTTAAGAAAGAAAAATAACTGGTAGCCCAGGATAGGTTATTTTTGTTCAGAGGGTAGAGCAGAGCAGATCACCTCATTGTGAGCCTCAGGCCCCGTGGAGGGTCCTTGAATTTAACTCTGGGAGCTGAGCTGTAATTATTTAGGCAACCAGGGCTTTGTCCTAGGATGCTGAAATCTGAGGGCACTGTCAATCTCCGGAGTGCTCTGGCAGTATAAACATAACAGAATTTGGCTCCTGGTTAGCAAAGTTAGTTACAATAGGAAACTGCTCAAACCTTGGGCATCGTAACTCAGGGATGCTGTGAGTCTCAAAGGAGACAATGAATGTAGAGCACTTGGTAGACTTTAAGGGAAAGTGTAAATATAAATATTATTCTTGTTTTGACTGATACTAATAATCACATTTATATAGCATTTTAGAGTTTATAGAATTTTTTGCTGTGTATGTTTCCTCTTTTGAGGTAGGTGGTACAAATATTCGCCATGTTTTACAGATTGGGAAGCTGAGGCTCAGAGATGGGTGGGTCCGTGTGCCTTAAATCTTTCCCCATCTTAATCCAACCAAAGTGATTTTCCTAAAGCGTGAGTCATTCCCTTACTCAGCAAACACCGGTGCAACTACAAAGTGCTCTTTCTGGCATTCAGAACTCTTCATGACTGAGCCCCCTCCTATCTTTCTAGTGTTATTACACCTTACTCCCAGACACATGCTTTTTGATGCAGTCACACTGGTCTCCTGGCTGTTCCAGGAACAAAACACTCTTGTTTCTTGCCTCCTGGCATTCTCTCTGTCTCCCCCCCCCCCCCCCCAAGCCTGGAATGTGCTCCATCCTCTGCTCTGGGTACTGACTTCTCTGGCTTTCTTTCAGTCCCAACTAAAATCCTACTTTTTTTACAGGAAGCCTTCCCCAACCTTTTTTAATTCCAGTGCCTTCCTTCTGATAATTATTTCCTGTTTATCCTCTATATAGCTTTCTTTGTATATATTTGCTTACATGTTGCTTCCCTCATTAGATTGTAAGCTCCTTGAGGGCAGGGACTCTCTTTTGCTTCTTTTTGTATCAATAGAGCTTAATGCTTAATAAACGTTGATTGATTGATGGCAATTAACTGAGCTCACAGTCAGTAAGAAGTAAAGCTGCAACTCAAACCTAGGTCTTTGGGCTGTACCACAGCAAGGTACTAGAGTGGGTAAGGATAAGACCTGGTGTTAGGAAGACTTAAGTTCAAATTCTGCCTCAGACACTTACTGGCTATGTGATCTGAGGAAGTCACTTAACATTTGTTTACTTCAATTTCCTCATTGGTAATGAGAAATACAATATATATTACAATATATACTAATAGCACTAACTTCTCAGGGGTATTGTGAGGATCAAATGAGATTATGTTTGCAAAACATTTTGTAAACCTTAAAGCATATTCTTATTATTCTTATACATACTTGCATCCCCATAACATTGGAAATGCTTATAGCAGGAAATTCATAATTCAATTATAAAGCACAGTTATTATTATATTTTTAATTACTTTAATTTAATTAATTAATAATTATATTATTATTATTATACAGCTGGAGTTTTTAACCATTTTTGTATCAATCTTGTGAAGTCACTGGGGCCTTTC
>CM053592.1:137955980-137991589 GCA_028646515.1 Pseudochirops corinnae
GTAAGCTAGGCAGCTGCTGAACTGGGATTAGGACTCTGGATGCCAGACACACTGGCTTTTATTGCCCTATTGGAATCAAGCTCCTTCCCTTCGGAGAGATTTTTCTGAAGGTCAGGGATCTGAGCAGATGGACAAAAGGAATGCTGTTCTAACCAAGCCATGTCTGTGCTTCTCTGTGTCTCTACTGGGCAGACAGAGTCCTCTGGGAAGGAATCCATGCAGTCAACTCATAGGACAAGAATTTAGCCCCCAAAAGAGACAAGTCTCTCTAAGGGAATGATACTTTCTGGGCTCAGTGAATCTTTGTAATCAAGCAGACCAGTGTTTCACAAGCCAACACTTCTGTGCTTGTGGTGGAGAGCCAAGTCTGTGCCTCAGAAGCTAATCCACCAGCCACTGATGATGGAGTCGACTTGTCCGGCTCATTGCGGCTCATGTGGCATTAGCGTGTTCACACCCATTAGCTTATTATCCCTTTTGATCCTCAATCATCCCTGTTTGTTGGACAAATTGTTACCATCTCTGTTTTTCCAGAGGAGAAGTCTAAGACTTGGGGAGATGCAGTGATTTATATTGGTTTACATGGCAAGTAAATCACCAAGACAGAACTCAAAGCCAGCTTTTTGTCTTTATTTCTTTTTTTCCTTCCAAGTCCAATGCTTGTACCCTGTGGAAGGCTTCATGGAGGAAGTGAGATGTGCTGGGTCTTTAAAAATGGGTAGGGTTTCAATGGGTGCCCTGGAGGACTTTCCAGCATGAATTGGTCTTTTGGAGACTGAGGGACTGGGTTCAGATCCTGGTTGTCACCCATTATACCAGAAATGATTATAGCAAGAAAGTCATAATTAAATCATAAAGTACAGCAATTGCTATTAATAGTAGGAGTTCTTAACTATTTTTGTGGCTTCATTGACTGTGAAGAAACAGAGGCTATGAGAATTTAAAGGAATTTTACCGGGTTACATTTCTAGTAGGTGGTAGGTCCAAGACTGAAAGTCAGGTTCTCTGTCTCCAGATTTGATGCTCTTTCAACTGATGGGCAAGTATGTCAAGGAGCTTCAGTTTCTTCAGCTATAGAATGGGAATAATAATGTTTGTACTTCTACCTAACAGAGTCTTATGAACAAAGTGCTTTGTAAATCTCTAAACAACTTTAGAAGTGTGTAACCTATTGTATACAAGAAGAAAAGGAGGCTATGTGGGAGTATAATAATTTGGACCTGGAGCCCAGTGCTTTGTCTATATCTTCCTACCTCCACTCCAAGACAATTATTATTGGAATTTTTCCTTCTGGATCATCCTTCCTCTAATGTCTCTTTATGGTGTGGTTCTTCAAACCTATTCCCACAGAGACCAAGCTTTGGAAAAGTCTACCAAGATTGAGGGGTGTAGAGCAGGGGTTCTTAACCTTGGGTCTATGAACATTTTTTTAAATTTTGAAGACTTTATTTCAGTATAACTGTTTTCCTTCCTAATCCCATATATTTTATTCTTTGTACTCATAGAAATGCTGCATCTGCTGGTCAAGTACCAGCTAGCTAAGTGCAGAGAGGGCTACTCACCAGAAGGCTGGCATCCAGGAGATGACATTTTTGGTCACAGTAACTCATGAAACTGTCTACTCACATAATGTAGGATCTATTATCCCTCTGCTTTGGTAGAGGGAGTATCCATACCTATGATATTATGTCTCGTTTTATGTATTTCATAGGATCATGACTTCTAGGGCTAGAAGGAAGATTGGGAGCATAAAATACAACCCCTTTATTTTATAAGTGAAGAAACTGAGACTCAGATTTTTGAAAGTGACTTGCCCAGGACCACATTTAACTGGTTCTGGAAGATGAATCTGGACAGTGCCATCTTCCCTCTTCTCCAAATAAATATGAAAGATGAAAATACCCCTGCTTTAGGGATAATCTTCACTCCTGCTTTGGGCTTTTGCTTCCCAAAGACCCATGGCACCAAAAGGGACTTCACAAGTTCCAGAAAAAGTTTTTATTTATGGAGATGCATTAGATAGTCTGCAAAGCAACTAGACTTTATGAGAAAAGTGGAAGAAATGGTTAGCCCAAGCTAAATGGCTCAATGCAAAGACTGGTAAGCATCTGGAATAAGTTACATGGTCCCGAGGAGGCAATTGGAGCAAAGGGAATAAATGAATTCAAGAGACGCAGTGATTTATTTCTGGGAAAGAAGGGATTGATGGGCCATAATGAAGGAGCAGGAAGTGTGGATTGAGACGCTTTTAGGAAAAGGGCCAGTGTGTAGGGCCTGATAGAATTTTCCTGGCTCTTCATTTTTCTTCTTGTCCCTTTCCCTTCCATTCCCAGGACTAGATGCCAAGAGGTTAAAGGAAGCCTAGGCTCAGAATCAAAGCTTGACACCAAGCCATTGGTGGCTTTATCACGGACATGATTGTGTGTCCCTTCCTTTCAGCCAAGAATAATATACTTTGCTTTGACATCCTTGAAAATAAAATACATCAACCCAACAAAGTCTACATACATGGGGCAAATGGTGATTTGGGGGTATTTTGAGTACCTTTTTAGAAGCAACCCCTTTGGGTGGGAATATCCTTTCTTTTATATTCTAAAATCTTTAATAACTATGGAATTCCAAGTTTTGTATGAGGCTTCTTCCACATCTAATGCTCCATGGTCTAAGTTCTGGGGTTCATTGCCAGTCCTATATTCTATGATGGAAGTTACCTTCTAGATCTGACAATCTATTTTCAGCATTTCAAGGTCTGTTCTAACTCTGAATTTCTGTTCTAAGGTCCATGCTTCCAAGGTTCTTTCCTTCCCTAAAATATTACAATTTTCATGTGTTTGAAGTGATTTTGAGCAGTCACTCAGTAAGCCTTTACTCTGAATGAGTCTACATTCTGTCTTCTAATAGAAGAACATTTCTCTTTCAGTGCTAAGTTGCATGGTTTAAGTGCTCTTTAGAGAAGCAGTGCAACAAGAAACACGACAGAAGTCCCGAAGGGGTCCTAGGAAGAAGTGGGACTCAGACTGGGCTATGAAGAATGAGGAGGGTTTAGATATGCACCCTGGGGAGATGATCAGCATGTCACAGAACAGAGATCACTGGACTTGAAGACAACTTGAACTGAATTCAAATTCTGGCTTTGCTACTTATTGGCTGTGAGACTTTGGATAAATCATTCAATGTGCCTCCATTTCCACATCTGTAAAATGGGAAATGGAGGCAGAGGGAGAATCATATCTGTCCTGCCTATTTCATAAGATTGTGAGGATCAAATGAGATAATACATGTTCAAGTGCTTTGTGAACCCTAAAGAGTTATAGAAATGCTTCCATTCAGGAATCACTTGGACTAGATGCCTTCAAAGGTGCCTTTGGACTCTCAGGTACTCCAGTATGATTCTGTTAATCAAAGGAAGTGACTTTCCCATCATTTCCCAGACAAGTAGCAGAGTTTGGATTTGAACTCAAAGCTTAGTACAGTGGAGGTGCTTAATAAATGTGTATTTATTTCCTGATTGGTTGAACACAGTTCATCTCTTGGACTCCACATCCAAGGTTCTGTCCATTAGACCATAAGCTTCTTGAGAACAGACTGTTTTTGATGATTCTTTGTATTCCCAGTGATTAAGTGGATCGAACATGCTGGGCTAGAGTCAGGAAGACCTGAGTTCAAATTTGGCCTCAGACACTTACTGACTGTGTGACCTTAGGCAAATCACTTAACCTCTGATTGTCTGTTTCCTATAAAATTAGGATTACAATAGCACCTATCTTCCAGGGTTGTTATAAGGATCAAATAAGATGATATTTGTGAGGCACTTAACACAATGCCCGGTTTCCTTCCTTCCTTAGTGCACACAATAGGTGCATAATAAATGCTTTTTTACTTGACTTACACCTCAGTGCCATTAAATAACAAATGTATGCAATATTTCCATGTACATTCGTCCCAATGTTCCAAAGTGTGCATCTAATTTTTAATGCCACAAAAGATTAAGTCTGGGTTATAAATAGCCGATGTATTCAAGAACAGACCAATTTTGGTTTACTTCTAATAACACAAGTGCCAAGCTTTCATGATGATAAGTACAACCATATGAATATCAATGCGGCAAATTTGTGTATCTACAGGTCATTTTGTAGGTCTTGGTACCTCCCTTGATCTTTTCCCACATGTTCCATGTCCCATAACTGGCTCTTTTTTTTTTTTTTTTTAACTCTCATCATTTTGGTAGGCCAAAGCGGTCTTTTTGCCTTCTATCTACAAAGCTGCTCAAGAATCATGTAATTAGTAATAAAGTACATGCATATTTTCAACCTGATTCTTACTTAGTCTGCATTTTAATATATCTTCTAGAAAGATCTTCAAGAGGCACAAAAAAAGGTCGGGACACTGTATTGATGACTTGTGCTGTTCTGGTGTTATATATACTGAGTGCTTTCCTCAAGAGCATTTGTCTGTCTGTCTGTCTGTCTCTCTCTCTCTTTCCCTTCCTCCCTCCCTCCTCCCCCTCTTTTTCTCCCCCTTTCTTCTTCCTCCTCTCTCTTTCCTTTTTTCCTTCCTTGCTCCTTTCTTCCTTTCTTCCTTTATCACCTGAATTCAATCCCATCAATTAATTAGTCATTCAGTAAGCATTTATTAAGTACCTATTATGTACCAGGCACTGTCTACTATGAGTTAAACACTGCAGGGACAAAGATAATAAGAGAAATTGTGCCTGTCCTCAAGGAATTTGTATTCTATAGGGGTAAACAGGTGTGTGTTGACATACATACATATATACATATATACATATACATGTGTATATATACATATATACATATACATGTGTATATATACATATATACATATACATGTGTATGTATACATATATATGTGTGTATATATGAGAATATACAAAACAAATAGGTCATTTTGAGTGGAGAGAGGAGAGGAAGCAGGAGCTGGGAGGGGAGATGAGAAAAAGCCTTGTGTAGAAGGTGGTATTGCTCCTGAGCTTGGAAGGAAACTAGGATTTCTGAGAAGTGGTGAGCAGAGGATGGGGTCCACTTATGCAAAGCCACAGAGATGTGTGAGGGAGTGCTATTTGTGAAGAACATCAAGGAGGCCAGTTTTGACTGGACTATAAAGTGTATGAAGAGTAGCAGTGTTTAAGAAGACTGGAAAGGTGGAATGGAGCCAGGCTGCAATGCAACAATCATTTTTTAAGCACCTACTGTATTCCACGCATTGTGCTACGTTCTGTGGATACAAAGAAAGGCAGAAACAGACCCTGCCCCATAGAGGGGGCTCACAATACACGAAGGGCAGCAACCTGCAAACAACAGTGTACAAACAAGCTTTATACAGGATAAATTGGCAATAATCTGCAGAGGGAGCAACTAGCATTATGGGCACCATGGAAAGGCTTCCTGTAGAAG
Organism: Pseudochirops corinnae; assembly: GCA_028646515.1. NCBI lineage: Eukaryota > Metazoa > Chordata > Mammalia > Diprotodontia > Pseudocheiridae > Pseudochirops > Pseudochirops corinnae. Next base: position 137,961,395 of record CM053592.1, read on the forward strand.
GTAGGTTTAGCTGGGATTTGGAGAAAACCAGAGAAGTCAGGAGCCTATGTATAGCAGTATGAGGGAGACCGTGGAATTCAGAGAGTAGGGGAGTGACAGGGCCAGACTAGGAATACCCTTTAAGCAGCTGGGTGGAGGCTGGATTGGGCAGGGGGATGTGGACATCCTTGAGGCCCAGAGAGCAATTAGGAGACTATTGCAACGGTTCAGGTGGGAGGTGATAAGAAAATAAAACTCTTGAATCACACATGGATTATCTATATATGGATCATCAGGGTTTAATGATACTTGGAATAAAAAAGAGATGATTGCTTTGAGGAGAAAATGGAACTGTGCATTTATGCACTGTGAAATGCACATGGATTTAAAGCCAGAGGGACTTTAGCCAATTGCATTCATTTTATAGATGTAGAAACAGAAATGGAGACCCAGGGGAGGGGGTAAAAGACTTGAAAGGGAACAGAGGTAATCAGTGATAGAGACAGAATTTGAACCCAGGGCCTCTGACTCCATTCCCAGGGCTCTTTCCACTGCAAGAGGCTGTATCTCAACTGGAGGCATCAAACTTAGGATCTTGTCCACATAGAGCCTGTGTACTATCTATCAACAAGCTGCATCATGTGCTGTTCTTAAGTAATAGTGCAGAGCCCCAATGTGAAGGATTTCCTTATACCACAAGTCTTCTTTGCTATAATTCAGTTCTCTCTGTCTTGTAGGTTGATCAAGCTTAGAATATGAGTGTTGATTATCAGGGTCCTACCATGTTAATTTTTGTTGCTGTTTTCAGTCATGTCCAAATTGTGACCCCATTTGGGGTTTTCTTGGCAGAGATTCCAGAGTGGTTTGCCATTTCCTTTTCTAGCTCATTTTACAGATGAGGAAACTGAGGCAAACAGGGCCAAATGACTTGCCCAGGGTCACATAGATAGTGTGTCTGAAGCCGGATTTGAATTCAGGAAGATGAGTCTTCCTGACTCTGGGCCTGGTGCTCTGTCCACTGTGCCACCTAGCTGCTCCTTCCTTTCAGTATCTGCTCTCTACAAAGTCTCACCTTCACCTGCCTTGTCCTGTGTCCAATTTCTTTCTGTCCCTGTTCAATGACTGAGTAGCTAATCCAATAATCTAATTTAGGATGTTGAAGTCTGATAATGTCTTAATTCAATTTAAGAGGCATTTATTAGACACCTACTAAGTACAAGATCCTACAAAACTGAGTAAGGCATGGTCCTAGCTCTTATAGCTTATAGTCTTAGTGGTTGGACAAAGAATAAGACACATACCCTGAAGTGTACTGGAAAGTGAGGTACACCTGGAGTGAAGAGATTTGCTTTTGGTGGACTATTTACCTTTCTATAGTCCTGGCTTCATGTATACTCATAAATTTGCATTTATGAAGTTTGTTCATAATCTCATTGGATATTAATGAAAGTCTGGGTCTATCAAGGGAAGCCCAGGGCTACAGCTAACCTGCCCAGAATTTTTGTTCTGGAGGGCTTTGTAAATCATTTTCCCCCCAGTAGGACCTGATGTAAGTGATTAAGAATTACTTTCTATAAATGGATGTTTTGTCTTGAATGTTTTTGTTTTTATTGTTTTCATCTTTAATGTTTTTGGGTAATGAAATCCATTATCTGGTTTTCAGCATAATATGTACAAAAAAAAAAACTATTGGAATGAAGAAACAATGCAATGCATCTGCTCAAATATCCCTTTAAAATATAATTAAAAACATTTCTTCAACACCCGTGTTGAGCTTGGGTTGTCTGCTTAACAATAACAGCCTCATGAAACAAAATGAGAAAAAAATTGTGTTCCTCTTAGCAGGAGGACTGAGGGATATTGACACGTTTTATTGATTTCCTATTGTGAGTCTGTCCCTTTACGGTCTGATTCTGCATCAGAGAAAGTCCCTGAAAGTAAACAAACCATTTGAATGCGGGCTCTCCCTGATATTATGAGATAATGTGTTGGGGTCCCACTGGGCCTTATAGAAGGCATGAAGGACTAACATAGCTGTATAAGAATAGGGGGGACAACTGCTTGCATCTCTCTGGCAGGCTTCCAATTCCCTCAGGTAGAACAGAGTACTGCAAGGGTGTAAGATGGGAGGTTCAAGTCCAGGCTTTGACACTGACAAGCGGCGGAGGTAAATTGTCTTCCCACTTTGGACCCACATTTTCTCATCTGTAAAATGGGCTAATGATACTTAGACCTCATCTCCAGAATGGAGTTGTGAGGAAAGAGCTGCTAACAGACATTTCAGTACAAATCTTTCATTAAAAAAAAAAATTATTTAAAAAATATTTTAAATTAAAATTTTTTAAAGTCTTTCATTTTTGTCTCGACTTTTTCAGCTCCTGTACTGATGTGCTGCACACAGTAGGCACTTGATAAATGCCCTTTTGAATTGGAATTGAAAGCCCGGTATAAACAGTAACATGCCATAAAAATAAGAGTTTTTGTAACTATGGAACTTGACCTTCACTGGGTGACCTCCAGTCAATTTCCCCACTGCAGCTCCTCTGGTGTGCTGGATACCCTAGTTGTCTCTTCTGATTGGGGGACCAGCCTGTGTTCTCTCACAGGCTCTATTGCTTCTCTATCCCTGTGGGATGTGAAGCCCCACCTGATTCCCTCCAATCCTGTGGCTTAGTGGGAAGAATACTGGAAATGAAATCAGATGGGAAGGGGGTGTTAGGAACAAGAATTTATTAAACGCCTACTCTGTGCCAGGCATTGGGTAAATAATCTTGTTTAATCCTCATAGCAACCTTGTGAAGTAGAGGCTATTATTATTTCCTTTTCATAGTTGAGGAAACTGAGGCAGACAGTGGTTAAGTGACCTGCCCAGGGTCACACAGCTAGTCAGTATCTGAGGCTGGATTTGAGCTTAGTTTTTTTTCTGACTCCAGGCTTACTGCTTTCTCCACTGTGCCCTTGACTTTGCCACTTAACACTTAGGTGAGCATGAATAATTTATTTCCCTTCTGTATGCCTCAGTTTCTTATGTAAAATGGAAGGTGGGAGAGTTTTGAATTTAGAAATCTCTGAAGTCCTTCCTAGCTCTTCACTCTACCATCATACTGAGAGAGTGGGTAGTTCCCCATCACTGGAGGCATCCAGTCCAGCTGGATGGTCACCTGTTAGGGTTGTGGTACAGAGGGATTCCTATCAGAGTATATGACTTAGAGATTCTGTCCAATGCTGAGATTCTGTTATGCCAAATCCACAGGCTCTACAATAGTGGTGGCTTCCAAGCCCTGCTACCTTTGCTAAATGCAAGTAGTTAGCAGAGGGTCCTGCCAAGGCCAAGGTCAAAGCTTCCATCCCCTAAGGATGCCCATAATCTATGCCTTGGTCACCAAGAGGAACAGCTGGAGAAAAGGAGGGTTCACTGTAAACACAGCTCCAACCTTAGTCCCTCTCAGGTGAGCATTATACACAGTGCCTCCTTGATTCAAAATATGTTTAGTTGGCAGTGACTTTAGTCATTCGGTGAGGACGCATCCTCCAGATTTCTGCAGGGGCCACCCTCTAGGAGCGTGGAATTTAGAATAGAAGGGGCCTTAGAGATCATCAAATTCAAATGCCCTCACTTCAGAACAATAGCTATCATTTAGGTAGCTCTTTAAGGTTTGTGAAATGCTTTTACAAATATGTCATGGTAGGTGCTGTTATTAAACCCACATTGTAGATGAGGAAACTAGGACAAAATGAAGTTAAGTGACTTGTCCAGGATCACACAGCTACCACATATGTGAGGATGGTTTTGAACTTGGTTCCTCTTAACTTCAGGTCCAATGCTCTATCCACTGTACCACCTAGTTGCCTCTAAGTATCTTTATGGATAGGTAAAACTGAGATTCAGAAAGGGAAGTGAGTCACCCTCAAGGGAGTAAGTAGAAGAGCTGGGATTTGAACCCAGACCTTGACTGGAAATGAAGCTATGCAAAGTTTCTTAAGTGTAGTGGCCTTTAAGCAAACTTAAATCAAATAACTTCAGTGTTCAAGATTCTATATTTGGCACTGGGGATAAAAAGATGGAAAATAGTACAACCCCTATCCTCAACAAGAGAGATACATAAGTATAGTCCCAGGAAGCATGTGTCATGGCAAAGAAGAGATCTACATAAAAGATCCTTGGGTTAACAGTTGGGAGAGACATATTTTCTCATACTATCCTTGGGTAAAAGATGGAGGGAGGTTATTATGATGTCACATGAATTAGATGATGGCAGTTTGCTGGGTTCAGGATCCAATTCATAGGATTGTTAATTAGAATATGAAGGAACCTTGGAGGCCATTGAGTCAAACTGCTCATTTTGCAACTGAGGTACAGAGAGATTATTTAACTTCTTATTAGCAGGGTGAGTCGCTCAGAGTTACCCAGCTAATAAGTGTCTGAGACAGGATGCAAACGTGGGTCACCCTGATTTCAAGTCCACAAGAATGAGGATTAATGGTTCTGTGTCAGCCCAAGGGGAGCTTTCTGGCAGAGGGTCCTGAGGATCTGTCCTGAACTGCTTGACATTTTTTCCCCATGACTTGTATCTGAGGACATAACTAGCATACTTATCGACTCAGCAGATGATGTGCAATGGGGGAGAGAGCTGATGCATTGGATGGTAGCTTTAGGCTCCAAAAAGATTTTGACAGCCTTGATTGATGGGGTGAATCTAATGGATGGAATTTATTTGGCATAAATGTGAAAGTTGGCCCTTAGTTTCAACAAATCAACTCCACAAATGTAGGGGAGGGTAGATAGGGGTCATATGAGCAAAAGCTGTGTTTTTGTTTTTTTTTTTTTTGATGTGGTCACAAACTCACAGTGCTTCAGCACTGCGATGGGGCAGCCAGAGGGCATAGTTTGATTTTAGGCTGCATTAATTTTGAGTATCATGTCCAGATTGAGTGAGGTGGTAATCCCAGTGAACTGTGTTGGTCACACCATGGCTGGAGTATTTTGTTTCTATCCTACTCTTTTAGAGGGGTATTCACAGAGTCAAAATTGTCTAGAGAATGATAAGAATGGTTAACTATAGCACCCGAGGAATGATTCAATATTAGTTTCAAATAAAGAAGTGAGAATGTGAAGAAAAAGATTGTGTGTGTGCGTGCGTGCATGTGCATGTTGAGGTGGCGGGGGGAGTGTAGAGGAAGAGAAGATAGAAGAAGTTTGAACAACCATCGTTATTTTCAAGTGTTTGGAGAATTGTCATATGGAAGAGAGTTTAACTGAAGTTTGCATAGTCCTATAGGGTAGAAGTGTGACCAAAGAGTGCAAGTAATTGGAAATCTTCAAGGAGAAACTGAATGACCGTTTGTTGACAATGTTGCTAAAGGGGCTTCTACTTACTCATGGGCTGAACTCCAACGTCCTTTCTGATTTTGAGATTCCAAACTATGTCATTTATGGGGAATGCAGTAGTGATTCATTTTAAGGTAAAGCTCTGTAACAACTGGACCTGTTCAATATTAGAATGAATAGTTTTATTAGGCAATGAGTACCTTGTCATCAGAGGCCTTTCAAAGGCTAAGATGGTGCCTTATCAGCGATGTTGTATAGGTGGGTCCTGCAATGAGTAAAAGGTCAGACTAGATGCTCCCTGTGGTTCCTTCTAAGGTCCTCTGATGATAATATTCATGTAACAGAGGAAATGCTGTCTACTCCCAAGGTTGCTATTCAGGGCAGGGCAAGAAGCTCATACTCCTCAATGATGAAGACTGGTTCCAACTTCCTTCATCTCAACCTCTCAAGTAGGACAGTGATGGGTCAGGGGTCTGACAAACATTAAATGATAGCAGTCTTTGGCTTGAACTGGAAGGTTAGGATGGGAGAAAGAGAAGAGACAGGATCATCCCTAAGCAAAATTTCAAAATATGTAAAGTTTGTCTTTGATAATCTCCTACCTACTTTTCAGCTACAGTTAGGGGGCACAATGGATAGAATGCTGGGTCTAGGGTTAGGAAGACCTGAGTTCAAGTCTTTACTTTGCTGTATGACCCTGGGCAAATCACTTAACAATGTTTGCCTCAATTTCCTCAACTGTAAAGTGGGGATAATACAGTACCTACCTCCCAGGGTTGTTGTGACAATCAAATGAGATATTTGTAAAGCACTTAGCCCAGTGCCTGGCACAATATAGACACTATATAAATACTTATTCTCTTTCCATCCCTTCCTTTTTCTGTTTCCCTTTGTGGTTTCCTGGAATCTCCTCCCACCAGCTTGCCTCATACCTCAGGTTCATGGTGTTCTCATTCTGCTTCTTGGCTGCCCATTTGAACATCCTACTACTCTGATGTCCTAAGCTAGTGTCCTGTTCTCCAAATTTATCTTTGGCTCCCCTGACCCCAGACCAGTAGTCCCATCCTCCCAGCCTGGCTGAGCTCACAGAAATCCAGAAAATGGGAGAGCTCAAGAGAACCTTAGCAGCATTTTTGTCCACTCTTCTCAGTTTAGAGATGAGAAAGCTTGAGGTGCACAGGGCTGCAGTGACTCTGTTGCAGGTTATAATGCTAGTAAATTACAGAGTTGAACTCAAATCCAGTTCTTCTCATTAATAGTTCGGGAAGTCCCTGCTTCAATTTATACTAAGGTAGGAATGACTCCCCACCACCCCAAACTTCTTATGCCAACAAATCTCTAATTGATAAAGTTCAAATCGTGTTGGAAACTGTTAGGTGGGCAGAGTTATTCAGTGACCTTTAAAATCATGCAAGGAAGTGTGGTATTGAGAAAAGATCACAGAATTGGGGATCAAGAAACTTGGATTCTTGTCTGGGCTCTGTCACTTACTAGTTTTATGAACCTGAGGAAACTGCTTCCCCTTTTTAGGTCTAAATTTCCTCCTGTGCAAATTTAGGGTATTGAATTTTATTTCTAAGGCCTCTCCCAGCTTTAAAGCTTGACCTTAAGCACATGCTTAACTTTTTATTCTGGAGTTTCTATAAGAATTTAAAAAACTGCACTCCTCCGACTTCTAAGAGACACCTGCAACTTACAAGGAGAATTTAAGGACTAGCCCTGGCAAGAAAGCTAAATATTTGCATTTTAGGAAGGGAAGTGTGAATAGCTCATCTTACTGAAACTACTGAGAGATTTTTTAAAGAGGCAGGATGAACTACCTGAGTAGGAGTTTGATCAGGACACCAGGGTCATATTTCATCTCTAGCAGAAAATGCCATGGGACCTTTAATTTTTAATTAAAAACAATTCTACAGTGAATTCAGCACATGTGAAATGTTCTGAAGAGGGAAGGAGGAGTTAGGACAGAAGAAGGAAATGAGAAGCTGGGATGTAAAGGGATCATGAAGCTTTCATTCAGCAGAGATGAAGGTGGTCCATGTGGTGAGGAAGATGAAGGGGAAGAGAGACAAAGGGGAGCTTATCAGTGGGGGAAGGCACATGTTTGAAAGAGAAGCTTTGGGGAAGGGCAAAGGAATCATGGGAGCATAGCATTATAGATGCAGAACTAGAAAGGACCATAGAAGCCTTCAAGTTCAATCTCCTTATGTTACAGATGAGGAAAATGAGACCCAAGGATTTTAAGTGGTTTGACCAAGGCTATGTAGGTAGTAGGCAGGTAGATGGCACAGTGGATAGGATATCAGGCCTGGAATCAGAAAGACCCATCTCCCTGAGTTCAAATCTGGCCTCAGACACTTACTAGCTATGTGACCCCGAGCAAGTCACTTAACCCTGTTTGCCTCAGTTTCCTCATCTGTGTAAGAAACTGGAGGAGGAAATGGCAAGCCCCACCAGTGTCTTTGACAAAAAAACTCCAAATGGGATCACTGAGAGTTGGATATGACTGAAAAATAACTCAATAACAGTAACAATATGTAGATACTAAGCATGGGGGGGGGGGGAATCGAAACCATGTTCTTCTGGCATGTGGGACAGCAAGAAAGGAGAGAAAGAAAGGATAGAGAAATTTTTAGGAAGAGGGAAACCTATGTGCCAATAATACTTTATGATTTAACAACACAAATTTAATTCTATAGGTATTTATTAAACTCTTATTCTTTGTAATGTCCTACCTCTGAGATACAGAGGAGAAAAATTACATGGGTCCTACCTTCAGGGACTCTGAAGACCAACATGGGGATGTGGCACATACAGAAGAATGGTACTGAGGCAACAAGTGGTACAAATCTGCCAGTCTGTCCAAAGTCCGGGTGTAATGAGAGTACAAGAAATATCTAGATAACGTGCTCAAAGAAAGCATGAAGAAGGGGAGACTGCTTTTATCTGGGGAGATCTGGGAGGAGGAGTGGACGTTTGGGCTTGAAAGAAGTGGAAAATCTCAGCAGTTGGAGAAGTTAAGGAGTGAGTGCATTCCAGGCATGGGGAGTGGGGAATTCACAGACTTAGGAGACATCAGATTGAGATTGGATAGGATAATTAGCTCTACTATCTTCTTTTAGAAGGTCCCTTCCAGTTATGACCTTCTGTGTTCTAGGTTCTAAGGTTCCTTCTAATTCTAACATTCTGTGTTCTAAGTACCTTTCTAGTTCTAAGCTTCCTTCTAGCATTGATGCTCCTTGTTGTATGTTCAAAGGGCCCTTCTGGTTTTCTAATAGTCTATGTCTCCTTACAGACTAGGATGAGGTATAGTGTTTTTAAACCCCTTTACTTATTGTCTTATCATCTGTGCTGCTTTGGCTTTAATACTTTACCACAGACTTCTCTCTGTCTATCTCTCTGTCTTTGTCTTTTCTTTATCTCTAGCTCTCTTTCTCTGTCTTGTTCTCTCTCTCCCACTCTCTCCCTTCCTCCCTGATTCTGTCTGTCTCTTCCCTGTCTGTCATTACACACATACACACACACACACACACACACACACACACACACTATTCCTAAACAGAAAACATACTTGTCCTTTAGCGTGGTATAAGTGAGGCTGTCTATCCCAGAGATGTAGCTCCAAGAGGATTAATAAAAACAATATGCATTTTGGCAGGTTTCCATAGAGACTTCTCTAGATTTATGTCCTCGAGACATATCTTTGGATCCCATGGAATAATTATCTTCCCACTGTCCCCTGATATTCTGCAGGTCTCTCAATGGAGAGTCATATATTGAGGCTATTTGTATATGGAATGGTAAAAAGATGGGCTGGCTTGCTTTTACTCCTTTTATGCATTTGGAAGACCTCGAGGTGTTCTGTTATAAACAGATGAAGCTGTAACCCATCTGTGGATGCCGCTTTGGTGGTAGGGAATATTTAAAAGTCAACGCACATCTCTCCCCCTGTTGTTTGCTTCCAGTTCTTTCTGGAAGGACTTTGGAACTTGTTGGGAATCAGTGCTTGGGAACCCAGGATGGATCTTTCATTTCAGAAAGAGAAAGTTTAACCTTTCTGAAAGTCCTGAGGCTGCATAGAAATAGAGAATCACAGGCTTTCAGAGTTGAAAGGGACTTCTGTGAGCACTGGCTAATAAGAAATAATAGTAATAATTACGCATGCTGATAAAGCACTCTTAGTCTTAGTTAATCTCCATTGTCAAAGGAGATCATGGATTTAGATTTGCTAGGGGCTCCAAAAACCTAATATTCTCATTTTACATATGAGGAAACTGAAGCCCAGTCTCAAGAATAGTAAATGGAAAGGGCATTCCCTGTAAATAGAATGGTCTTTCCATTGTACTTCTACTTCTACAAAGCATTTCCTTTATAACAACCTTGAGGGATACATGGCACAAACTTTATGATCCTCATTTACAGATGGGGAAAAGTGAGGGTCAAAGAGGTAAAGGAACAAGAGCAATGTGTTAGAATTTGAATCCAAGTGCAGTGTTCTTTCCACTATATTGTGTTTCTTAGGATACATCTGATAGTCCTGCCTCTTCTCCTTCCTTTGCCTTTGAACTAATTCTTTGCTCTTTTTGAGGCTTAGTTTACTTATCTATAAAATGGGCATCATAATACTTACACTGACCTCAAAGAATACCAGATGGCATATCCAAAGTAAAGTGATTTATAATTATAAATGGCCCCACACTTGCAGGAGGCAGTCCCCCCAGGAAGGCTAGTCTTACAAGAAGATAACTGCTTATAAAGGGCATAGTGAAAAAGAGCATGAACAGAGGTTTGAGTTCTGCCAGTAATTAATTACCCATATAACTTTGAGCAAATTTCTAGAGTTGTGTGCTCATCTGTAAGTTCGGGGTAGGGGAAACTGGAGAGTTAGCTATGCAGAATAGTGCATAATAGAGCTCTAGCTTTGAAGTCAGGAAGATATGAATTCAAATCCCAACTCAGACACTTACAAGCTGTGTGTGGGCAAGTCACTTAACTTTCCTGACCTACAAAATGGGGATATTAAGAGCACCTACCTTCCAGGTGTGTTATGAGGATCAGATGAGGTAATATTAGTAAAGTGCTTTAGATACCTTAAAATAACCTATAAATTCTAGTAATTGTTATTAGTATTGTTATTATTAATAAAATCCTATCACTTTTGAGTATGATTTGAAGTGGGAGGGCTCTGGAAGTAGGGAGACTTCATGAACAGATGTACAAAAGTAGAATCGTGATGGTGGTGACTTGTAGAGCAGTTTTCTTTCTATGCACCAAGTTCCCATCTGTATTGAATTCTGTTTCCATCAATCCTTTGGAGCAATGTCTCTGTTTTTGAACCTCTCCAATATTCAGACCATGCTGGCTGATTTTTTCAAAGAGAAGTTCAAACATTATTTATTCTGGGCAATGGGGAATAGACAAGAAAACTCTGGCTATCACAGTTACCAGTTTTTCATCAGGTTGAGTTTTCTGCCCGTGGTCTTCAAGCCTTAAACCAAGTTTTTTCGTACTGATTAAAATGATTTATAAGGTGAATGAAGAGATCAATAATTTCCCTGAAAATAAAATTTTTCTAGTTTGGCATGCTGCCTTTTGTACTGGTAAATGAGCAACGTTGTGGAATTTGAGAAATATTGTGCCCCCTTAGAATACGAATACAATCTCTATCTTGAGATTCCTTCCAGTTCTGATATTCAATGTCCCATGTTTTAAGACTCATTCTGGATTTAATCTACTGTATTCTAAGATCCCCTTTGACTCTAGAATTCTATTATTCAGTGTGAGCCTTCACGTTTTCAGGATTCTAATACCTAGACAATAAAGTGGCTCAGTTCTGGAATGAGACAAAGAAAATATCCAAAAACTGTCTTTGCATAAGAAATGGGAATGAGAAGTTCCTATGTAGCTCAAGTGATTAGCCAATGCCCTAAGCCCCTAATTAATGATGAATGCAATATCATATTAATCTCAACTCTCTCCAGGGGCTCATTGGCTATGCACAATATTACGTGGGAAGTACATTTGAGAGAAGCAGAAGAAAGTGTCATATTAAGTGCATGGAGTGAGAGAGATGGCACCAACAACAGAGATCAAGGAAGTCTTAGAAGAGGTGAGACTTATGTTGAGGCTTAGAGGGAGGGTAGGAACTCTGTAGTTGAGGACAATATGTATTTATTAAAGTCTTTCAGAGTCTTGCAATTAAGGCCGTATGAAAATGTCTTCATTTGACCTAGTCTTCATTTAATCTTAATGTTCCATCTTAGATGGAGCACAGTAGGTTCCATTTTCTACATTCTATGGTTCTTTTAGCATTCTGTGTTCCATTCTCTAAGGTGACTTGGGGAAATGTTTCTCAGACTTCTGGTTCCATGTCAGTAGGACAGGAGACCCTGGGACCATTTACCCTATTTATTTTCCGTTACTACATTCACTAGACTTTAAACTCCGTACAGGCAACTAAACTCTATATGATGTCTCTCTTTTTTTAAATAACCTATTTCCCCATGATATAGCCCAATGTTCTGCATACAGTTGGCACTTAATGCGTGTTTGTTGAATTGAACTGAATTTAATTCAGCTGATCCATCATAGGATTTTATTTGTGGACAGGGTAGAAAAGGTGATAAGAGCAGTGGTGACAACATCAGTAGATCTGGAGATGAGTCTGGTTCTGATACTAGCTATGGAATTCTGGACAACCACTCAAACAATTCAACCTCATTTTCCTTATCTATAAAATGGGCATACCTCATGTGCCTAAGAAGACTGTAGTGAAGGGGAAAAAAAGCCTCTTTAATTTTCAAAAACTTTAGAAATGTATTATTCTTGTTAAATGAATCATAAATGTTAAATTGAATTCTGATGATGAAAGAAATTCCCTGGAATTAGTAATAAGAAAGCAATGAGACTTTATAAGTAATAAATTTATTCATTCCATAAATTAAATGTAGACATTACATCATTCCCCTGCTCAAAAAAAATCCTCATTGCTTACATAACAAAGTTCAAACTAAGCATCTTGAAATCCCAGAGCTGAAAGGGATGCTGTAGGTCACCTATTTCAAACTACTACCCAGTACTCCACCTTTAACACATTTCTTAAATGCCCACTTTATTGAAGGCCCTGTGCTAGGTATTGGGGACCCAAAGTAGCAACCAACTAACTAGCCCTTCTCTTCATGGAGCTTACATTTGATTGGATGTAAACAGTATGGACACAGATAAGCAAATGTAGGCAACTCCAGTATTGAGAAAGGGCTCACTGTTGGATAAGAGAAGACTTCAGGGATGAGGAGAGTGTTTGATGTGTTCCTTGGAGGAAAATAAGAATTCTGAGAGCCTGGATAATAACAATAACAGCTACTCATGTAGATGTCGGTTTTTAAATATTTAGTATCCCTCTTTTCCCTTCAAAAAAGATTATAGGTTTAGAATTGGGAAGGGTCTTAGAAGCCATGTAGTCCTACTTTCCTCATTTTACAGATGTGGAAACTGAGTCCAAGAAAGGAAAAGTAAGAGAATTGTGGATGTGGCATATTCCAGGAATGGGCTTGGGGACATGGGGATGACTTGTCCTAGTTGATGGAGAAAAGAGAAGGAATGTTGAATTTGGGCAACAATTACTAATCTTTTTTGGCTGGGACATGGAATGAACAAAAGGGAATAATGTAAAAGAAAACTGTAAATATGGGTCATAGCTAGGTTGCGGTGTGCCTTAAATACCAACCTGAGGAGGTTGCACTGGGGTTACTAAGGAGCCACTAAAGCTGCATTAACAGTGGAGTGACATGGTCGGATCTAAGCTTTATGAAGATCTTTTTGGCAGTTGTATGGAGGATAAGTTACAGGATAAGGAACCAGAGGCAGACAAACCATACAGGAGTATTATAACAGCTCAGGGGAGAAGCCATGAAGACCTGAAATAGGCTGGTAAGAGAGAAAGAAGGATGAAGATGTGAGAGGTTGAACAAGACTTGGCAATTGCTTGCAAATGGTAACTAGCCAATGGGAAGAGTCTAGGACAGGAGTTCTGTGAACTTGTTTCTTTGATATTTTGATAACTGTATTTCAATACAAATGCTTTTCTTTGTCATCCTATGTATTTTATTTTGTACATTTAAAAAATAATCTGAATAGGAGTCTGTAGATTTCACAGCATCAAAGGGGTCCATGACATAAAAGAGGTTTGGAACCCTTGTTCTAGGATGAGTTTCTGTGCCTGGTTGTTTTGGAAGAAGGGAGGCAAATCACAACAGAAATATGGAGGTTTGGAATAGGGGAAAGTTTGGTTGGAAGATAATGAGTATTGGATGTGTTAAGCTTGATGTTCACATAGAGCATCCACATGGAGATCAGGGTATCATGTATTTTAGAGGCAGAAGGGACCTTAGAGGATTTTGAATTGGATTCTCTCATTTTATAGATGGGGAAACTGAGGCACAAAGAGGTTGAATTACTAGCCCAGGTTTACAGAGCTAGCAAGTACCTAAGGGGGGGGATTTTTTTTTCCTTTTTGGAGGGGGGAAGGCAGGGCAATTGCGATTAAGTGACTTGCCCAAGGTTACACAGATAGAAAGTGTGATCAAGTGTCTGAGGTCACATTTGAACTCAGGTCCTCCTGACTCCAGAGCTGGTGCTCTATTCACTGTGCCACCTAGTTGCCCCATAAGGTAGGATTTTAACCCAGGTCTTCGTGACTCCTGCCCTCCTCTACTAATAACTTACTGCCTTGCCAGTTTATTGGCAAGAGTCTCGAAAAGTTTGAATCCTCTCTTCAGTTCCTGGCAAGGAATTATTGTATCTCTGATTGAGCATCTCCATTGATGGCAGTCTTGCTTTCTCAAGGGGTAGTCTACTTTCTGTTTAGGCAGTTCTAATTGCTGACAAGTTCTCCCTTATGTAGAATCTGCCATTCAAGGCTGCTATGACCTGACCCCACCCCTGCTTAGCTAATTTTATCTCCTATCACCCCCCAATATAAGATCTTCCCATCTCTGTGTCTTGGTTCATGCTGTTAATTTCATTTGGAATACCCTTCTCCCCCATCTCTACCTACCCATCCCAGACTTCTTCACATACAAACTTTATGCTGCTTGGGATATAGAATGGTAAAATTTTAGAAAGGAATGGAATAGAAAAGAGAATGTTAGATCTAGAAGGAACCAGAGAACTTATGCTGTAGAATTGCAGAAGTAGAAGGACATGGATAGCGTAGCATATAGAAAGTTGGAACTAGAGGTGATTGTAAATACAACTCCTTCATTTTATAGATGAATGAGAAAATGCCTTGCTCAGTGACATTGAGCTACAAGCAGCAGATGCAGTTAGTCAGTCAAGCATTAAGCACCTAGTATGTACCAGGGTATATGGGGTGTTCAGGGAGGACTGGCACCTCTGGTGTGAGGGCTTGCTGAGCCCTTTTAAGGGCTGCTCTTCCATCCTTGGTATCTGTTTTCATCTGTGGCTCTAAGAAGCTAGCATCCGTGGAGACCACATCCTGGTAAACCACCTTTTTAAAAATTTTTTATTTCTTTTTTTTTTCTTTTTTTCTATAATTGACTTGTTTATTTACTTTTAGTTTACAAGATTTAGTTCCACAATCCAGAAGGATTGTAACCAATGGAGTGAACAATGGGAAAAAAGAAAGAAACTGCTAAACCATCTTGGCAGACAGGCTCAATCAGGTTTAGGGCAATCAACAGGCCTCAAACTTGGGGAATCAGGGGGATGTGTACCCCAAGCATGTGAAGACTTCTCCCTGGTGAAATATGTAGAATGCAGCTAAAGCAGATGCTAGGAAGTGTTTAGAGCTCCGTCCATCATCAAAGATGCCAAGGTCATTCTCTGCATCCCAGGGCATCCCCAATCATCTTGACTTTTGCTCTGCAACTAGACTTCGATGAAAGTGAGAAGGAAGAAGAGGGTGAGGCTGATGACTTGGGCAACTCACAAGTCAAGACATCAGCCTTGATGTCATTGGTCCTCTTTGAAACGAAGGATTAACAACAATAACAATAGCAGTGCTAAGTGCTGGGGAGGTAATGGAAGGCAAGAGACAGTCCCTGGTCTCAAGGAACTCACAGTGTAATGGGGGAGACAACATTAAGACAACTACATACAAACAAAACACATACATAAGCAATAGAAGGAAGGTACTCCCATTAAAGGAGAATCAGGAAAGGGTTCTTGTAGATATGGGATTTAGCTGGAGCTTGAAGGAAGCCGGGGAGGTCAGGAGTTGAGAATGAGAAGAGAAAGCATTCCAGGCATGGGGGACATCCAGAGAAAATACCTTGGAGTCTGGAGATGTTGTATTTTTGCCCAAAGAACATCAAGGAGACCAGTGTCACTGCATCTCAGACTGTGTAGGGGAAAGTGAAGCGTTGGAAGACTAGAGAGATAGGAGGGGGGCGGGCTGTGAATGACTGTGATTGCCCAACAGAAGATTCTACTAGAACTCCCAAGCTATTGCTCTCTCCATTAAACCAAATAGCCTAATTTTATTTGGCCCTGTATCAGAACAAATGATTCATATCTTCTAATGAACTGTGAGCTGGTACTGCTACTTTGTACAATTTCATTCTGGTGAGAGATGCTTTTTGGGGGGTGGGAAGAGGGTCTCTCTGCACACCAGCCACATCACTCGGCTGACGCAAGGCTATTCTCTTCCACAAAGAAGTCTCAAAATTCACTCAACTTTCTTGTGATTTGTGAATTATCACCCAATCAGCTCTCTTCAGCAATTACCTGATGGTGCTCATCGAGATACCCTGTTTTTGTTTGGGTAAAAGGATGCTGGACTTTGGCTAAGGAAAGCTGAGTCTGATTTCTGACTCTGATGATTATTAACTTTATGATCCTGGGCAAGTCGTTTAACTGCCCTGAACCTCTCTGATCCTTGTTTTTAAGATGGAGATAATATCATTTGCCCAACTTTATATAATGTGTCTATGTATTTATATATAAGTTAAAATCATACATTAATAGTTAAGCTTTACACATTGTATTAATGTCAGTTAGTATATCTGTTACCGAAATGATGGGCATTATTGAATGAATGAATGTTAAGGATGGTTGAGAGAAGATGCTCTCCCAGTCATACCTCTGATGGAGAAATAAAGAATTTAAATTTTTTTTATTTTGTTAAGTATTTCCCAGTTATATATAAAATATTTTAAACATTTATTTTTTTTTAATTTTGAGTTCCAAATTTTCTCCCTCCCATCTCTCCCACACTTCTTGAGAAGACAAGCAATATTATATTGATTATATATATGAAGTCATACAAACCATATTTCCATATTATCCATGTTGCACAGAACACACACACATGCATGCACACACAAGCAAAGAACAATGAAGAAAGTTTAAAAAAAAGTATGCTTGAATCTGTACTCAGAATTCATCAGTTCCCTCTCTGAAGGAAGATGGTATTTTTTGTCCTGGGTCCTTTGTAACTGTCTTGGATCATTGTCTTGATTAACCAAGTCTTTCACAGTTGATCATCAAGTAAGCATCTTATGAAATGTGCTCTGTAACAGTATAATTCATGTTCTCCAGCTTTAGGTCTGAGAGTTGGAATTTAAGTGACTAGAACTCTGTTCCTTCCCCTGAATGATGACAGATCTTTCTATAGGGACTGGGGAGCTTCTGATGGGAGTAATAAGTAATTATTGTCTCTCTTCACTTGGGCAGTATTTTTCTCATTATCAAATAAAGTCTTGCTTGTTCCCCAAAGTAGGGATTGGATTATCAGAATACCTCCTCTTGAGATCCCATTTCCTCTGGAGCACAGCAGTACCAAAATGATGAAGAAAGCAGAGTGCTCTACTTCCCCTGTTTCTGCTTCCCACCATTCAGGAGCAAGTACTATCCAAATCATCTCTGCCATTTAAGACTATTCCTCGGCCACTGGTTATGGCTTCACTTGGAGCATGCTCTTTGTCATTCAGGTTTAGAAGTAGGTGTGCGGGAGTCCCTTTGACCTTTGCTCTGCTATAGTCACATCTGGAGTATTGTTTTCTGTTCTGAGTGTTACATTTTAGGCAGGAAATTGTCAAACTGGGGAACATTCAGAAGAGGGAGATTAGAATGAGGAGAGGTCTAGAAACTGTCATTGGAGTGATGATAGAAGGATCTTGGGATACTTGGTTTACAGAAGAGAAGGCATGCTGTTGTTTTCAGGTATCTGGTTGTCCTGGGCAGGAGGGATATGGCCGCTGCATTGCTTAGGCATTGTCAAAGCACGACTCCAGTTCTGTCTTCCATGGTAGATCTCTCCTGATCCCCTAGATATTAGCATCTGCTCACTCTTTACAACATATACTTTGTATTTCTCTGTACTAACTTGTTTACTTATTTTGTTACCAAGGAGAGTATAATCTCCTTGAGCTCAGGGGCTGATTTATTTTTATTTTGTATATGCCTAACACCTAGCATTATTTTACATATATGCACAATGATATATAATTATATGTACTATATATGTGTATGTACATGCGTGCGCACACACACACACACACACACACACACACACACACACACACACACACACACACACACCCCAGACCTGTGATTTCATTGGTATAGGGAGTTTCTAGGGAGGTGACTCTCTTTGCCAATGTAGATATATTTTAGAGAGTTGTTGGATCACTAAGAGGTTAAGTGACTTATTAGGGTCATACAGAACCACTCTATGACAGAAGCAGGACCTGAAAACCAAGTCTTCCTGACGTCCAGTTTAGGTCTTTATCCTCCAAGCTAGTCAGGGGCTGTTAACCTGAAGTCCATGAACTGGTTTTTAAAAAAATATATTTTCATAACTGTATTTTAATATAGTTGGTTTCCTTTATAATACTATGTAATTTATTTTATGCATTTACAACCATTATCCTGAAAATGAGTCTATAGGCTTCACCAGATGGCCAAAAGAGTCTGTAATGAAAAAAAGATTAAGAACCTCTATTCTCCATAAGCCACGTTGCCTCCCTCCTGACACGTATAGGAGCTTCATAAGTGTTTGATGAATTGAACTGAGAGTGCTCCCTCCCTCTTCAAATTTTCCTAGAGCACTTTATTGCTCTTTTTTTGTTCCAATCAAAATCTACCTTGTGTTATATTTATTTCCATTGATGTCATATGTCTTCTACATAGGAGACTCTGTGCTCTTGGAGGTCAGAAACTATTCAGCTTTACCTCTTTGTACCTCCAGTCTCTAGCATGGGAATTTCCCAGAATAGGTGCTAAAATATCTAATGAGATCACTTACTCTTTGGGGCTGCAGAGGGCAGAAGTAAATTGAAGTTAGAGGGAAGCTGAGTTCAGTGTTCACAAGGTGAGGATGGAGAGCCACTCATTGGGGTTGTTATTCAACATTCTGTCCTTTTACTAGTTATACGACACTGAGCAAAATGTATCCCGTGTTTGAATTCAAGTTTCCCCATTTGTAAAATGAGATGGTCGAACTAGATGGGTGATTATTAAACATTTTTTTTGGTGCCATGACACCCTTGGGCAGTCTGGTGAAGCTTATGGATCCTTTCTCAGAATAACATTTTAAAATATATAAAATAAACGTGTGGAATTACAGAAGAAACTAATGACATTGAAACAAAGATGTAATTTTCCCTCATCCTAATTCAGGACCCCTAAACACTGATGTTGAGATCCCAGGTAAAGAACCCCTGGTCTAGGTCTTTACTTGTTTGAGTCGAGACCTGTATAGGTATGAAAGGATACTAATTAACCTCTGATGGAGCCTTATCATGAAGAGCTAATTGTCGGAGTACAAATCGAATAGGTAATTGCCAGTGAGTTATCGTTGATCTGTGATCTCAAGGGAGTAGGAGTTCATAAAAAAAATCTTAAAGTTCGAAGGGGCTTTAAAAATCCTCCAGGATTTATAGCTGGAAGTTCATCTAGTCCAGTCCCCTTGTTTCATAGATAATGAAAGTGAGGCCAAAAATGTTCAGTGATTTATTCCAGGTTCCAGAGTAATAACAGAACTGAGAGGTGGACTGAGAAGCAAACGCAGATCCCCTGAAATACAGATCTCCTTTTAGACTTCTCCCGACTCCTTCCCCTCCATCCCATACCACCTCAACCTCTTCCTGGGGCGGAGGTTTCTGGGAAGGGGCTGTCTTGATCTGGGTCATGAAATGAGAATGATAATATTGACCCACCTCAGTTTAATGAAAGGCCTTTGGCATTTAAATACCAATTATCATAAAAGTTTCTTGCTCTCTCTCCATCTGCCCCCCTCCAACACTACCCATAGTCCCAGCCTTTTCCCTGCTCCCAATTTTTTCCTGATTGAAACCCAGACTCTGCTGTAGATCTGCCAGGAAAGGAAGGGAGGTGTGTGTGTGTGTGTGTGTGTGTGTGTGTGTGTGTGTGGAGGTCTTGCTCTGGAAAGTTGTCTGATATAGTTTGATAAAGCCCTGTGATAAAGAGTTGATCTTGTAGGAGGCATGGAAGTCAGGAGGTTTCTATTCTCAACTTCTGCACTAACTTTGTGTGTGACCTGGGGCAAGTCACTTAATATCTCTGAGTCTCAGCTTCTCCATATGGGAAACAGAGATAATCGTATGGGTCCCCAGAAAGCAGCTGGAGGCCGTTTTTCCATTGGACTGTTTCAAGTATTTTAAAAATAAATGACAGTAATGACTTCACTCCAAAAATATGCAGGAATCAGGGACCACTGGAGAGTGTTGGCTGTAGTGGTTGCAATGCCTGGTCCCTATCTGGGTGATCATTGATACACATGTGGACCCTGGAAAATACTTCTGAGGTTTCTGCTTCAGGGGCCTTGGTTTCATTTCAAATCTATGCATTAGGTCTGAGTGTAATTTATGAAACACTTGCTTCATATCTCTCTTTTCTCTTTTTGTCACTTCTTTCTCCCCCCTCCCCTCTGCTTTCCTTAGAATTTCTTTCGGTTTTCTCCCATCTTCTATACCCCTTTATGTCTTGAACCTTATTAAGATCCTCTTCCAGGGTTGGGTCACTCTAGGCCACTCTAAGAATTGATAGAAACATTTAAACTGGAGCTCTATATAGTGTTATAGTTTAGACTGTAGAACATAGAATATCAAAACTTGACATGAATTTAGAGCCCAGAATAGAGAATGTCAGAGCTGGCGGGACTTCAGAGCACAGAATGATAAAGCTGGAGGGAACCTTGAATATTATTCAAATGACATTTGAGATCCTTTCAAGTTCTGGAATGGTGATTCTTATGGCCTGCTTCCCCGATTTTGTAGGCAGTGATACTGAGTTCCGATGAGAAATGACTTACTCTTGGTTACCTTTAGAAAGTATTCTCTCTGGACCTCAGTTTCCCCATCAATAAAATGAGAAGGTTGGACTAGATGACCTTGTGATTCTATTCTTTTTGTGTGTGTGTGTGTGTGTGTGTGTGTGTGTGTGTGTTTTGGAGGGAAGGACAACTGGGATTAAGTGACTTGCCCAATGACCTTGTGATTCTAGGTGGCACTCTAGTACTAGGGTACAGATCTCTTGATTCTTAAGCCATTGGTCTTTTCATACCATCTTAAGGTCATCCTTGGCCCTTGCTTGCTCTAACTGGGATTGCTCTGCCCAGTCTGGCTTCTGTATTTGGAATCAGGGGTCTTGGGTTCAGATCTTGGCTTTGTCACTTACCACCTGTGTTATCTTGTGAAAGTCACTTCTCTTCACTGAAAAGACCAGATAATTTTTGAGGTTTCTTCTAGCTCAACAAACTATTTATTCTATGAAGGGAAGAAACATTAATCTAGCACCCACTATGCATCAGACAGTGCTAAGAACATTTCACAAATGTTAGCTCATTCAATATTTGATCTTTTTAGATTGCATCAATTTTCATTACCATTAGTAAGAGACTCTTTTCCATGGATCTTTCTTGCTTGTTCCGTCATTTCAATTTTGTCCAACTCTTAGTTACCTCATTTGGGGTTTTCTTGGCAAAGATGCTGGAATGTTTTGCCATTCTTTCTTCAGCACATTTTATGGAAGAGGAAACAGGCAAATGAAGTTAAGTAACTTGTCCAGGGTCACACAGCTAATAAATGTCTGAGGCTGGATTTGAGCTCAGGGCTTTCTGACTCTAAGCCCAGCCATCTATCCACTGAACCACCTAGCTACTCTTTGGCTTTTTAGTTCTATTCAATTCAGCTCAACATTTGTTGATCTCCCATGTGCCAGACACTAAGTTAGGCACTGGCAATACAAAGACAAAAGCAAAATATTCCCTGCCCTGAAGGACCTTACATTTTGTAAGGGAGAGTATGGTACAATATCCATGCTGATTGTAAATATAGAAACAATTTTTTTCTTCTTCAGGTATTGAGAACCTCAAGATGGAATTCATTCACATGAATCTTTCTATCCCAGACAGGCAGTATGGTGCAGTAGAAATTGCATTGGATTGAGAATCAGAAAGGCTGGATTCAATCCCTGGCCTTTAGTGTTTGTATGACTTTGGGTGAACCAATTCAGCCATCAGAGCTTCTCATGTCTAAGATAGTGATTAAAGGATCACAGGCCAAGAACTGGAAAGCACTGCAGAGGCTATATTTACTCCAATGCCTTGTTTTCTAGATGGGGAAACTGAGTCCCAAGGTGGTGAAAATGACTTACTTGAGGTTACCCAGATTCTCCAACTCCAACCTCAGAGCTCTTTCTACTGGACCAAGCTTTGCCACTCAAATGCTCATCTGGTTCCATGTGTGTTTCTAATATATATTATATACATATGTAACATGTATATATTATGTTTATATACATTAAATATATTAAATATGATATATCTTATGTATAGTACACAAATATATACATTTATAAATATATATACACATATTTTATATATTATTTCTATGTTCTGTTAGAACCAGTGTAGACTAGAAGAAAAAAATGCTTGACCTCGAGTCATAGGACTGTGATTAAAATCCCATCTCTGACCCTTATTAGCTGTGTGACCACTTCATTATTTTATCCTTAGTTTCCTTATCCATAAAATGGGAATAGTATTAACTAGTCTATATCCCTCCCAGGTTTGTTGGGAGGAAAGCACTTTGAAAGTCTTTAAAGCACAGTATAGATGTGAGTCGTTCCAAAATTTAAAAAGGCACAGTCATAATATTAATGAATTAGATAACTAAGAGCCACTATTATTGTAACTCTAAGCAATGCTAAGTAATGTCTTATTTCTCTTGCAGATAGAAACATATATTTCTCCCCTCCTTCTCCAAACTAATTTGTCCATGACTAATGAGTATCCTTACTACCTATGTGTATCTGCTTGGCTGAGTGATTTCTTTCCAAGTGTTCTACAGTGAGAAGTACTGAGCTGAGTCAGCGCTGGTGAAGATCATTTTACATGCCATGCATATATTACCTGCTTGGAGATGATTAGCAATTGGAGCTGGAAGGGCTCTTGGAACCCACGGAGTCCAGCCCCCTCATTTTACAGAGGAGAAAACCAAAGCAAAATGAAATGAAATGGTTTGCTCAAGGTCACACAGGCAGCTATGTAGCAGAGAAGGGTTTGTATGCAGGTCTCTGGATTTCAAATCTGGTTGTTGTTGTGGGTCCTCCATTTTTAAAGAGGACCAATGACATCATGGGAGATGTCTTGACTCATATGTACATTGGATTTAATTGAGGTAGACGTGGGCAAAATCATCAGCCTCACTTTTGTCAAGAGCCATCAAAGTCAGGTGGGGAGACAAGAGTTGGGGAGACTGGCCCAAGATGCAGTGGGTGACCTTGGCATCTGAACGGGCTCTAAGTGCTCCTCAGCATCTGCTTCCACTGCCTTCCTGGCTGTTGGAACAAACTGTTCTCATCCGTTTTACTGGGGGAAAGTCTTCACATGCTTGGGGTAGACATTCACCAGTGGGTTTGGGGCCTGCTGGTTACCCTCTGATCACCCTCTGGTCTCTCTTTTATATGTATTCTTCATATAATCAAAGTTTCCAAAGTATCCATCATTTTAAGGGTTTTCCCTCACCATCTTTTAGAGATCACCCCATGAATTCCCCTTTTCCATCGTACTTCAGTCTCAAAACTAGGCTAGTTATTACAGATATAAGGAAGGACACTGCTCCATGGTAAAGTACCCAACTCCACATTCATTTATAGCCTCTTTTTTCTAGATTTGTCTAGGAATTTCTTTCCTGGGTCCATACTACCCCATTCCTCCAGGTGCCAGTTGCCCCCGGGAGTTCCAACTTCATCCTTCTCAGGTCAGGTAGACTTTTCACTCCTTGTTTTTTGTTTTCTTCTTCTAGATTATCTTTTATCTCCATTTATTTGCTTTCCTGGTCTAGCATTGCAATCAAATGGGACCTCCCTCAGAACATAGGCTGTCAGAGTTGGCAGAAACTTTAGAACAAAATATGCTGGGAGAGAGCTTAGAATATAAAATATCAAAGCTAGAAGAGGATTAGGACCATAGAATGCCAGAACTGAAAGGGACTATTGAACACTGAATGTTAGAACAGGGAGGGACTATGGAACACAGAATATTGGTTTTGGGAGGGACCTTAGAACACAGAATGTCAGAACAAGGAAGAATCTTAGAATAATCGAATAGGAAGTATCATAGGACAGAGACTGTTAGAACTGAAAGGAACTCTGGAGATCATCTTGACTGACCTCAGTTTTATGGAGAAGGAAAGTAAGACCTAGAAAGGGGAAGTGACTTGTCTAAGGTCATAAATAATATTAACAAATAATTATAATGTGTAATAATAATATATAATAAATAATTATAAATAATTATAATGTGTAATAATAAATATTAATGGTTAATAATATTAATAATGCTTGATGACTCACATTTATGTAGTACTCTGAGGTTCATAAAGAACGCCACATTGGGAATTCATTATAGGTGTGATTGTTCCTATTTTATGAATGAGGAAATGAAGACTGCCAATAGTAGAACTGGAGAAATCCTCTTGAGAAAGTTTCTTTGTAAAGACAGATGTTCTATCCAGTTCTTTTTCCTAAATGGCACCTTTTCCTTGTCCTAATTAGTTTTTTTTTTTAAGGGAGTGAGTGCGTCTTTTTCTCTCTTTCAAAGTTTATATCATTGCACTCTAAATATTTATGAACATCCATTTGGGGTTAACCTAATTCCTTTGTCTTCAAAGACTTTCCCACGAAGAGCTCATTTACAGGCCTGAAATCTGTCCTCTAACTGATGTTTATAGGATGTGTGTTAGATTTGTTTACACCTAGATCAGGAGGCTTTGGAAGGGGTTCCTGAATCTCTGAGCAGAGTTGGCTCCTGTTGCCCACCTTCTTTGCTAATTGAACTGTGTGGCAGCTGCCTTTCGAATGTCATAACAGCCTTGCTCATGGGAGTCTCCAGCCCTCATGCAGCTGCCAGATGTCATTAACCTAGACTGAAAGAGAGATTGAATTGGAAATGGCACTTGCCTCACACACAGCATCTTCTGCTTTCTTCTCATTTGTCTGAGGTGACTTTTATAGACTCCCAGAGCTCTAGGGGTGGGAGGTACCACTGAGGTCACTGAGTCACAGGAACATGGTCTTACTTTAAATGAGACCTTGGAGACCATCTAAACCTAATTCCCTCCTTTTATAGATGAAGAAACAGGTCTGGAATGCACTCCCTCCCATCTCTGAGAATTCCTAGTTTCCTTTAAGGCTCAGTTTTAGGACTACCTTGTTTTTTAAGCTTTTCCTAATCTACTCAACTTCTAGATCCTTCCCCAAATCACCTCGAGTCTATTTTGCATATAGCTATATAGTGGGCAGCTTTTCAGCCTCTTCCTCATGGAGCATGCCTGCAGCTGGATACATCTTGTACCTCCCATCAGGATACAAATTCCTGGAGGGTTGGGATTGTTTCACTTTTGATATTTTATCCCCCCCAAACCTAGCATAGGGCCTGAAACATTGCAGTTGCTTGAAAAAAATTTTTTGAGTGAATTAGTGAATGACTTGTCTAAGTTCACTTAATGAATAAGTGGCCAAACAGGATTAGAATTTAGATCCTGTAACTCCAAATTCAGTATTTTTTCATCCATCTCACTTTATAGATGGGGAAACTGAGGCCCAGAGAGAGGGCATATGACTTATTCAAGATCAAGATGATAGCATAGCCAGCACAAGAGCCCAGGCCTCCTACTCTCAAGGCAGAGTGATCTGGAGTTAAAAGGCCTGGGTTCAAATATCAACCCTGCTATGTTAAGTAAGTTTCTTCTGCTCTTTGAGATTCGATGTTCTCTTCTCTTAAATGAGGAGGTTGGATGAAGTAATGATGGCTGACATTTGCTGAGAGTTTTAAGAGTTTCAAGGGACTTTATATATACATACCCTTACATATATATACCCATAAGTACATACATACACCTACATATACACATACCTATAAGTACATGCATTCATACATATATACGTGTGTGTGTGTGTGTGTGTGTGTGTGATCTTGAGGCAGCTAGGTGGCTCAGTGGATAGAATGCTGGGCCTGGAGTCAACAAGACTCATTTTCCTGACTGCAAATCTACTAGCTGAGTGACCCTGGGCAAGTCACTTAACCCTGTTTGCCTCAGTTTCTTTCCTATCAAAATAGAGTGAAATGGCAAACTGTAAAGCCAAGCATGAGCAGCTTTCCAGAGGACTGCTGCTGTGAACAGCTTTTCAAGGTTCTGATTCTACAGCATAGTGAACTCTCTATTTATTCAGTAACAAATCAGAGCAAAACATTCACAGAAAACAAAGTACAGCATTCAAAATGTTATAACTTCACAATTTATCATTAAAATGGCCACATAGTTTTCACCAAAGTGGTCACATAGTTTTAAGCAAAAGATAATATTCATTTAGTAAGCCCTTCATTTAGCAAATCCTTAATTCAATCACCCTTAAGGAGGCAAGCCTCCTTAATTGAGACAAAGTACAAGGTCAAAGTTCTCCACCCATGGGGTACAATCATGTTACAATACTACTCAGTACCCTCTTAGGGGGTAGTGGAAAGTAAAAAGGCCATCCACCCCTAGGTCACAAGTAAGTTACAGTTTCATCAGTTAGCATTAAATACCCAAGGAGAGGTCTTTTCATCTTGACTTGAGGCAGGCTCTCAGCTTCCATGGTTCCTCTTCCCTGGTCCCAGCTCCTGCGCAAATCTAACCAACTCCCACCTGAGTCCAAAGGTAGACAGCTCCCAGCTCTTTGTCTAGCTCTTCATGCAGTTCCTGTTCCAGAAGCTCATGGTGTCTAGTTCACCTCAAGTCCTTATTCAAATACCAGGAAATCGAATCCCAGAACCAGAAAGTCAAAGTCATTACAGTAACCATGAAGTTGGTATGCATGGATAATGCAGTAAACACCCACATTTCCAAGCCTTCACAATAGAACGGGTTCCCTCAAGCAGGGATCCTCCTCTCTCACTCATGGTAGCTCCTCAGCAGAAGTTCCCAGAAGAAAGATCTCAGCAGGAGTTCTAGATGGCTCTCAGAAGAAACTCCACCACCACAAGTTCTGTTCTCAAAATCAAAATCACTTTCTCCAGCCTGGGCCTCTCCTCCTAAGCCTCCATGAGGCTTACTCCAAGAAGTTCAGTCTCAGTTCTCAGTTCTCATTTCTCTTCTCAGTTCAGTCCTCAGTCCAGCAGTAGCAGCCCAGGCTCCAGATGCTCTCTGGGAGAAATTCTGGCCTTCCTTCCTGTTACAACAGGAAGTTCCTTCCACTGTGGGATTCACAAGTTCTGTATGTAATATTTGATACAATCACACTTGAAACAAGGTGCTAAGTGCTTGCCAATACAAGGGAATTTTCAGATTACATTACTATTGCACAAACCACTCCAGTATCTTTCCCAAGAAAACCCCAAATGGAGCCACAAGGAGTAGAACATGACTGAAACCACCAAACAACAACAATGTGTGATCTTCGTGACAATCCCATGTGATATGTCCTATAATCATTATTATTCCCATTTTACAGATAAGGAAACTGAGGATCAAAGAAATTTCAGTAACTTGCCCATGATCACATTCTCAGCCAGTGTCAGAGGTGAGATTCGAGCCCAGGTCTTCCCTAATTCCAAGTTTAGCATGATTTCCACTACCCCACGATGACTCCCTTGGTCTCTTTGGGCCCTTCCCACTCTAAATCCTATGACCCTTCCAGCATGTTTTCAGTACCTCATACATTTACCGCTAGCTACATATTGTCTGGCATATGCCAGACCGTGGATTCCCCTGGACCAGGGGCTATCCCTTAGCTACACTTTGTATGTCCCAGAAGAACCTAGCCCTGCATCCAGGAAGTACTTAAGATGTATGTATTCAAGATACAGATTCTTTTTTTTGTCTTTGTCTTCCCCATAAGGCTCTAAACTGGGAAATTCTGCTTGATGGAGATCAAAGGCTCACAGATTGAAAGCTGCCTCAAGTCATCTAGTCCATCTGCCAGAAATATGAAGTGATATGCCCAAGTTGACAGCTGATACATTACAGAGCCAAGGGTTGATCACAGGCCTCTTGAATCTAGGTCTAGTGTTCCTTCATTCGCCATGATGGGCTAGGTCACTTACACTGGATTACCCAGATGATAAGAGGTCATATTTAATATTTATTTTTTTTTTTAGGAGCGTATGTGACTTGACCAGGGTCACACAGCTAGGAAGTGTCTGAGGTCACATTTGAACTCAGACCCTCCTGAGTCCAGGGCCAGTGCTCTATGCACTGGTGGTGCCACCTAGTGGCTGTCATCTTTGAACCAAATCTCCTAATTCCAAGTTGAGTTCAGTGAGGCAGTTCATAAGTTAGAGTTAAAAGAGACCTCAGAAATCATCTATTCATACTTCCTTGGGCTCTGTTCTCATCTGTCAGAGGGATCCTAATAGTCTCCCCCCCTCACCTTATTTTTATAGGGGAAGTGCCTTACCAAACTCATATAGCAGGTAAAATGCAAAACTGGTATTCAAACCCAGGTCTTTGGATTCCAAATCTAAACCTCTTCCTACTCCACTAAGGTGCCTCTCAAATCTGGGCCAATTCCATACCTGATAACCTAAAAGATTTTCTAAGTGGGTTGAGATAGCAGGGGAAAAAAGTCATTTCTTTTTTCCTCATAATTTTCTTTCTGCAAACAACCCTAAACACTTTACAAGCTTTGTCTTTTAATCCCTATGCTGGCCTGGTGAGGAAGCCAGTGGGTATTTTTGTATTACCATTTCCAAGGCTTTATTTTGATAACTCCAATGAATCAACCCTAAGCTCATTATGATAGTATGGCCACATCCCTAATAATACTCTATTGCTGGGACCGACACATTCAGGCGATATTACAAATATCCGGAAGTATGGTTGGACTCGGATTAACAAAAACTCTCAATTATCTATTCTGGTTTTTCTTGAGCCCACTTTGAAGCAAAGGGTGAAAATGAAAAATGTGAGAGTGACTTGCATATATTCTCTTGTATTATTGTGTCTGTGTATGCATCATATACTGTATGAGCCTAGAAGCTCGATAAGGGCAGGTGTTGTGTCATGTCTTAACTGAGCATTGTTTCCCGCAGTACTTAGCACAGAGCTCTGTACCGATTAGATTCTTAATAAATGTTTTAGATTGTATATATATTATTCTCCTCTATTGGATGGATTATAACTTCCGTAAGTGCTAGAATGGTGTCTTAACTAAACTTTACAAGTCCTGAGCTGGAGATAAAGCAAGAGGATGTGGGCTGTGGTCTCAGGGAACTTAGAATGGGTAGGAATAAGGGGTATTAACACACATGTAAGATATGCATGTAGTGGAATACTACTGTGTCATAAGAAATGGCAAAAGGGATGGTTTTAGATAAATCTGGCAAGATTTGTATTAACTCACTCAGAGTGAAAGGAGCAGAGCCAGGAGAGCAATTTAAATAATTACAACATTGGAAAAATACTGCCCCCCCCCCCCCACCAAAACCAACTTAGAAAGTCTCAAGTACTCTGATCAGTGCTACATCCAATCATAATTCTAGAGAATCAGTCATGAAGCATTACTACCACCTCCTATCAGAAGGGTGATAGGCTCAAGATATGAAATAAGACTTACAGCTTTTGGAAATGGCGGAACTAGTTTTGCTTGAAATTTATACATATATATGTATGTGTGTGTGTACATATATGTATATTGTATATATACTTACATAGTTATGTGGGCTTTGTTATCCTTTTTCCCCATTAGGGTTGGGAGGGGGCAACCAGAGGAAGAAAAATGTTTATTAATTGAAAAAAATTGGAAGACATGCAGTGATGCAGTGTGGTAGCGTAGAAATAACAATGTATTTGAAGTTAAAGTGTTTCTTGTTGTTCACTTGTTTCACTCACATCTGACTATATGTGACCCTATTTGGGAGTTTTCTTGGCAAAGATATTGGAGTGGTTTGCCATTTCCTTCTCCAGTTCATTTTACAGATTAGGAAACTGAGGTGAACAGGCCTAAGTGACTTGCCCAGGGTCACACAGCTAGTAAGTGTCTGAGGCCAGATTTGAACTTAAAAAGATGAGTCTTCCAGACTCCAGGCCCAGTGTTCTATCCACTGCATCACCTAACCATGCAATGAAGTTAGAACCCAGGCTCTGTTGCTCATCAACTGTGAATAATTTTTTGAGTGTGAAGAGATACGTCAAGAAAACAAGTGTTAAAAATGGGTCTTCTCGTGGGAAAAGGTCCCATATGTGCAAAAATATTTATTGCAGCTCTCTTTGTGGTTGCAAAAAACTGGAAATATAGGGGATGCCCATCAATTGGGGAATGGCTGAACAAGCTATGGTATATGAATGTAATGGAATACTATTGTGCTATAAGAAATGGGAAGGAGACAGACTTCATAATTACCTGGAGAGGCTTATACGGAC
>CM053592.1:137992089-138006116 GCA_028646515.1 Pseudochirops corinnae
AGCCGACTTTAGTGGGAAGTATCTTTGTGTGCTTTTGAAGTTCTAGGATTGGTCCAGAGTCCTATTCCATGGGTATTTTGGGGTGGCTATGTGAGAGCTGCGATATATTGCTGCTGCTACGCCGCCATCTTGGCTCCGCCCCGAACTCAAGTCTTCTTGATGAGAAGTCTAACACTCTATCTACTGTCTAGCTTTTCTATGTGCTTCATAACAGTCTACCTATATAACTACCACCTATGCCAGAGAAATTTTATACCAGTGTTAACTGTTCATATTCATACATTTTTATTATTTTACATTATTGATACAAGTTAATACTGTGGGAGTAAAGTAGTGAAGGCACTTGCCTCTTTAGGACATGGATTTCTCCTCTAAAATAAGGGAGTTGGAAAAGATGATATTTAAAGCTCCATAGAGCTCTAAATCTGTCATCCTAGAATTTGCCACCAATACCTCCCTGTGGCCTGGAGGTGACCTGAAGGCTGGGGAAGTGGGAGAAAAATTCAAGAATATTCTGTTGAGTTTGAAGGGCATTGAGTAGGGACTAGGCAGACATTCGAGAGAGCCTGCCTTGGTCATCAGCAGAAGACTGAATCTAACTGTTATTGGGCCACATTAGTTCATGAAGAATAAACCACAGACCTGTTGTGAACTGTGTTTGAAGAACCCAATACAATGAAACCATCGTCTTTTGAGACAATATACCTATGTTTAAGGAGTACCTTTGGTGCTACTGAATAAAATGCATGGCCTCTGTCTCAGGCAGAAGAATAACATTAGCTGCTATTTATTTATGTGCACATTAAAAGACTTTTAATGACTGAGGCCTTCATTCCACTGAGGCCCTCCTTCCCTGTTGTACAATTTATGTAAATGCTGGTGATTGCCCAAACTAATCAAACCAAGGGCAAAAGCAATCAGTCTTTCTTATCCAAGGTGAGGCTTCCAGATGCACTTTAACCAGTCCCTGAGTGCCAGCTTCTGTGAAATATAGGGGCTTGTGTTTAGAGCTAATTTGGTTTGCAGCTATCACTGTCCTGTCTAGGACAGGATGGCAGGAGAGTCCTACACAGTCCATTTTGTATATCTTGGTACGCTGTATCTTGGTTGGTGCTCGAGGAAGAAATGCTTGTTGATGATGATGATGATGATGAAGAAGAAGTGATTTTTGAATGGATGAATGAATAAAAGAATGGTATAGCAGAAAGCTTTCAATAGAAATGCAGATGTAGGGATGCAGGCTGGTCTTTGTTTTGAGCTTTACCCAACCGCTAAAACTACCACCATCCTCCTGTAGTCATTTCAGTTCAGCGCATCCAGGCTTTGTTATCAACTAACATTTCTGAAGTGCTTTATAGGTCCCAAAATGCCTTCATGTGCATTACCTTCTTTGGTCCTTTCATAGGTAGAAAGGTCAAGTGCCCATTTTCTAGATGAGAAAACAGACTTGGATCAGTGCCATGACTGGCAGTTTGCTACCTGGCTGGTGACTGGTGTTAGTCTGTATCCCTAGCAGCCTGTGATGTGGGGTAGGGTAGTGAGGGGAAGCGGGTCTGCAGCTAGAGTTAGAAGACCTGCATTGCATTGCACTCCAGGGCAAGTTCTTTTCAGGCTCTAAAATAAGGGCATTTGTCTATTTGGCTTCTCAGCTTCCTTCCATCTCTAGTATTCTTTTATCTATTCTATTATCACCTCCATTTTGTAGATGGGGAAATTGAGATTTGATGATAGTATTAAGGGACTGGGAAGGCATGGTGTAAGGGAAAAGTGGGTTTGGAAACACAGGAACTGGGTTCAAATTCCAAGTCTGATGCCTATTGTTGTTGTTGCTTGTCCTTTGGACTTTAAGAGGTTCAAAATGGTGTTATGATATTAGGGTCAGTGTATGATGTGTCTGGCTGTAGCTGATTATACCAGTATAAGCTTGTAAGATTTTAGCACTGATCTGGTAAAATAGTCTGATGATCATTTAGGAGGGAGATGTCTCTAAATTTGTGCATCTCACATTTCTTTTGAGCTACTGTCTGATTTGCTCATATAAAGCTGTACCTAGAGACAGGAAGCCCTGAGTTTAAATCCACCTTGAGATTCTAGCTGAATATTCATAAGTAAGTAACTTGACCTCTGTCTCAGTTTCTTCATCTGTCAAATGGGGATAATAACAGCACAGACCTCCCAGGGCCATTGTGAGACTCAAATGAGATAATATTGATAATGCACTTTGTGAATCTTAAAGAACTTGATAAATACTAGCTATTGTTGCTATTATTATTATTATTTCTACAACAACTACTGCTATTATATTACTACTACTACTACTACTACTGCTACTACTACTTGAGTTAACTTGGACAAGCCACTTAATCCTTCCAGTCCTCTATTTCCTTATCTATAAATTGAGGCAGATCATTTCTGGGATGCCCTCTAGTTCTAAATCCTAGGATTCTATAGTTTGCTTAAAGTTACATAGATAAGTGATAGATACATAAAACTGAGTATTCAATAGAATGGTAAATAGGAATGTAAGATGCCATCCCTGTCTTCATTTTGTCTACCCAGGAACCAATTAAGAAAATAAGATAAAGCATTGCTTGATAAAGCACTTCTTGTGCAATACCAACAAATAAGACAGGAGTTAAAAGAAGGGGAATATTGTTATGACCTGGATGTAGTTGGCTTCTAGATCCTGTCTGGGCTTTGAGGGATTTGTAGTGTTTAAGTGGGGAGAGGGGACAAAGGAAGACATTCCTTTTAGAAGCCCATTTGGGAGTAATGATGAGAGGATAAACCCGAGATATAAAAACCTGGAATTCTAGTTACATCGCTTCCATGGATCTACTGTGTGATATGAGCAGATCTCTAACTCTGGGTAATAGTTTCTTCATCAACATGAGGAGGTTGAGCTAAATGATCTTGAATTTCCTATCCAGTTCTAATAATTTATGTCCTAAAATATGTTCTGCTCTAATATCCTGAGTTTTGAAGTTCCGTTTAGTTCTAACATTCTAGGTCCTAAGCTCTAAAATTTCTGTATTCTAAAGGCTCTTCCCAATATAATATCCTGTGACTGTATGACAGCTTGAATGAGGGTGCAGGGAAGAGAAGCAGCAACGTGTATTTGTGGATGAATGAGGAGACTGGTCTTGTTTGAAAGGCCAATCAGACTGTCCAAGGCTAGTCTAGATGGAGCAGTTAAGGATAGGAATTCTTTGTAATCAGAGTATTTCCTCCACATTCATCACTACCTGCTAAGGAATCTCTGGGACATAAATAGTTTAGTTGGTTTCTGCATTTGGTCAGCAGCATGAAATCCTGATTCTGTGATTTCTATTCTATTTACAAAACACACTGGACTAGAGGATGTTTCTCAGTTTCATCCTGCCCTCTCCTGCTTTTGTCAGTTCAAGAATTTGAGCTTTTCTGTCTGGAATCCACTCAGTCATCATCTCTGTCTTTCTTTCTTAAAAGTGTGAAAGGCCATGATGTCATCCTTAACCCCCCAGCCCAAAGAATATCCTCCCCCTCTTCCTCCTCCTCCTCTTCCTCCTCCTCCAATTTTTCTACAAGCCTTGTCTTGATCACTGCCCCATCACATTCTACCTTATACTCATCTGCATTTGTCATTCACACATATACAACTAACTACTACTCTTTCAGTAAATTATAAGCTGCTTGAAAGCAGAGGCTATTATTTTTAACTTGAAATCCATTGTATAGTGGATAGAATTTGCCTTGGAGCCCAGAAGACCTAGATTCAAGTCCCACTTCTGACACCTACTTCTTGTGTGACCTGGGAAAATTAATTAACCTTTCGGTGTTCTAGTCAACCCTACAATTGTAGGTTGCATAGAAGTGCTGACATGCATGGGCAGAAGGAATTCCCTCATCTGGAAATTCCCTGTAGTAGTGACATCATAGGTCCAGTCCCTATCTCTAGCTCCAGTTCCTAGCACTTAACAAATGTTATTGAATAAATGCATGAATGCTTTTTGCACCTATTTCTAAGTAGGCAAAGTAGCAAATTGGCAGCAGCTAATTGATACTCTTCCCAAGGGATTCAGAGGTAAAGGTAGAAGGGCCTCTACAGTCTAATGAGCTGCAGGTGGGTGGGGCAAGGGGACCTAGGTTATGAGGATAGGACTATTTCATACAGGAAATCCATTTACACAGTGTCAGACACATCTAGAGTTTCAAGATTCTAATTTTTCAAATCAATTCCTGCCTGTTTTGCTTTGAGGAAATCAAGGAAGATAACTGTAAATTGATGCCCAAATCATGTTATATTGGGTATGCTCTTTTAATAAAGTGGAGGAAGGGGTTTGGAGACAGTTTCCATCTTTGT
Source organism: Pseudochirops corinnae (assembly GCA_028646515.1). NCBI lineage: Eukaryota > Metazoa > Chordata > Mammalia > Diprotodontia > Pseudocheiridae > Pseudochirops > Pseudochirops corinnae. The sequence goes on from CM053592.1 coordinate 137,996,432, forward strand.
TTGAACCTATACTCATTGATAAGACTCAGACCCAGACTACTGCTACTACCACCACCATTGCTACCACTATTATTACTACTACTACCACCACCAGTTATATGGTGCTTTAAGCTTCACTGAGCCACTAATATATCATTTTCTCCTCACAACAACCTCAAAAGGTCACTGTTTTTATTACCTCTTATTTACAGATAAGGAAACTGAGGCAGGCAGAGGTTAAGTGACTTGCCTAGGCTCACAAAACTAGTAAATATTTGAAGTCAAATTTGAACCCAGGTCCTCTTGACTCCAGGTCTAACATGCTACTCATTTCATTATCTTAATTGCCTTTATATAGAGACCCCACAGCAAGTGGGAAAACCAAGGAGTTAAGAAAATCAGTTCACATGGGATTGAGATCACAGATTTAGATCTGGAAGGTACTTTAAAGGCTATCTGCTCCAAACCCTTCAATTTATAGATGAGGAAAATGTAGCCCAGGGAGGCTGGATTACTTGTTTCAGAGGCAGATAGAAAATCGGTTTCTCTGATTTCAGAGCGAGTGTTCTTTCCAGCTGTCCTGTACTGCCTCCCAATCCAAGAGAGGCTTCTGATGAACTAGGGTGTCAGTCTTCCTCTCCAGAAGCAGACATCATTCTAAGAGGACAGAATCAAGGGAAAGAGAGTGGAGCTCTCTTGGCTGTTACTAAAAACAATCTTCCTGATATGTAGCTATAAATATTTCATTTCCCTCTTCCCAAATCGACAGTGATGTCCTACTGCCTGTAGGTAGAAAAGATATACTCCTTCCTCTGCTTTCTGATTTCTGTTTCCTTTTGGGGAAGCCTTATGTTATTGAGGTAGACACTCCCCTTTGTTCCATTGGCCACAAAGGTGGCTGAAACAGGTGCTGTGGAGCACTTGCAGCTTGGTCAGACATTGAAGATTCCAAGATCATCTGCTGCATCCCAGGCCATCTCTAGGCATCATGACTTTCATCTTGCCCCGGGGCTCTGATGACTCAGGAAGAGCGTGAGGCTGATGCATTTGTGCAACTCTGACTTACTTAAATCTAATTCATGCGTGAGTCAAGGCATCACCCCATGATGTCATTGGTCAGAAACAAAACATCAATAACAACGTCTACCTTGGTAGAATTATTTCTCATTATCCCTTTTACACATTCTTTGTTCCTGGCAAACAGGATTTCTCATTGGTCTCCGAATCGTATTCTGTATCCTTCATTCCCCTAAAATATCTCAATGTCAGTAATGCTTTTCCTTTTCAGCACCAGGACTGGGGAGGAACCACAGACAGGTTGAAGGGAATTCAGAATGTCTAGCCTAGAGAAGGAACTCAGGGTATTGGAAAACAGTCTTCAAGTATTTGGAGGGCTACCATGTAGAAGTTAATTTCATTTTGCTCTTATTGGCCCCAGAGGGCAGAATTAGGGGCAGGCATTACACAGGGGGCGGATTTTGGTTAAATATAAAGAACTCTGTAAAGCTATCCAATAATGGAAGAGGCTGCTTCATAACATAATGAGCTCCCCATCTACTGAGGTATTCAAGCAGAGGTTGGACAACCACCAGACAGGGATGTTACAAAAGGGATTCCACAGCTCAGACTTTCTGGGAGTCTTGCCTGATGTGCTATATTTTGAGTAAATATTTCAAAAGTCAACATATTCTGTTCTGTGGAAACTGATCCAATTCCCTTTTTATTTGTTCACATTATTTTATGATTTTACTAATTCAAACCTCATTTTTCAAATTGATAGTGATAGAGTAGCCATTTATATAAGGAAAACAATAATGATTGATCTTTTTACAAAACTTTATTTCTTACATGAACAACAAATACTTGAGTTAAATTCTTTCTTTTATACTATATAGCAACCTTCTGAATTAGACATAGTACCATTAGCTCCATTTTACAAATGAGGGAATTGAGGCTAATTGATCAGATTTGAATCCAGATCTCATACCTGACTTGAAGTCCAACATTCTATTCACACCAAATACTACCTGTATATAGCCTAGGCTGCTCCATGGAGGCTTGTGCGCCATGTCTAATAATAAGTTGTAGAACATTAGTATCCTACTTTGAAGGTTGTGATGCTCTTTTCAAACAATCCTTTGAAGTAGGTCAAATACTGAAGCTAAAGCTTAAATAGTTTGACCACATAATGAGAAGACAAGACTTATTGGAAAAGATCCTGATATCAGGGAAAACTGAAGGCAGAAGGAGAAGGGGACAAATAGAGAATGAGATGGATAGATAGTGTCATGGAAGCAATGAACATGAGCTTGGACAGATTTGGGGAGATAGTAGAGCATACAAGGGTCTGGCTTACTATGGTCTAAGGGGTCAGAAAGAGTCAAACATGACTGAATGACTTAACAACAATAGCAAAAAAAAACAAGGTAGTAGGCTAGATTTCTAGTCTTTGTCTTCTGGGTTCCTCCCTTGCCTGGCTTCTAGAGTTGCGCCTTTTATATCTAACTGTTCCTGTGACCTTCAGTCCACTCGTAAATGTCAGATTCTCTGTCACCTAAAATTGAAATTCTTGAAGGTGAATACTTTAAACAGCTGTGTAAATAGGGGACTAAAGGACTCTCACATCAAATTAAAGATGTCAGATGGAGGAATTTCCCCAAGGAGAGAGGGATTTCCCCAGACAGTGATTGGGGGAAGGAGAAGATATTGGATTTTTTTTTTTTTCATATTGAAGGCATTATAGACTGCTTACAGGAAAGGATTTGACTGCTGGATTCATACTGCTGGTTTTGCATGCTGGTTCTGCAAATGACGTGACTTTGGTCAAGTCACCTCTCTCTGAACTACGATTTTCTTTTTCTTTTTTTTTTTAACTATGATTTTCTCATCTATAAAATGGGATGGGGGAGGTCTAGCTCTTTAAGTCATGTGAAATCCTACAAAACCTAAAGCAACTCCAGGTCCCTTTGCTCTCAGGATATAGACAGTCTATTGACTATATACTTTGCAAGTCAAATGAGGATGTATTTGCCTAAAGCCCATTTGATGAATAGATGTTGCTGTGATTCTAGGGGAGCTTGAAATGAGCTAGATCTCTCTCCCTCTGTCTCTGTCTTTCTGTGTGTGCGTGTGTGTGTGTGTGTGTGTGTGTGTGTGTGTGTCTGGCTAAGCTATACTAGAGGGAAGTATAGTAGTTTAGGGGAAAGAACACCGAGAATAAAATGACCTTGGTTGTAGTTCTGCTCTACCCTCAGCTTACTATGTGACTTTAGTGATTTCACTTGTCTGGGACTCAGTTTCCATATCTGTAAAATGACAAAATTGGCTTATGATGACTAAGGTCATATCCAAAGCTGATGGTCTTTGCTCTGTGTTCTAAAGACCCATTCTCTGCTGTCACCTCTTTTCTAGTTCTAACATTGCATGTTCTATAGTCTAAGATCCTGTCTGTCTCTAACATTTTACCTTCTTTATACATTCAAGTTCCCTTTGAACTATGACATTCTATGTGATCTGTGCAAATTGGCCCAGAGTTTAGCTCTGATGGGAAAAAAGAAAAACACTCTGGGTTCCCTAATCTAAGTAAGCAGGTAATATTTTGTTTTGTGTAGCAGGCTGAGTGAGGGGGTATCATTCGTGCAGGTGGTGTTTGGATGCTAATGTTTCTAAGGCAGAGTCATGAAATGATATTTACTGAATGCAAATGGCATTGAGAATTTATTTGACTGCTTTGCTGTTTATTCTCTTACTGTACATGCCCAGATTTATGAAGCATACGGGCCTTCTCTTTAAACAATCCCTCAAGAGCTCTGAATTGCAAATTAGTTCCTTGAAATATCAGCTGTATATAGTCTGCATTTAATAAATTCAGTTATTAAGGAAGCAAGCAATTGATTATTCAATTAGTGTGGATCAAGAACCAGCCTTCCCAGAAAGCTAGATGAGAATGGATGGGGTGGGGAAGAATCTTTCGATCCACATCTTTTAATAGTGAAGAGTAGTATAGAGACTGCAGACTAGGCTAGACAAAATGAGGCTTTTTTTCTGAAAGGGTCCTGCAATAATAGTGAAATTACAAAGCAAACAAACGGAAAATCTGTTTCATTTGATTTGTGCACGATCGGGGAATTTGCATTATGTAAGAATTACAATTTGCATTTCATTCCAGGAAAAAACAATATTGATAAATACATTTTATGTGTGTATAAAGTGGATTTGAGCAAGATATATGAGTCCTGAGAATGAAGGGCTATGTGATCAAATTACCATTACAGAAACTGGGTGTTAAGGTCGTAAGGGAAACTCACAAGTGTACAGCGTTCCAAAGTGGGCTTGGGGTGGGTGGGTGGGAATTGCTTTTGGATTCATTCGTTCATGCCCATAGCCTACTTCTGGCTTCCCAGGAATCTTCTGGGATCTCCAGCTGGGTTTTAGTGCATCTCTTCATGCTCTATCTTTCTCCACACCCCTCCCCTCTTCTCTAGTCCAGCCACTTCCCATCCCACCATGAACTACATCTTGCAAATTCATGACCAACGCAGGTTTTCTTCATACCGGGAAGAGAATCTGGGAAGTTCCCAGAAGCTCTTGTCTCAAGCTTGTCCTCAATTTCCCCTCAGCCTTCTTGTCTTTAAGTCATTCTCTATAGCTTGTCTCTACTCTCTCTTCCTCTTCTTCCCTTGTTCAGGTTCCACCCATCCTTTAGAGTTCAAGTGCTTTGAACTTTAAAGTGCACTATAAATGTAAGTTATTGAGGAGTATTGTGGTGGTGGGGAAATATACTGGATTCGGAGTCTCAGAAGCCTTGGGTTTGTGACCTAGTTCTGAAACTTACTTAGAAAACCTGGAAGTGAAGCTGACCTCTGGCAACTACTAATCTTGTGATCATGGACAATTCACTTTCCTCTTTTGAGCTTCCTTTCTTCATCTCTAGAGTGTAGATAATGATACTTGTAATAATAATAAAAATAATAATAACAACTGACATTTATATACAGCTTGCTTTACAATTATCTCATCTGATCTTCACAACAACCTTTGGAGGTAGGAGCTATTATTATCCCCATTTTACAGATGTGGGGACTGAGACAAATAGAAATTAAATGACTTGCCCAGGGTCACACAGCTAGTAAGTGTCTGAAGCTGTATTTGAACTCATGTTGTCCCGAACACAGACCTGGGACACTTTCTTCTGCACTATCTAATTATTTCAATGAGTTATACCAGTGGTTCTCAACCTTCCTAATGCCGTGACCCTTTAATACAGTTCCTCATGTTGTGGTGACCCCCAACCATAAAATTATTTTCATTGCTACTTCATAACTAATTTTGCTACTGTTATGAATCGTAATGTAAATATCTGATATGCAGGATGTATTTTCATTGTTACAAATTGAACATAACCCATAGGTTGAGAACCGCTGAGGTATACACTGTAGAAATGTGGATTACTGTTAACTTAAATGTCAATTCCCTGAGAAAACCTTCCCTGACCTTCCTAAAACGAAAAATGACCTTCATCATTAGACCTGACATAGTACTTTTGTTCTTCATTTTTTTAATACATTTATCATGAAATACTGTCTTAGAAATGTCTGTGTTGTCTTATCCTGCCACTAGACTACATGCTCCATGACAACAGGAACTACGACCTACTTTATTTAAACTTAAATCTTTCTTGGGCTTAACATCGTGCTCTGGGCACAGTGGGGACTTAAAACCTTCCCAGTGTGTTGTTTGGTGCACTCTTAGGTCCCTCCCCATCGTGGCCACTTTTGGAGCCCTAGCTCTGCACCTTTTATGTCTCTAATTTTTCCAGTAACCACCTGTCCCCTTTAAAGAAAGTGGTAACTCCAAAGTACTCTTGCAGACATCCTTATTTTGCCTTCCCGTGGAAGAGGAAGTTCCTTCTTTGGGCTGATCTGTGGCAATGTTGTGAAGGGGTAGGCACCTATCTCTTATTCATGCCCCTTTCCTTCCCTCCTCTATAGAGAAAATCACCTTGAGCCAGGGTCTCAGATGCTGGAAATTTGTAGTTAAAAGGGTTAGATTTGACACTGGAAGATCTGGGCTATAGTCAAGACTGTGGCACTTATCTTCTGTACTGCCTTGAGTTAACCAATTACCAAGTATTAATTGAGCACCAAGGATGAGCCAGGTATTGAATAGCTAGCAAGGGAAGTCTATACTGAGGTTACAAAGCAAAAATGAATGGTCCTTTCCCTCAAGGAGCTCATAGGTTTATTTGGGGAGATAATATATTTATGTGCATGTGTGTATGCATAAAGAACAGACACAAAATTAATTTAAGGTATTGGGTCAGAATGTTTCTCTTCTGCCCTCAGTTTCCTCACCTGGAAAATTAATAGTTGGACTAGAAGGTCTCTAAAGACCTGAAATTCTATGGACACTAGGGCTTGATAGAGATAGTGGGTAGTCAAAAGTGCTGTTGAACTGCAGTCATGAAACTGAAAGGTGCTGGCTCCTTGGAACAAAAGCTATGATAAATCTGGACACCATAACTAAAAGACAGATTTATCACCTTACTGACAAAGGTCAGTATGGTCAAAGCTATGCTTCCACCCCACCTACACTCCCACCCCAGTAACAAGGGATGGCTGTGAGAGTTGGACTATAAGGAAAACTGAGTGGCACAGAATTGATGCTTTCAAACTGTGATATGGAAGAAGACTTTTGAGAGTCCCTTGGACAGCAAAGAGATCAAATCAGTCAACACAAAAGAAATTGTCAGACTACTTACTGGAAGTTAAACTATAAAAGCTGAAGCTTAAATACTTTGACCACATAATGAGAAGGTTGGACTCATTGGAAAAGACCCTGATACTGGGAAAGATTGAAAGCAATAGGAGAAGGAGACAGCAGAGGATGAGATGCATAGACAATATCATGGAAACAATGAACATAAACTTGGACAGACTTTGAGAGGTAGTAGAGGATAGAAAGACCTGGTATGCTTTTTTTCATAAGGTTGCAAAAAGTCAGACACAACTGAATAAAAACAAGACTAATTTCAAACTATTTTCTGATTTATCATACACTTTCATGTTCTCCTTGACTTCTTATACAGTAGCTCTCTCTGTGGCAATATATTTATTTTTCTACCATTAAATATGCAAATTTTTGTGCATCTGAAAAAAAAAGTGCTGTTGAAGGTGCTTGAGGAAGTTGTGAGGACAATGGGAGGGGTGGAGAGGCTCCAGATCCTCTTAAGGCTCAGTCATCCCTACACTGTGACCTTCAATAATTCACTCTCCACTCTGGGCTTCCATTTCTGAATTTGTGGAATGAGGGGGTTGATTAGACAATGCCCAAGGCCCCTTTCTGGTCCTAAATTTGCATGGTCCAAGAGAGAGCTTAAGTGAAGAGAAATGCAGAATTATTCTGGTCTAGTCTTTTCCCCACAGTGAACCAAACAATAGCTTTCCCCTTAGGGTTTAAGCTGAAATTCTCCTCGGGATGCCTTTGGAATTTCCTCCATGGCACACACTCAAAACATGGGAGCTTAACATAGTGGCCCTGTGTTCTGAAAAGTCTGAGAAAACAACTTTGGCCAGAGAGGAGGCACTTCAGGGGATGCTTTTCCTTTAGCCTCCAGAATGCTTTTAATTTGTTTGCTTTTAGTCTTAGACCTGCTCTGGCTTACATTTAATTGCAGAAATATCCAGAGCCTCCCTCTCACCTCCTGTCTCCTATTTTTTAAAGAGTGAGAGAATAGGAAACTTTCATCATGGACTGAGCACAGTTCAGTCTCTGGTATTAATGCCTTTGCAAAATGGTTTTGCTTTCGGAGATTTTGCATGAATGAGCGAGTGCATGCACATATTCATATGCAAGCATGTGTGTTTGTGTGTGGGCATGCATGCGTGTGAGTGAAACCCCATATATCTCCCAAGTAGCCAGTCTAGCTGTTCTCTTTTGATCCTTGGGTTAATAAATTCTAGTCACACCTGGGTTCCTCAAGGGGCATATTTTGTCAAATACCCATCAATCACTTAATCTCCTTTACTTGTGTGAATTTTCAAAAGGGTTCACAACTTGCTTCTAAAGAGACTATTAACTACAAGAAGCAAGGGTGGCTTTTGCTGGTGTCCCTGAATTCTCTGGCAGCTGACTTTTTTTAGAGCATGGGCCAAGGCCATTTGTGCTAACCCTTTGGAGCAAGGGTTGGGACGGAAGCTTTGAAGAGCTGTCAGTCAGGTTCACCCTGATTTTCTTCCATATTCCTTTGGCTCCTCCAACTTATACACAAAGCAAATAGTCAGAGTGTTATATAGCTCTAGATAGCTTGAAGTTGTTATGGGTAGATGATAGCAGGCAAATCCCTATAAAGGACCTTAGAAATGGGAATTATTTTAGTATTGAAGATAGTGAGCACTTATTAAATGTTTGCCGAATAAATGAATGAACTGATGAAATTGTAGACATGGAACTATGTAAATAGAATCGCTATAATTCAGGCTTATTCTCTTGGTTTGGCAAATCACTTGGCATCTGCGTAAGAAACGAGATGGTTTGATGGGAAAATCACTGCATTTGGAGTTGGAAAACGGAGGTTCAAGCACTGGCTTTGCTGGTTATTCCCCGTGTAGCTTTTGGAAAGACACACAATCTGTCTGCGCTTCAGCCTCCTCAGTAAAGTGAAGGGCTGAGATTACATCACTGTGGTGCAAATCCATGGACTTGTAACAGTGGGGTGCACTTTGGGCTGCACCTGATGATAGAGAGACTAATATGGCAGTTGTAGGGTGAGGTGGTGAGCAGGGGAGTTAAACTATGCTTATTTCCTTTGCTCCCTCAGAGTCCTATTAACGCATTTTCTGGTTGGGTTTCCCAGTATAACACTCCTTCTCTGCTTTGGGAAGTTGTATCAAAAGATCTAAAAATTTTCTGACTCTGTCTCTGTCTTTCTCTCTCTGTCCTCCCTCTCTTTCCATCTCTTTGTCTTTTTCTGTCTTTATCTTTTTAAAAATAGCTATGAGCAGCTCTTTTGTGGTGGCAAAGAATTGGAAATTGAGGGGATGCCCATCAATTAGAGAATGGCTGAACAAGTTGTGGTATATGAATATAATGGAATACTATTGTGCTGTAAGAAATGATGAGCAGGTGGATTTCAGAAAAACCTGGGAAGACTTGCATGAAATGATGCTGAGTGAAGTGAGCAGAACCAGGAAAACATTGTACACAGTAGCAGCAACATTGTGAGATGACCAGCTTTGATAGACTTGACTCTTCTCTGCAATGCAGTAGTCTAGCATAGTTTCAGAGGACTCATGACAGAAAATGCTGCCACATCCAGAGAAAGAACTATGGAATCTAAATGCAGATTGAAGCATGCTATTTTGTTTCTCATAGTTTTCCCCTCTTGTTCTGATTCTTCTTTTACAACATGACTAAAGTGGAAAAATGTTTAATGCGATTGTTTATATATGGCCTACATCAGATTGCTTGCCATCTTGGGGGAAGGGGAGGGAGAGGGAAGAAAGGGAAGGAGAAAAGAATTTGGAGCTCAAAATCTTATAAAAGTGAAAGTTGAAAACTATACATATAATTAGAAAAAGTAAAGTACTATCAAATGAGGAAAAAACTAAAATAAAATGACTATGGGGGGTGATGGCACAATGAATGTAGCATCTGTCCTGGAGTCAGGAGGACCTGAGTTTGAATGTGACCTCAGACAGTTAACACC
>CM053592.1:138006216-138043942 GCA_028646515.1 Pseudochirops corinnae
TCTCTCTCTCTCTCTCTCTCTCTCTCTCTCTCTCTCTCTCTCTGTCTCTGTCTCTCTCCCCCTCTCTCGGGGATGCTTCCTCTTCAATGTCTCCTCCCAACTTCATTCCCAGGAGGTACACCTAGATCAGCAAATTCTGGGATTTAACATTGTTCATCAAGACAAAACAACCATTTTTAACACAAAGGAGGGGAAGACTTTTCTGTGTCCAGAAAGAAAACGTTCCAGCTACTATGAAATAGCCTAAGGGAGAAAGGTGATGTAGGACTGGTGCCTTGGGATCTATAGTCCTTGGCAACACATAGTACGTGCTTGAAAGGAGTATGGAGACTATCCTAGTGCTTACCAGTTGTGTGACCCTGGACAAGGGACTTCCTCCCTTTGGGCTTCAGCGTCCTCATCTGTAAAATGAATACCATAGCTTTTGCTTTACCAACCTCACAGGGCTATTTTGAGTTTGAAGTGCTGTAGATCATTGTAATCTCCTTGAGAGCAGGGACTTTGTGTTTTGTCTTTCTATCCCCAGTTTGTAGCATAATACCTGGAATACAGCAGGTGCTTAATAAATGCTTCTTTGTGAATTCAGTTATGAGTGGTGGTGGTAATCAGTGAATCAACAAGCATGTATTTGGTGCCAACTATGGGTTAAATAATATGCTAGATGCTGGAGATACAAAGACAATTCTTAAATAGTATCTAGCCCTAATGCACTAACACATGCACGCCCACATAGGTACGTGTGTTTATGAAATTTATATTAAGTAATTTGGGAATAGAGGTTGTTTATATATACATATGCATGTATATATGTATGTGTGAATATATACATGCATATTTGCATATATCTATATATGTGCATTTATGTAATACTATTTAACACTTTTATAGTATTTTAAGGTTTAGAAAGCCATTAAGATGTAGAATAAAAATAATCATTGATCCATACAGAGCTCTAAAGTTTGCAGAATGGTTTAACAACGTTAATTTATTTGACCCTCACAGGTGTTATGCTAGCCCAATTTTTTAGCTCATTTAATAATTACCACTTTTTGAGGCAGGGGTGCTGTTACTATCCTATTTTACAAATGGGGAAACTGAGGCAGGAATTTTTTTTTTTTTAAAGTGACTCGCCCAGGATCAGATAAGCTACAAAGCAGCAGAATTTGAACTCAGATGTTTCTGGCTCCACATCTAACACTTGCCTCTTTTTGTATTCCCAGCACTTAATATGGTATCTGGCACATGGTAAGCCCTTAATAAGTGTTTTTGATTGACTCCCATGCCACCTAGCTGCCTCTACACATATATCTAATATAGACCAAATAGATACAAGGTTATTGGAGGGGGAGGCGCTGGCACCTGGGGTGCATCACAAAAAGCTTCAGGTAAATGATGGTCCTTGAGCTGAGCCTTGAAGACACATTCTTTATAGTCTGAGACATAGCCCCTGCCATCATGCATGAGCCATGTTCACAAATACTAAATACGTGGTAAAAACATGCAGGAGAGGTACAGCCTTTTATGAGAGGCCCCATATGAAAGAGACCATTTCTAGCTGGGAGAAGGGAAGAGGGAGGGCTTCATGGAGGAGGAGACGTTTGAGCTGGGCCTTGAATGATGGAAAGGTAGGGAGCAGTGAGTAGAGCACTCACTCTGGAGTCAGGAGCTCCCAGTTCTTCTTGGTTACTTGTATGCTATTGGGTGAATGGCTTAACTCTTCTGGGGCTCAGGTTCCCCTCCTTTACAGGAAGGGGATTAGACTAGATTATCTCTGAGGTCTCTTCTATTCTAAATCCTGTGGCCCCATTCACTGGTGGAGAGGGATGTGCGTGCATATCTATCTCTAGACATGCGCTCAAATCACTCGTTTTTTTCAATCATGTCCGACTCTTCATGACCCTATTTGGGGTTTTCTTGGCAAAGATACCGGAGTGGTCTCCTATTTCCTTCTCCAGCTTATTGTACAGAGGAGGAAACTGAGGCAAACAGCATTAAGTGACTTGTCCAGGGTCACAAGGCTAGGAAGTGTGAACTCCTGGAGATGTTTTTCTGACTAGAGATTCGGCATTCTATCCCCTGGACCACCTAGTTGCCCCTAGATAGATGTAAAGGGAAGCCAATACACAGAGACAGAAAAGCAATGAATGTCTTACCGACATTCAGATAGGGAGACAAAGGGCTCAACGTGCAGATGTTGAATAAAAGGTTTCTTTTTCTTTGGGGGTGCATAGCCACTGGAGAAATTTGTTCTGCTTTCTTGTACATGTATGTACACATTTTTTTAATTTTTGGTATATGGTGTGTGTGTGTGTGTGTGTGTGTGTGTGTGTGTGTGTGTGATTTGTTTCTTTTCTTGCTTGCTTAGTGGGGGAGGGAGAGAATTAGGACCTGAAAATAAAATAATATTGAATTAAAAAAAAAAGCAATCACCACATTGGGGGAGATTGAGTAGAATGGAATGTAGAGGGCAGGCGGAAGGACGATACTTATGGTCTCTTTTAAATTACTTTTAATGCTGCATTTTTCTTTACCCATCACTTAGGATCTTAGCGCAGAAGTAGGGAGTAGAATCATTTTACAGATCCTGAAACTGAGACCCTCAGAGAGAAATGACTTACTCAAAGTCACAAATATCAAGAGCAGTAGGGAATAGCTTTGGAGGAAGTGCCTCTGAGTTCAAATTCAATGCACTCCAATCTACTTCCCTGTTAGAGAAAGGCATTTCCAATTTCTGGCTTCAGTTTCATCTTTTATAAAGCGAATCAGTTGCACTTAGGTAAACTCTAAGATTCTTCCCAGCTCTAAAATGGTGATGCTGCTGCCACAAATAAGATGGTAGGGCAACTTGAGAAATATTTATTAAGTATCTACTACATATAGAGCGCTGTACCTGGAGCTGGGAGAATATAGAGTTCAGATCAGGAATAATCCCTGTCTTCTTAGGGCTTACAGTCTAATTACTCTAAAGTTCTCTGATCCTAGTCCATGGACCATTTTATGAGACTTATTACATGTTTGGGCAGCTAGGTGGCACAGTGAATAGAGTACTGGTCCTGAAGTCAGGAAGACTCATCTTCTTGAGTTCAAATCTGGCCTCAGACACTTAGTAGCTGTGTGACTCTGGGCATGTCACTTAACCCTGTTTGCCTCAGTTTCCTCATCTGTCAAATGAATTGAAGGAACTGGGCAAACATTCCAGCCTCTCTGCTAAGAAAACCCCTAATGGGGTCATGAAAGTAGGATGCAGCTGAAAAATAAGAACAAGATAATGTTCCACGTAAAATACAGGACTCTGATGTGTAGGATGCATGACGAAAACAGATGGGGCCAGTTGTTCCCATCCTATTCTCATTTGCCTTCCATTAGTTTCACTTTATTTTGAACGTCTATATAGAGATGTCAGTTGTAATCCATTAACAGATTATGAATTATTCTCAAATGTACCTTCCTTTTCTGGTAGGGCCTCTCCGCAGTATATCTCCACGAGCTTTGGAGACCATAAATGGTATGATGTGCTTGTTTCTGGATAAAGTTCAATTCAATATGTTTGTTTCATCTTGTGTTTTTCTTCTTCTGTGATATGCATATTAGGGGTATGCTAATCTCCTGAGGATCCTCTGGAGGGTTAATATAGCTGCACAATAAAAGGAAAACACACTCTTTTTTTCTTGTGAATTTTTTCTAAAACTTTAAATAGGATCAGAACTGATGCCCGAGTAGATTTACCTTGAGTTTGTTTTTTTATTTCACCATATGGTGAGACATAATGAGATGTCCTGGTCTTCTGAGTCTGTGTGTACTAATGATATTCAGCTGCATGCATTGCTTTTATCTCACCTAAGTTTTATTTTTCAGCTGTTGCCAACAATCCTTGAGTTATAGACATAATCAATGCTCAAAGCAAATAAGACCAAATACGTCTTTTTTATTATCCTGGACTTACTTAGGGGAACATGATCAGCATCTTCCCATGTGGGAAGGCTGTCATGTGGATGGGGGGGTGGAGTTGGGTTGGTTGTACTTGATACTAGGGAGGGTGGGGGAAACTAGGAGCAGTGGGTGGGTGGGAGTTATAGGGAGGCATACTGGAGGTGCAAAGTCAAGTTGAGGAAACCTTTAAAAAAATTAGAGCTGACTTATGATAGAACAAGCTTTCTTGTTAGGTGGTGAGGTCCCTGTCACTGAAAGTGTTCAGATAAGAGCCTGGATGGACATCTGTGAGGGATAGTGTAGAAGATATACATATCTATATATAGATATATATCTTCTACACATATATGTATATGTGTGATACATACACATATGCATACATATACATACACACATACACACATGCATATAGAATATATATTATACATATGTATACATAATAATATATAATATATATAATACATAATAAATTGGGCTCAGAGGAAAGGTACTAAGATTAAGGAAAACAGGAAAAAACTTGCAGAAGATGGGACTTTAGCTGAGACTTCAAGGAAGCCAGGAGGCAGAAATGAGGAGAGAGAGAAGTCTATGCATCGAAATCTGTCAGTGAAAATGAAGGGCAAATCACTTATCCCTTTTGAGCCTCGGTTTCCTCAAAATGAGTATAACAAAATCCATAGTATTTTGAAGGATAGTTGTGAGACTCAAATGGAGATTATACATGTAAAGAACTTCTCATTAGCACTACCTTTAACTATGCCTGAGGAGCAACATCTTCCTCAGAAATTGATAGTAGGATATGGTGTTCTTCTGCCTTCCATATTGGTTAGACAATTATTTATGCATATGTATGTATGTATGCATGTATCTATGCACACGTGTACCAGTGCAGGTAATTCATATACATGTATGTGTTATATTTGTATATGTGTATATATACACATAGGCTCCTTAGACATATATGTGTATATATATGCTCATTATATTTATATATGTTGTATGTATACAAATACATATATGTCTATCTGTGTGTGTGTATATATTTTTAGTAGTAGATAGGCTATACAGTTCATTAGTCTATAGGAGCTTATACCTTAAACATAAGGGAATAAGCAATAGACAAAAAGGTCCCAATGTGACAAAATAGTATTAAACATTGAACCCTATGCCTTTGATGCCTTCACCTCCCTCTTTGAGTGAAGCATATCTAGCAAGTCTTCGGTTTTCTAGAGTTAAAGAATCTCTTTTCAAATCCAGACTCTCTTACTTTCAGGCTATGTAACCTTGGGCAAATCAGTTAATTTCCCTTTGCTTCACTTTCACCATCTGTAAAAAGATAGGGATGGGCTAGCTGATCTCTCAATCTAAAGTTTGTAGAGCTAAATTATGAAATAAAGAATTTGTTCAATAGTGGATGACTGGTGCCCTTGGACTGCTTCCAAAATGTTTTTGTTGGGCAAAATTTAGTTTTTTTTCTCTGTAGGTTCTGAAAAAAACATCAAAAGATGAAGACTTTTAATTAAAAATTAATTTTAATTTTAAAAAACTCCCATATATTCATTGCCATGCTATTTAAAGGACATTTTTACAATATGTTAGCTTCACTGTGGGCTCTACAAAAGGTCATGCCTCTAGGAAGTAATTGACAAGAAGGAGACAATAATTTGTTCAAATAGACAGCTCCTGTTTGTCCAAATGGGAATCTGTCAATCACCTTCCAGGTTCTTTCCCATCCATCACAATGATGACTAATTGAAGGCATATGTCTTGGAGGCAGATGAGTGTGCACACATGTGGTCTATGTGTGTGTGCAGACTAGTGTATGTTTTGGGAATAAATGACAAGCAATCGCTCAATTCTGCAGCGGCCCATTCACCCGGGCACAGTTGGCAGACCCAGGTTGATCTGAACTGGTCTAATGGCAGCAGAATTGGAGCCACCTGTTCCATTTGGTGTTATTGAGCCACATCATTACAATGTGGACTGGCATCTGGGTCCTTTAGCATCAGGGCCCCTTTGGTGATAGTTCCAGTTTGGAGATGAGCATTGCCCCCACATTCTGCTGGTGCCGCTTGTTTGGAAAGGCTTGTCTGGGAAATAATTGTTGTTAAGAAGATCGTTGCTTAGCACACTTAGCCTAAAATTAAAATGTTTTTACCCCCAAGAAAGATCATTTTGAGATCAGACATTTCTGATTAGAACCACCATCAAGAAGGTAAAAACCAAAATTCTACTGGAGGAAAAAAAAAACCAACCCACAAAAACAAACGAGCATGTTTTCTAAATATAATTTACATAGAAGAATTTTTTAGGACTTGAATTAAATTTAAAAAACAGACTTTATTTTTGATATGCATTAATACACAATTCAGGACACCTTTTTGTATTTTAATAATGGCAACAATAATAATAAGCATCATTTATATAGCACTTTAAAGTTTGCAAAACATTTTGCTTATGTTTTCTCATTTGAACATTGCAACAGCCCTGTGAGATAGGTGCTACATCATCATTTTTCAGGTAAGGAGACTGAAGCTAAGAGAGGTATCCACACAGCTATTGAATGTCTAAAGTAGATTTCGAACTCGGGTCTCCTCACTCCAAATTCAACTTTCAATCCATTTTACCACTAAAATGCCTACTAATCCTAATCCAATCCAATTGAAAAAGTGTGTATTAAGTGCCTACTGTGTATAAAGTATTGTGCTGGGTTCTAGGGACAGAAAGACAAAATGAAAAATAGTCTCTGCTCTAAGGGAACTTATATTTTACTCTTTGTACCTGTTTCATGGGTACCCATTTAAAAACCCCTCTCTTCCTGGTGATACCTTTATGGCCATTAATTGTAGAGAACTGTTCTCAGAAAAATAAAAATTTTGAGTAATCCAAGGGGTATAATTAAGCTGTAGCATGAGTTAGAGGGAAACTTTGGTTGGGGTGGTGGGAGGGTTGTTGGACATCAAGCCTAGCGTAGTGGATAGAGCATAGGATCTCGAATCAGGAAGACCTGGGATAAAAATCTGTCTCAGAAAATTGCTAGCTATGTGACTTTGAGCAAGTCACTTAAACCTCTCTTTGCCATCTGTGAAATGAGGGATTTGGACATAATGTCTTTTAAGGTCCTTTCCAACCTCAGAATCTATGATGTTATGTATGACTAAAAAGGGAAGTGGATTGTCTGTCTATGAAGGGCACAGGGGAACAGGTAGATAGTCTCTGTGTCACCGTGGTGCCCATGAAATATTAAGAAAATCAAAAGCCTCCTGTTTATTGGATGGATCTTTTATGAGAGATTAGTAAAAAAAAAAAAGCATGACCAAGAATCACCCAATTTCTGATGAAGAAACTAAAGTCATTTATAGTCATTGTGATTAAATGTTACAATTTTTCTTATCTTGAGAATGAGCTCTTTTAAAAGCATTCTGTTCTTATCCCAATCAGTTGACATTAAAGGCCTTCAATGTGTATGTCCCAGAACTAGGTGAGATAGAATTTTAATGACCAAAACACATAGTTTGTCTTAGTGTCGGGATGCCAATCTTTGCTCTGCTTCTTCTTACAAGCCTTGTCCATCTGGATGAATAGGGATTGACTAGCTTATATTTCAATCTAAATTTTGTAGAACTAAATCATGAAATAAAGTAAAAATTTGTTCAATAGTGGGTGACTGGTATCCTTGGACTACTTCCAAAATGTCTTTGTTGGGCAAAATTTAGTTTGTTTTTCTCTGTAGGTTCTGGGGGAAAAAGTCAAAAGATGAATATATGCTGCTTTTAACTAAAAAATCTCCCATATAGTCACTGTCATAATCACCCTTCATCCCCAATCTAAGATTTAGTTTTCTAATCTGCAAAATATGAATATAACATTTGCACTTTTTACTTAAAGTCCTTTAAAAAAAAAGAGAGTTCTTTCTTCTCTTTCCTTGGCACATCATGGCTGGATGTTGTGTAAGATTCTGGGGGCTATATTCTAGAAAAAGAAATCTATCCAGAGCAAATCTTTCAGAATCAGAAAAAAAAATTCACATGTGAGAATCAGTTTTGGAAACTGGAGGTGTTTAAGCATAAGCTGTATGTGTGGATGTCATAGACATTATTTGAGTAGGGCTAGACTAGGTGAGTTCTAGTTTTTCTTCTAACCCCAAGATTCTATGATTTTCAACTGTAAAATGTTATATAAATGTGAATTGTTTTTATTACTATCCCAAATAATAAAGCATAATGGATAGTGTATTATGCCTAGAATCAGGAAGACCCAAGTTAAAATCTGGCCTCAGATGCTTACTACATTTACAATCTTGAACACATGTCATTAATTACCTCAGTTTATTCAACTGAAAAATGGAATAATAATACCACCTACCTCCCAGAATTGTTGTGAGGACCAAATGAGATGATATACATAATGGGTACCACATAAATGCTAGCTACTTTTATTGTCAACAGTATTATTAATAAAGCATCCTCTAACTACACAGTATAACAAGAAGACTCTTTCCACATGCCAGTTTCTTTGCTCTTAGGGTTTATTATTCTCTCTGAAGACTTTCTGGGGAAAAAATGAACAAGGCTGTATGTGCCATAAATCACCAAGTGTGTACGAACACTATTTTCTTTGATGGTAAACCACTTGGTGGTGTGTCACACAGCTGGCAGGGGGGTACAGCTTCTGGGGAGGACCAGGGAGTGAAGCCAGCAGCTGACCCACCACTGCGATTTCCAGAGGGATGGATGGTCTAATAACCGTGAATGGTTGTTATTTAGAGATAGAAACAGCAGCAATCAGACTCTGTCCTTCAGGATACAAACTGAACCTTGAAAGGAATTTTTCCTTACATATAAGCACTTGAAATAAACCTTTTGAGAGGACAAGTGTCTTCTGATTTCTTGTGCTTGGCATGAAAAAATGATCTCTTTTTGCCATTTAAAGCCACGTGGGTATCTTTCTTAGAGTTGAGAGACTCAGGGTAGTGGAATAAGAATGGACCCATAGTCAGGGAGACTGGGCTCAATTCTTGACTCTCACATACCATGGTGATGTGACCTTGGCCAAGACATTTATAAACTCTTAAGGTCTCAGGAAAGTCTCCAAGACTACAAATTGTCAAGTGGTTGTGGCTTGCATTGGAAGAGGGAATTTCCTCACTGGCAATTGTCTGCACCAATGAAATCATAGGAATAGACCTTTCCCCTTTCCCAAAATAAAGGGGGAGGTATGTTACTAAAGCAGATGTTCAAGGTCCTAACATTCTAAGCCAGATATGAAAACCCATTCTCTGTGGGCCAGGTATAGTGGGAAGAGCCCTGGAGCAAGTCAGGAGAGCTAGGCTCTAGTGTTGACTTTGACACTAATTGGTTGTGTTAGTTGGAGAAATCATTTGACCTTTGTCTTCATTTCTCTCATGAGTTGAATGGGTACAATAATAATATCTGCCCACTAAATTCAGAGCCACCTGGGCATCAGATAGGACAGCGGTTCTCAACCTGTGGGTTATGTTCAATTTGTAACAATGAAAGTACATCCTGCATATCAGATATTTACATTATGATTCATAACAGTAGCAAAATTACAGTTATGAAGTAGCAACGAAAATAATTTTATGGTTGGGGGTCACCACAACATGAGGAACTGTATTAAAGGGTCACGGCATTAGGAAGGTTGATAACCCCTGAGATAGGAGAGTATCTAAGAAAGTTCTTTCTAAAGTATTAAGTACCACCTGGGTGTTTATAAGGAAGTGATTGTTTAATGTGATTAGGGAAGTGTTTGGCTGGTCCCATCAGTGTACACCCCAATGAATATATGAAATGGGTATGGCAAGGGAATAGGTATGAGGCATGCTTTGGTGTCCAAAATTTCAGTGGAGTAAGACTGATTTCACAAGTTTACTCTGTAGAAAAACCCTCCCCTCAATCGTATGATTACTTTTAGACACACTCATCCCTATCCTCCCAATTCATAGAGTGGAAAGAAAAGGTCTTTGTAATTGGAGGCAGAAGACTTGAATTTGTGTCTCTGCTTCTCTAAAATCTGTACACTATAGAGTAAACCCTTCTTTCTTTGGCCTCAGTTTATTTAGCTGTAAAATGAGGGTCATAGCACCTGCCTCCCCGACCTCGGTGGGTTCTTAAGAAAAAATAATTGTTGCTGTTCAGTCATTTAGTAACATCCTACTCTTGGTGATTCCGTGGACTTAGCATTCCAGGAAGAGAAAATAATAATAATTGCTCACATTTTTAAAAATAAGTAGCATTTTGTAGTAAATAAAGGACTGATATGTAAGCCAAGGACTTGGGTCCTGCCTCTGACACATTCTGGCTGTGTGACCCTGAGAAATTACGTCATCTCTCTTTGATGAGAGCAGGGGTGTCAAACACCCAGTTATGGCCCAGAGCATCCCCAAGAAACTAGATCAAAATGTGGTTCCTATCTGGTTTTAATGTGCTAATGATGTATTAATAGAAAGCCAAATATATAAACATGGTTGGTTTTCTGAGCTAATATGCAGACTCTAGGGATCCTTATGTATGGCTTAATGGCTACCATTTTTTTTATTTGAGTCTGACCCCATTGCTCTAACACATCTCTAAGACTGTAAACGGCAGAGCACTTCTCAGTCTACATTAGTAAGGAGAGTTTCCTCACTTGGAAGTCCCTGATATCAGTGAAATCTCAGGTTCAATCACCATCTCCTATTTTTCTAATTACTTTAAGATTTGCCAAAACATTTTTCTTTTAACATTACCTTAGGGACATAGGGTGAAAACCTAATTATCCTCTTTTTACAAATGAGGAAGATAGACCTTAAAGAGCTCACCTGACTTGTCTAGGGTCACACGGCTAGTAAGTGCCAAGGCAGGGACTTGGGTGGATGGATTGCATGGCCAGCTGTCTCCCCATCACTTTGTAAAGACGCCACAGGATACTCTAGAAACATGGGCTATTATTATTCAGGACTCTCCTTTTGTGTCTGATCATGTTTTTCCAAGAGTCTCTGCATATCGTAGAAATTGATCTCCATTGGCCCTGTCACTAGTGTTAGCTGGCATTTTATTACCTGCCTTTATGACTCCAGTGACTCCTTATTTCCCTCTCTCCCACCTCTCTCTCTCTTTCTCTCTCTCTTTCTGTAGCTGCCTTTTCCCCCTGAAGACAATCTCTTTGTACTTACCACTTCTTTCCCCATTTGGCAGCGTAGAATGATATATTAAATTTCAGCCCCATTTATGTTGATTTATCAGTTGGAGAATGTCAGTTAACACTAACACCTCATAATTCATGAAATCTAGAGACTGTCAAAACTGAAGAGGACCTTATACAACAGCCAGTCTGGCCCCTTCATATTACCCTGAAGAAACTGAGACCTAGCAGGTCAAGTGCTTTGCCCAAGGTTACATAACCAGTAAGAAGCAAAACTGTAGCTGGAACCCAGGTCCTTTGGATTCCCAAAGCTAGTTTTCTTTCTGCGACACTACATTGAACTCTAACATCCCTGTTCTATTAAATGGCTTATAGGATGGCAGATTCTTTATGGCTGTTGCATTCTTAATCTTGATTTTCAGAATAGAGTTGAGTTGAGAAAACTGCTTCTCCTGGCTTAGTTTAGTCAGATCATCAGTTCCCAAGGTACTCCCAAAGGGGGACCAGGAAGATGTTCTAGGAGGGCCCTCAAGTATCCTGCTAAGTGCTCTGATAGTTTTCTAGGTTGTGCTTTAGGAGATTCTAGGATCCCATTGAGAAAAAAAATCCTAATAAATAGAGGCAAGAAACCATGTCATAGTAGGACTACTGGGAGGATCTGGAGATGATTAGCCTGAAGCGGAGAATTGTTGTACGAGGGGAAAAGAAAAGGTCAGTATACCACCATCATCATAATCCTATTAATAGCTAGCATTGATCTCTGTAAATCTACAAAACACTTTGCAAATATTATTTAACTTTATCCTGAGAGGTAGGTGTTATTATTATCCCCGTCTTACAGAAGAGGAAATCTAGACAGACTGAAGTTAAATGACCTGCCTAAGGTCATACCCTAGTATGTGCCTGAGTCAGGATTTGAACTCAAGGTCTTTCTGACTCCAGCTCCAGCCCTCTGCACAATGGCACCTATCTGAAGGGATGTCATGTGACAGAGGTGTAAGAGGACCAAACTGGGGACAGGGAGTGAGAGAGATGATACTTCTACTAGAATTTTATTGTTTGAAAATCCTTAATGTGTTTTTATCTCATCTGATGCTCACAGTATCCCTTTGAGGTCAGTGATGTTATTATCCTCACTTCACAGATGAGGAAATTGAAACTCCTACAGGTTCCATGTTTTGCCCGTGGTCACACTGCTAGTAGATGTCAGAGTCGGGATTCAAACCCTGGGCTCTCTTGACTCAGTATTTAGTGGGGGTATTTCCCCCCTACTATATCACACTGGAGAAGTGATAGGCAGATAGATTTTAGTTCAAAATAAGATCTGACCTCTAAACAATTTGAACCACCCAATGGATTATTCTCAATGGAACTGGGAAATTTCCAATGGAATACGATGTCTTTGAAGAGAGGGAGATCTCTGTCCCTGGAGGTATTCTAACAGAAAATAGATAACTATTAGTTGAAAGTTTTGTAAAGGGGATGGGAGTTCACTCTTCAGGTCAAAATTGCCCTAGACGTTGGAGGTTCATTGCAGGTCTTTTAAGAGAACAGAATTTTGGGGCAGGTAGATGGTGCAATGGATAGAGCACTGGCCCTGAAGTCAGGAGGACCTGAGTTCAAATTTGGCCTCAGACACTTGGCACTTAACTAGCTGTGTGACCTTGAGCAAGTCATTTAACTGGAATTGCCTTGCCTTCCCCCCTCCAAAAAAAAAAAAAGAGTTCCAGAATTTTAGTTTAACCTTCCACTCTGATCCAATCATGAATCAACAACCCCGATAATTTGTGGGTTTTATAAGAAAATTAACTTAGAAATCATCTGTGTTTATTTGACCAGAGTGAATGTGAAAATTATTCATGAGACATAATGTGGTACAGTGGGTTAACTGCTGGACTTGGAAAGCGTTGGAATGTGGAGATCTTTGATCTTTTTCTAGGGGATGCATACCTTCCTTTGTTCTGATATCACAGAATCAGAGATTCATTATGTCAGGAGGTTCCCTTCTATTTCTAAAATGTTGAGATAGGAAAATTCTTTTCAGAAGACCAGCCTTGAGAATGAAAGGAAGCTATGGCCAAAGTGCTGTGTCCTGATTTACTCTCCTAATTTAATCTTATGATCTATACTTCCGACCTTCAAGCAAATCAACAAATTCTTGCAGTAAGATAACTAAGGGCAGCAGCTTGGGCTGCTGCAGGAATTGCTAACACCAGACAACACTTTGGAACCTTGAGCTTCCTTCTCTTCTGTGAGACTACTTCCTTCTTTGCTTTTTCTTTCCATCTTTATTCATGAACCACTTGACTATACCTGGGAGTGTAAGATAAAACTGCATGAATATTTGTAATCAGACATGTAAGATACAGAAACTCTTCTCACTTTGTTGGACTGAGCACAGAATTTGCTTTGGTCAAGACCTTGGCTGGCAGGGCCTTCTGAAGGGCCCTTTAAATTTCAGCCAGTGGGTTTCTGTCATTGAGGAATTAGACCTGCCATTGGTGAAGTAGTTTGGACCAACCCTTTGGTCTTTGGAAGACCTTGAGATATGACTGACTCACCAAGATTTGACTTTGGCTCAAGCTCTCACCCTTCCAAATTCTGGTTTTGTCCTTCCAGTTAACTTGCCATTTTGGGACCAGTCTTGGATTATTTTTTAAAAAGATATTCCTGAGTGGTCCTAGCTTATCTGCCTTGCCTGTTCCTATATCCATTAGAATATAAGCTTTCTGGGAGTAAAGAGTGCTTCATTTTTTTCTACTGGTTTCCTCAACCCTTCACACAATACCTGCCACATAGTAGGTGCTTAGTAAATAACAGGTGATTAATTGATCTCACTCCTCTTTGTCTATCTCAGAGTCGGACTTACCTACCTGTCTCCTACTCACTTTCCTATAATGTCCACTACAATTATTGACTGGGTACAGAATTTTAAATTCTAAACTTAAAATTCAAAATTTAAAAAAAAGGAATGTTAGGGGTGGCTAAGTGGCACAGTGAATAGAGCACCAGCCCTGGAGTCAGGAGGACCTGAGTTCAAATCTGGCCTCAGACACTTAACACGTACTAGTTGTATGACCTTGGGTAAGTCACTTAACTCCCCTTGCCCTGCCCTCCCCCTCCAAAAAAAATTAAAAATATTTTTAAAAATTAATGTTAACATTGTTTTACATGTAATTGGGAAATATTTGTTCATAGTCACATTGCTAATAGATATTTTTCAAGATTCAAACCCAGCTCTTCAACAAAATAAAAATATGTTAGAGAAATAAATTCTATACCTCTGCTGCCCTCAAGAAAGACATTGTGATGGAGGAAAAATCAAGGGTCCAGGAGTCAGGAGAACTGGGTTCTTATCATGGCTCTGCCACTTGCTACCTATGTAATCTTGTTCAAATCACTCTGTTTCTTTCCCTTGATCTTTATTTTCTCATTTATAAAAGAGAGGGTTTGCCTAGAGCAGGGATTATTAATCTGGGCCCTGTGAACTTTTTTTTAATGTTGACAATCCTCTTTGAATATAAATATTTTCCTTTGTAATTCCATGTATTTTATTTTATGCATTTAAAAATATTATTCTGAGAAGGGGCTCATAGGACTTCACCAGACTGCCCAAGCAGCCCATGGCCCCCAAAAAGTTAAGAACAAGACTATTATCCATTGACTTGAATGAACACTATTTCTGAGCATCTTCCCTGGCTTTAGAATCCTCTACTCCAAGAGCTGGTTCCCACCTGTCTATGGCTCTCCTTTGCTCCCAAGTGGACAAGGATTTTCTCTTCAATGCTTTCAAGTGGACAGAACTCCTACCTCCTGGACCATAACATGTATGGGGTTAGAGCTAGAAGGGATTGTGGAGAATTCTGACATTTTAAAGATAAGAAAACCAATTCCCAGAGAGGTTGTGACTTGATCATTGTAGTGCTCTACAAATATTTTCTAAGAGCTATATGTCTGATCCCCCAGTTGAATGAATGTGGTATTTTAATGGTATCTTTTACCGTAGACCGAATGGTGCTTTGTAGAAGACTCACAGTGGTGCATGGCAGCAGAAGGAAGTGGGAGACCTAGGTCTACTTCAGCTTTGCCACTTCCTGGGGAATCTTGGCAAGTCATTTCCCACCATCTCCCACCCTTTGGTTGATATCCATCTGTTCCTCAAGACTCAGCTTCAATGCCACTTCCTCCATGTACCCTTCCCTGGTCCCCCAAATGGAAAGGATTTCTCCTTTATTTGATTTTGGAGTACTTAAATTCTTCTTTTAAACTTAGCAAATTATCTACCCTGTAAAGGAGAGAAAGTGGATTCGGGGGAAGAACGAGATTTTTTTGGATGTGGCTGATGTGGGAATTTGTTTTGCCTTGATTATGCCTAATTTTTACAATGGTTTTTCTTTCCTTTCTTTCTTTCTTTTCCCCAAATGAGGTGGGTGGGAGAGAAAAGAGATCTTTATAAAATGAAAAAAAGAACACAAATCAAAAATAAAGAAATAGCATATTCTAACTCATATTATAGCTAGGTCTTAATGAGTATAAATAACGAATCCAATGAAATGGTTAGGTGGCATAGTGGATAGAGCGCCAGACCCGGAGTCAGGAAGACTGGAATTCAAATTTGAACTTGGAACTTACTAAATGTCTGACCTTGGGAAAGTCTCTTAACTCTACCTCAGTTTCCTCATTTGTAAAGTGAGCTAGAGAAGGGAATGGCAAAGCACTCCAGTATCTTTGCCAAGAAAACCCCAAATGGAGTGACAGAGAGTCAGACCCAGCTGAAACAACTGAAGAACAGTAACAACAGGAAGAGGTTGTATGCATTCAAATGCACACTATTAGAGGTTTTATAGGGGATATACTGGAGCTGGCTCCTAAGGTATTGTTCAATTTTCACTGTGAGCATTTACACCGTGGAAACTGGCAAACTATGAAGCAGGGCTTGATTTATTGTTTGGTTGATTGTCTAGACTTAAGACTTAAATCGTTTGGGTTAAACTTAAAAGTGTGTGGTGCATTTTTTTTCTCCCAGAGAGTAAATTGTCAAACATTTACCAGCACATCCCTGGTTAAAATGATGTAAAATAGAATAATTGATTCTAGCCCAGTGGAAACATGCAATGCCATTTTGAATAATCTGGCCATTTTATAGGATGCATTATTGGTACTAATTAGGACAGTCCTGTCCATGTCTTCTCACCCTCCTAGACTAAGCCCCGAGGTCAGAGGCAGGAAACAGCACAGATTTGGGCACTGGAAGACCTGGGTTCAAATCTTCCTCTGATGTTTCTGAGCTGCATGACTTTAAGCAAGTTGCTTAATCTGCTGAGGCTGTTTCCTTGTCTAGAAAATAAAGGTGCTACTAGATGACCTCTCAGGTCCCTTCCCATTCTAAGTCCTGTGATCCCCAGCTATCCTTCTGTTTAGCTCTGTATTTCTTTCAATGCTTGCCATAGTGCATCGAACATATAGAGTACACACTTAATAAATACTGAATACTAAATCTAAAGTAAATTAGTCAAGTTAGATCCACTTGATTTTGTAATGGTTTGGTAAGGAAGTATATTTGCTGGTTCCCGAGGAGTGTTTTACAAGGACAAATGAGATTATTTTAAATGTCATTATTCCTTTCATGTTCTCTCCTCTTATCTCCTTAAGTTTGTGCATGGGAGTTCCATTTTCCATCTGTAAAATATAAAACAGTTAAGTAATTGGGAATATTGTAGAATCTTGGAGTTGGAAGGGGATTTCAGAGCACTTAGTCCTCAAAATCGAGTCTCTTTTTGATCTCTATCCATCTCTAGAACAAACTCCAACAAGGCCCTGTCTAATCTTGGATTGAGCACCTCTCCTCCACCCCTCATTGTATGTCCTTGGTTGAGTTGTTCTGGTCCTCAGTGTCCCTCTGTTAAAAATGGGAACTGTACTAAAGGATTTTTAAGGTTCCTTCCATCCTGGACATTCTATATTTCTGAACACTCACAAGCCTCTGCTTGACAGGGAACTCATTGCCCCACATGGCCTCCTGTTCCTTTAATGGGAAGGTCTAGTGATTTGGAAATAGCTCCCACTCATTGCTCTTGGTTCCATCCTCTGAGGTTATTCCTCTTCTCATCTCAAGGGTGGTTGTTTGAAAATATGAAAGTATTCAATTAAAGACAGACTCCTCTTCCGTTCACAGGTAGTCAGGGTCATAAAGTCCCAGAACAATGGAACCTAGTGTCATTAAAGGGCACTGCTGATCCTTCTCAGACTGAAGACATAGGAGTGTGGTCACTCTGATGACAGCATCACCTTTGCTTTAAAGACTGAATTTTTCTTTCCTTGAGGAATTACCATCTTAGGGGCTAAATGTTTTGCTTTCCTCTGGCATCAGTCAGTGGAAAGTCATAGTGACATGTTTCCAAAATGCTTACCATTTTTTTTAAAGATCCTCAATTTGGGTTTTCTATGGTAAACTCTAAGTCATCTCCTGTAGACACATGAATTATTGGATTAGGTGGATATGAACTGGGAGCATTTTATTTCCTGTTTGGTTGTCTTCTTTCTTCTTGGGCCGTGATAATGATTAACCTTCTCACACTGCTGCACATTCATGATCAGATTTGATCTTCATAACAATCTTATGAAGGCAGCAGTGTAGACATTATTGTCCCATTTTATAGATGAAAGCACTGAGACTTAGCAAAGTTCATCAGATCATTTTGGGTGCCCTTTAACTACCTGAAGCCTTTCCTGATCACCTTAGTTATTAGCTTTCCTCTTATAATTGCTTTATACCTTTTATTTGATTATATTTTACTTATTTCTTCTTATAATTATTATATGTATCTGTGTATATAGAATATAAATTCTTTAAGGACAAAAACTACTTGGTTTTTGTCTGTCTATATAACAGTCCCTGGTACAGTGTCTTACACAAGATAGTCATGATATATGTATTATTTAATTGGATTTATAATTTTTTTTGCTTTTTTTTTTTGGAGGTGAGAAGGCAGGGCAATTGCTTCCTTCCTTCCTTCCTTCATTCCTTCCTTCCTTACTTCCTTCCTCCCTTCCCTCTGTCCCTCCCTCCCTTTCTTCTTCCATCCCTCCCCCCTTCCATCCCTCACTTCTTCCCTCCCTCCTCCCTCCCTTCTTCCCTCCTTCTTAACTTCTTTCCTTCCTTCCTTCCTTCCTTCCTTCCTTCCTTCCTTCCTTCCTTCCTTCCTTCCTTCCTCCCTCCCTCCCTCCCTCCCTCTTTCCCTTCTTTCCTTCCCTTCTCCACCACCTGGTTTTCAGGGTAAGCTTTCTTACTCCATATCCAAATGAGATCCCTTTCCATGTCTTGCCCATGCACAAGAACCTGAGTCGACGAGTCACTTTCACTGGCCACACCTATGCACAGAAAACCAGAGGATTTCCAGGACTATCGCCAGAGTAATGTCTGCTGCCAGAGGCCTCAGGGACCCAGTCTTGTGTTTGGTCATCGAGTTGCCTGAGTGCATGTAGCAGGACAGATCCCCAGTGCAGCTGTCAGAGTGTAATTGCCTCCTCATTTGTCCCTTCTCACGCCTCCATCTCAGCAGGTCCCTCCATCCTTTGGGATGAAATAATCAGGAACAGTAATGAGAAGCAGCTGCCGCCGAGGGCTCTCATGCCATACCCTGGACCTTAGTGCCTTACATTTCATGTTTATTCTCTCATCTAATATTATTTTTCATCATATTACAGCTGGAGGAGACACTTGTGATTATCTCCTAGCATTATTGATTTATAGTTGGAAGGGACATTAAGGGGCTACTTAGTCCAACCCCTGCATTTTACAGATGAGGAAACTGAGGCTCATAGAGGGGAAATAATGTTTTTCAGTGTTACACAGGTACTAGGGGACAGATTCAAGACTGAAAAATCAAGTCCTCAGACTATGAATCCAGGGCTCTTCCAACTATACCTAAAGCTCTCTCTATTTTTCCTTCTCTGTTCTACAATAAGATGAGATAAGCAGGTATTATTATCTCACTTTTTTTGGTGGTAATAGTGGGGATGTAGGCAGGAGGTGAGAATAGGCTGTACCTTTTTTTTTTTTTTTTTGGTGTTTAGGATTCCTCCTCCATGAATAGTAGCAGTAGTAGTTGTGGTGGTGTTGGTAGCATTTATTTAGCATCTTAGAGTTTACAAAACACTTAAAAAATACTGTCTCATTTTACATGACTTGCTCAGGTTCACATAGCTACTAAGTGTCTGAGGCTGGATTTGAACTCAGGTATTCCTGAATTCAGGCCTGGTTCTATATCTGTCATGCCACCTAGCTGCCCCAATGCTGTGTATACATAGGTGTTATTGTTATTATCCTCATTTAACGGATGAGGAATTATCTTCATGGCTAGTAAGAATCTGAGGCTGTCTTTGAACTCCTGCCTTCTGACTCCAGGTACAGTGCTCTATCCACTGAACTGCCTAGCTACCTCGCTTTACAAATGAAGAAACTAAAACAGCGAATATTCATATAGTTTGGAAGTGGTTGAGGTAGAATTGGGATCCAAGCCTAATCAGAATCAGATTCTCCTCAAAAATTCCATGAATTTGATTTTGCATATATTATTATCCCCGTTTCACAGATAAAGAATCTCATACTCAGAGGGATGAAATCATAGTAAATCAGGGTCCTGGATTGTTAGATCCTCAGGCAGGGCAGAATAGAGTAGGAAAAAGGCCCCAGACGTGGAGTTAGGATACTTGGTTTGAATTCCTTTCTCAATTTGTGACCGTGGGAAAATACCTTCTTCTCTCTCTGACCCTCAGTTTCCCTCTCAGTAAAACAGGAACCAATGGTCCTCTTTACCTCAAAGGATTCTTATAAGGGAAATGCTTTTTACATCTGAGACTTTTATAGAAACATGAGTTATTATTATGTAAGACAGGCCCCTTATTTTACAGATGACGGAACAAGGCTAGAGTGAGGAGGTGACTTTTCCAAGGTCATATGCCTAAATAATCAAATTTATAACAAGAGCTGACATTTATATAGCTCTTTAAGGTTTGTAAAGCACTTTCATTTGAGGAGAATGTGGATCATTGAAGTTAAATGACTCATTCAGGGTCACAAAGTTAGCAAAAGTCAGATGCCTTCTGACACCAAGTCCACTACCCTATTCAGTGCACCACACTGCCTTTCTAGTGGCTACATTCATAGCATAGACCGAGCTGGACCCCAGTTCTGACTCCCAACCAGCTTGCCTCTCACTATACCTCATTCTCAACCTAGGTTGGGGCTCAATTGTAATGCAGTTAGATTCTGCCTCTCCCCACCTGCCCCCTAGTCATTCAGCATTCCTCTTTGGTACCAAGGATTTTTGAACAATAACCTCATCTCCAACATCTTTATTTCTGTCCATGTCCAGAGTCTGCCCTTAGTCCCTTTGGTAAACACGGTGGTTGACTCAGCTTTACAACCAAGGCAGAATATTAATGTAGTCCTAAGGGATGACCTTATGCTGTGATCTAAGGTTTACTTCTAAATCAGGGACTCTGATGTCTAAAAAGGGAAACTAGTAAAAGGTGGAAGAGGAGAAGTGGAAAAGAAAGGAGGGGGAGGAGGAGGAACACATGGAAGTGAAGGAGGTGAAAGAGGAGGAGAAGGAACAGGTGGAAGAGAAGAAGTTGGAAAAAGAGGAGGAGGAGGAAGAGGTAGAAAAAGAGAAGGAAGAAAAGAAGGAAGAGCTGGAAGAGAAGGAAGAGTAGAAAGAAGAAGATGAGGAGAAGGGGGAAGAGGTAAGAAAGGAGAAGAGGTGGAAGAGGAGGAGGAGGAGGAGGAACGTGAGTATTGGCTGGAATGAATTTCATTCAGGACTGGTCCCATTCATGGTGAAAGTGGTTCCTGTACTCATTCCATTTCTTCACTTCTCACTTTCCTCCCCTTCCCGCTGTAATCAGCCCCAGCCTGGTTCTTGATGGTTCCCAGGAATAGATTTAAGTTCTTGGCAGAATCATCTCATACAGGAAGCCTTTTCTGATAACCTCTAATTCCAGTACATTCCCTCTGTTGATTATTTCTGCTTTTTCTTTATGTGTGTACACACACACACACACACACACACACACACACACATACACACATGCACACACACAAAGAAGTATAATATATGATTTCATATCAATCCATATCTTATTTGTACATAGTTTTTTACATGTTAGACTGTGAGCTCCTTGAGATCAGGGACTGTCTTTTGCTTTTCTTTGCATCCTCATCACCTAGCCAAGTGTCTGGTATATAGTGGGTGCTTAATAAATATTAACTGACTGACTAATCATTGTACAGTTTTCTGTCCTTCCTTCTTTGGTGGTATTATATTGTTTGAATCCTTTCAATTCTGATTATTTAATTCCATCCTGGAATACTTAAATGTTCTCTCAGGGAAGTGCTGATCATAAAATGTTAAGAGTTTGGATGGGTCCTTAGAGGTAGGTTGTACAGTAGATAGAATGCTGGACCTGTAGTCAGGAAGATATGAGTTCAAATACTGCCTTAGACACTTAGCTGTGTGACTTTGGGCAAATCATTTTTTCTGGGCCTGAATTTTCTTATCTGTAAAATGAGGGTGTTGGACACAGTGGCCCCGTATTTCCAGCCCTAAATCTAGATTCTGTGGAACCCTTCATTTTACAGAAGGCCTAGAAATGGGAAGTGACTTTGATAAAATCAGAGATCATGAGCAGAAGAACCAAGATTTAAACCCATTTTTTCTGATACCAAATCAGTACAATTTCTACTACATCTGATGGCCTTTCCAGTGTGAAAGGCAAGATCTATTTATGAATCAAGGCTTTACTGTTTAGTAGTTTTTAACAGAAGTTTGGAAGATTATAATGTTTCTCTTACAAAGGGATATAATAATAAAAAAACATTGATATAGGACTTTACGGCTAATAAACCGGGAGCAGAGGAGAGAAGAGGATGGGAACAACCTTTGGTTAAGTGACTATTATGTATCAGGGCAACTAGATGGTGCAGTGGATAGTGTCATGCCTGAAGTCAGGAAGACCTTAGTTCAAATCTGGCCTCAGATTCTTAACAGCTGTGTGACCGTGGGTAAGTCACTTGACTTTGCCTCAGTTTCCTCATCTGTAAAATAAGCTAGAGAAAGAAATGGCAAACCATTCCAGTATCTTTACCAAGAAAACTCCAAATGGGGTCATTAAAGAGTCATACACAACTAGAACAACTGAACAACAAACTTAGCCAGGCACTGTGCTAAGAGCTCTGCAAATATTATGTTATACAATCCACACAACTACTTTGGGAGGTAGGCACTATTATTATTTTCATTTTACGTTTGGAGAAACTGAGGCACACAGAAGTTAAGTGAGTTGCCCAGTAAAGTCACAAAACTACTACATGTCTAAGGTCAGATTTGAACACAGGTCTTGATTCCCTGCCCAGTGTTCTATCCACTGAGCCATCTAGCTGCCTTAAAGAGAGGACAAGATATGAAGTCAGACACAGAGCCCTGCTCGGGTACCAAGGGTGACCTTAGGTCTGTTTTCTCATCTGTACTTTAAGGGGGTTGAACCAGATAATAATTTCGTAGGTCCTTTCCAACTCTAAACCTATGAATGATCTAATTTCCTGTTCTGTCACCAGATTCTATAAAGTATATATAAACTTTAGAAAGGACATTACCCATCACTGCCCTGCGAAGTAGTTAATGAAAGTATTATTTACATTTCCCTTCTCCCTACCTCCCCTCTTGTCTTTTACGAATGAGAAAATTGAGGCAAAGAGAGGTTTTAAGAGGCTTCCCTATGGTCGTAGAACTAGTAAGTGGCAGAGCCAGGGTTTAATACATATTTTTTTTTGCCAAGTTCAGAATTCTTTCCATGATGCCACCTTTTCCCTCATCTAGTTAAACCTGGGTTAATTTGAAAGCCAAGGACTGGAAAAAGTGAACTCTAAATTAAACCAGTTGGTTTTATTGAATTGTTTTGAATCATGCCCTATTTTGAATAAACTAGGGCTGATTAATGTGGTTTCACTATATACTTTAAAAGACCTAAGCCCTTTATTCTATTTTCAGCCTTAACATTAAATCATTATGTAAATTCTTAGTGTTCTTTGTGTGCCTTTCTTAATGTGCTTACCATTCTCCACTTTATATTATGGTTTGTGTCTAATGGCAGGTTTGCAGAAGCATGGGAACAGGAATCAGATCTGGCTTCTAGATTTCGTGTCTAACACTAACCAGTTGTGTGATGTTGGGCAAGTTGCTTTTTTCTCTGACTCTCATTTTCCTCATATGTAAATTGAGGGAGATGGACTAGATTCTTCCAGCTCTGACACTACGTGCTCTATTTATTGACTTGCCTTTCTTCCTCAATTATAAGCTCCATGAGGGCAGGAATTGTGTGTTATCCACATTTGCATCCCATTCCTTCACGTGCCTGGTATAGGGCCTAGCAGTGGGCAATCAAAACAATTTTTAAATCTTGTCAAACCTAGATAACCTACAATCAAATACTTTTACTTCCAATTCTACTTTTCCTATTGATGAAACTGAGGGGATTAAAGCATGAGCAGATGAAAGGGAATGAATCAGTGCTATAATAAGAAGGAAAAACAAGATAACAAATTTCCCCTTCTGTTAATTAAAAACAAGGGACAACCAGACTCATAGAAAAAAAAAGGAAGAAAGTTGCCAGTTTTGTGATTTTCTGGGATCTCAGATTCAAATTGGATATAAGACTTGATCAGATTATTATGAGGACTATCCTGATGATAGGAACAGAATGAAAAATCACAGCATTTGTAAAGGTCTCCTGAAAGGAGTATAATGATCTTGGTACTTGGGAGATTTTTTGTCAGTTCATCGCTTTATTTTTGCAGTTTCAACTTCCAAAAGGTTTTGTTAACCTCTCAGAAAACACAAAACCTGCTGCCACCCATGGTGGTGGTGATGGGAATGGTGGTGTGCCAGGTGCCGGAGGGCCAAGCAATGTCACAAGAAGTAGGCATGTTTGACTGGGGTTCCTACGGTGGTTCTCCACTCATTCACATTGGGTTTTGCCATGTATTTCCTTGAAAAGAAAAATAGGAAAGAAATATTTCTTTGTTAAGATAATTATATCCTTTAGTAAGCAAGGTAGATAATATCTTTAGAGTAAACTTTGAAAGAAACAAGTGCTAAGGTATCATTTTGCACCTTTCCACCAATCCTTAACTTTTATTGATTAATATACTTTTAAATTGCTTTAATATTTATTGATTAAATCAAATCCTAATTTCATATGATCTTCCTTTTGAATGTTTTCATTTTTATAATTCTCTATGAACTTTGTTGTCCAAAGTTGACACTTGCTCTTCATGCCCAGGGCTATGTTAATGTCAAATCTTCCCATCTTTTAGGTAAAAGTAGCTTTGACTTCCCTCCTCATAGTTCTTTAATTCTCCCAAACTGGTAAGAGGGAAAAGGTTACTTTGCCTTATAAGTATAGTCAGACCTTGAGGGCTTACTGTCTTCTATGAGGAAAAAGAATCATAGAAAGACAAAGCTGGATAATATAGTCTAGTACGCTCATTCTACAGATGAAGAAACTAGAGAGTCTAGAGATGTATAAAGACTTACAGCTAATTAATGATTGTTTATGTTGTCCTAGCAATGATCATTCATCCTTGATGCCTGTTTATCTGGCTAATACCCTAGTCTGGTCATCTGTGTGGATCTGTCTCCACCTTAGCCTTTGGTCCATATCCTAGCTAGACTGACATTCTTGAAAATTCTAGCCTTAATAGTTTAGTGCAGTCCAGCCCAGCCTCACCCAACAATGGTGATTTTTTTTTCCTGGTCTTCTCCAGAGCTATGTTTCTAGCTTAATTTCCTTTTAGTGATAACATTTTATGTTCTAAGTTCCCTTCCAACACTAAGATCCTTTGTTCCATGTCCTGAGTTTCTTTCCAGTTCTAACATCCTATAAAATAGAATGATTAAAAAAATTCTTATTAGTTTTTTTTTGTGTGGGGTTGCTTTTGAATTTTTTTGATCTCTTTTTAAGCAAGGAAATTGTAAATAAATTAAATTCCCAACACACGACTATATTGAGAACCGTGGTGGAAATTGTTCGTTCACTCTACTCAAACACAGAGAGCTCTCCAAATGGGAAGAAATGCAAAGAGAACAAAAG
Organism: Pseudochirops corinnae; assembly: GCA_028646515.1. Lineage (NCBI taxonomy): Eukaryota > Metazoa > Chordata > Mammalia > Diprotodontia > Pseudocheiridae > Pseudochirops > Pseudochirops corinnae. The sequence continues at coordinate 138,031,441 of CM053592.1, forward strand.
ACCAAAGCAAATGACTAAAGTATTGAAAGACAGTCACAGAACAGGGGAGGATGTGTGGAGTATCTACCACCGCAGCTACAAAGATCAGAGAGCTAGTGCTTCTTAACTGGTTATGCTCACCCCTATCCTTCTCCTCACCTACCAAACTTCAAACACTGTTATTCCTATCTATGAATGAGGGAGGAGGAAGGACAGGCTCAGCTGGCAAATTTCTGTTCCCTCATATTATGTGAGAATCTACCACCCTAGGGTGGAGATATCAATATTCGTGCTTAGCATAGAAGTTATGAGTGTTCCCCTGTTTCCACTCTCCATCACACATCAGTGTTGGTCAGTTACTATTTGGCTCACACTTACTCTGCTTTGGGCTTTACTTATGACTTTATTCCTTCCTTTTTGGTTTTACCCTAACTGTTGCTGAGCACCAGGAGACTGACTTGTTCCAAATTTCTGATTTTTATCTTCTCACCAAAGACCTTAAGAGGTAGAGAAATACCTCCTTTTGTTTATCTAAAGTCAATGGATTCTCTTTGATTTCAGAAAAAAATGTTCACCTAGAGAATGTGGGGGAGTGGAGAGAGTAGGGACTTTTCCAATCAGGCTGATCTTTTATGGAAATTTAGGGTAAAAGAGTAAGAAAAAAGGAATAAATGATATCCGTATTCCTATCTCCATCCTGATTATTAGAAACTAGAGAATGAGGGAGGAATAGATGAATGGCCCCAAGCTAGGAGAATGGGACAAATGGAGCTTAATTATAGGTAATGGGAGGTGGAGTGGTAAGAGGTGAGAGCCATGGTCAGTGGGGTCTTAGAGTTTTCAGAAATCATTCTTATTTGATGGTCTCACTGTGGTTTTCTTCATTTCCTGTACACCGAGGGGCATGTATTATATCAAACCCTGGCTCTGGCCCTTGGTCTTCATCCATGTTTTCCTTCTTTCTAGCATTCACCACCACTGTCATCTTGCCAGTGACAAGTTGGCCTTGCAACTCACAAAGCAGTACTGCTTCATCTGATCTGTCTCTAGCATGTCCAGGGCTAGGGGCCAGTTGCCCTTGGGGGTGTCTTTATTCAGCTTATTGGCAATGGTCCTGAACAGCCACTTTCTACTGAAGTCTTAATCATCAGTTGGTGTGCAGCATCTGGGGTGGAGATCTCACCCTCCCAGCTTGTCATCCGTTCTGGCTGCAAGGGGTTCACCCACTGTGCAGTCTCATCATACTCATTGGTATCTTCCAGTTCCTGAAAGCTGGGGTTGCAATTATGGAGGGCATGGGCATAAGCCTTCAGCAGCTGAATATCTCGTTTCTGCTCTGCCAGCTGGTATTTCTGTGCAGCTGACATTTTCTCCAACTCAGTGATGTGCGTCTCTTGCTGTTGGACCATGGAGTGTAGGTGCTTGATGCAGTTGTGGTTGGGCAGTTCCTCATTGGACATCTCTAGCCCACAGCCATGCTTGCAGGGCACAGGACACTTGGGGTTATGCTCACAGATGATGAGATGAGCCATGAGATTGTCTAGCCTCAGGATGGCGCTGCAACCAGCAAGAGCATTGTTGCAGGTGATCTGAAGTTTGGACAGCATATTCCGCATAATTCGGGGAATGGGGCGCAGGTGAGGGACTGTAACCACGCTTCCGTCCACAGGGCATGTCTGCTGCCAAGAGGACCCCTGGGTGATGCAGGTGCTGCAGAACGCATGCTCACAGTTAGGGGCTTGCACGGGCTCCTCAAGAACACCATGGCAGATGGGGCAGATGAGGTCTTCATCCACATCTCCCAGGAAACGGGCCCTGTCATATCCCATGGCTTTATGCTGAGGCCAGGCCCTGGCAGATGGTGTGGGGGCAAGGTCTGTGTTCACAAGGTCCCAACCCCTGGCCAGCTATCCCATTTTTTCATGAGATGCTCCCAGTAACCCATATTGTAAGTTATGCAGAGGCTCAGCTTTCTTTCCCATGGCGGCCCTATCACCAAGGGGATGGTTGTGATGTCACAATCAGGGTCCCTAGCTCTAGGAACATTCTGGATTCTTTGTGCCACTGAACTGGGGCTGGGGCAGAGTCCCCTGTGCCTTTCATGGTACTTGGTCCCTGAAGCTTCTAGAGAAGGGATAAAACTGTGAAACTGATCTTTTCAAAATTACCATTTTTTTCATAATTATCAAATCCCCAAATTTTTTTCTTAATCCTTATACTTCTTGACCTCTCTGTTGACTAAGATTTTCTCCTGAATACCCTCTCTGTCCTGGTTTTTCATGACACTTCTCTCTCTTAGTTGTCCCTCTACCCTTTCAGTAACTGAGGTTAGCAAGCAACATCACTTTTGTTGTTCTTGTTAAGTCACTTTTCAGTCATTTCCAACTCTTCATGACCCTATTTGAGGTTTTTTCTTGGTAGAGATACTAAAGTGGTTTGCCATTCCCTTCTCTAGCTCATTTTACAGATGAGGAAACTGAGGCAAACAGGGTGAAGTGACTTGCCCAGGGTCACACAGCTAGTAAGTGTCAGAGGCCAGATTTGGACTCATGAAGTGAGTCTTCCTGCCTCCAGGCCTGGTGCTTTATCCACTGCACCTTCTACCTGTCCGTTTCAAAATCATAGTCATCCTTAATTTCTCACTTTTCCTCACCCCAGTTATTCATTCAATTACTAAGTCCTGTGGATTCTCCACAGCACGCCTCACCTCAATCCCATTTCTTTTATTTTTATGATCACTCTCATATACACCATAACCTAGACCATTGGTCTAGGCCTTACTCACCTCTGGATTATTGTAATAACTTCCTAATTGGCTTTTCTGTCTGAAGATCCCCTTCCCCCCAATCCATTCTCCATACAACCAAGTGATTTTCCTAAAGCACCAGTTTAATGATGTCACTCTCTCTACTCAATAAACTCCAACGCCCCCTTATTGGCTGTAGGATCAAACCTTATTGACTGTAGGATCAAATATAAATTTCTCTGTTTGGAATTTTTAAGCTCTGTACCACCTAGCTCCGACCTGTCTTTTTAGCCTTATATTGTTTATTTGTTAGTCCTCTTCAGAAACTCAAATACATGTGATAACTCCAACCGTGTAAATAGAATGAACAACAGCCACAACCAATCCCAGACTAATACTCTGTCATTATAGGGACCAGACTTGACCTCAGAGAAGAGATGTAGAAAGCCACCTTCCTCCCTTCCTTATAGAAGCTTAAGAGCGGGGTGGGGGGCAGGATTTGCTCGATGGATTTATTCATTTTGATGACCTGTCTTTTTCTGTCTTTCAAAAAAATTTTTTTCTAAGAAACGATTCTTTAGCCAGGGCAAGGAGGAAGTAGATGCTGGGGAATCAAAGTGATCTAAAAATATAATCGATCAATAACATTAATTTTAAAACCGTATTGCCCATGATTCTCCAGCACATATGAGGCCAGCGTGCTCTTTACCACAAGATTTTTTAAGGCAATGGACATTTGGAGAACTGAACCTCCTTGAATAAAAGGTTTTGCTTGAGAGAAGTGATGATATTTGGGGGAAAATTTCTAACTCCGTTACAAACATACAAATAAGTTGCCAATATAATTCTTAGCAATAATTCGCAAGTTATAAGATGCATAAGCATGCCTGCAAGTAGGACAGCATTGGATTCTCTCTCTTGGACCCACGAGTCTTCCCTGATCCAAACTAGGCAGGGAGAGGAAAAGAATGAATAAGAGGTTAGATAAAGGTACTATTATTCCTTCTTCAACTATCAGGAAAAGAAAGGAGAGGACAGGAAGAGAGAGGAGAAAGAGGAGAAGAAAGAAAGAGAGAGGAGAGAAGAAAGGGAAGAAGAAGAAATCACCTCAGAACATGTCTATGTTGATCCTCATCTACCATCTCTGGTCTGCTCAAGTCATGTGTTAGGTTCCTTCTTAGCAGATAATAGGTGATTCCTTAGCTCTCCTTGGCTTGGCAGCAATCATAAATCTGGAACTTGAGAAGATCTAAGAAGCCATCAAGTCTATCACCATTTTACAGATGAAGAAATCAGGGAAACCAATTGACTTACCTAAGTTCACAAAGATTGGTAATACTGTTCAGAGGCAAAAATCGAACCCAAATTACAATCCAGTGTTTTTTCCATTGTATTATGTTGCTTCTTCCTAGCTGTCTGCCAGAAATGAAAACTAGTGGGGGCACCTCCTCCCTTTGTTTAAGGGATGACTCAGTTTTGGATCAAGGAGGTCTGCCCTGTTAACAATAGAAAGCTGCCTCCTCAATCTGGTTCTCTTGAGACCTGTTGTATTACCTGGTTTCGAGTCAGTGAAGGCCTAATTTGCATTACCTCTCTTTCCAAACATCTAGAAATAGCTTGGTGTCATTAATAGTTACCATAATGACAAGGATAGTTGAATAGACATCTTCTCCTTTGACTGATTAGTAAACTGAGACCCAGGAGGGGAAATGACTTACCTAAACTCACTTGGTGAATTAAAAGCATGACCAACAGCCTGGATCTTCTGACTCTCATTTTGTATAAATTCTACTATGTTGGAGAGTTTCTGTCGATATCACATTCTGTACTTTGAATGTTTGCATTGAGAAAGGATGCTCTAACCCCATCAGGTTAAAATCAGCCACGGAGAACATTTCCTACATCATGAATGGTATATTTGAAAGAATTACCCCATTTAGGGAAAGGACTTATTCCATTTAGATGTGATCCACAACTTGCTGTGTGAGGAGAGATTAAATGACTCTTCATACCACAGGCTCTATTTGGGGGTTTATTTTACTGTTTCTTTCTCAATGATGAAGTCTGGTTGTTAATTGTTACGACCTATAGTTCACTTTTGCCTTGGTTTGACAAGACACAGTTGAGTGTGGGTGTGTCCCCCTGGTGAGGGAGTCTCATTTTACAGCATTTGAGTTCATACAATAGATTACCTGTAGTTCTCTGAAAGAAAGGTACTATGCTTGTATTGATTGGCTTTAATTTGACACTTGAGTGAGAGGGAAAAAAAATAGCTTCTTAGTAATTCAGTTGTATTGATTTACACTGGTTGTAAGGAATAGGTTGGTAGCTATTTCTTCTTCCAGGAAAAAAAAGTGAGGAAGGGCATTGTATACTTACATCTGCCTCTTTTGTCTTTGGATCTCATGCTCGAAGATGTGGGATCCTCTTTAAGGAGCAGAAGTGGGATCCTTTTAAACAAGGATCCTTAGAAAAAAGCTGGTCCAGACCCTCTCAGGCTCAGACTTGTTTCTTGACCTGCCCAAGGTTATAGGAGAGGGAAGAATCAGAATTGGGATTTGAACCTGGATCCTTCAGCTCCAAAACTAGTGTTCTCTCTACTTCCCCAATGATGATGGAGAATGGATCCTTTTGTTCTTCCCCAGTTCAGTGCAGGAAATTAGTGGTTGACTGAGTAGTTAAAACTACTTACAAGAGGAGAGGGAGCTTGTTAGAGAGGCAAGAATGTTGAATTCAGAGTTGAAAGTCCTGAGTCTAAGTCCTGGTTTCAGACACCCTGTTTGCCTCAGTTTCCTCATCTGTAAAAAGAGCTGGAGAAGGAAATGGCAAATCACTTTAGTATCTTTGCCAAGAAAACTCTAAATGGAGTCATGAAGTGACTGAACAACAACAAACTTGACATTGCTTAAGTGTGTGCAACCCAAGACTAGGACTGAATCTCGGTACTTCCGACTCCACGTCCAATATCCTTGTGAGTTGCTGTTTATTCACCGGAGAAGTGGGGCTGACAGTACCCATGTGACCTTAGGAAATCCATTTTTCTCTGGGCCTCACTTTCCCTACTTGTAAAATGAGAGAGTTAAGCTAGGTACCCGCTGTGGTCCTTTTCCAATTCTAGATCTATGGCGTTAATATTTACCCTGCCTCCACATCTATTGAATGAGGTAAGGGATTTGTGTCTGTACTTTATAACCGTAAAATGCAATATAAATGTGAGCTGTTATTAAAAAGAAGCTCTTTCTAAAAAATAAATTTGTGTAATTGCGTTTGCTCTCATCTTTTTGGATGGTCAGGAGCTTTAAGGAAATGTTTAAAAATTCAAAATGTAGTGTACTAATTAACTCTCTAATCTATAGAAGAGCTCAGTGAATTAGCAACCATTGTCACCTGTGCTTAATAAATGAGACACTAAGGTGCAGGTAAAATAATTTTTCTGAGTAAAAGTCAAGAAGCTAGCTCCCAGGCCTGTACTTAACTGCTCTCATATTCAATTGATTCAATCCCAACTATGTCAATATTGTAAGTCTCGTGTTTATGTTATGAAAATAGCAATTGATTCAACCTATTGTCCACATTTATGTGTGGATCACAGATTTAGAACTGGAAGTGACATTAAGAAGACAACTGATTGAACTACCTCATTTTACAAGTGAGGAAACTGAGTCCAGAGAAACAAAATGATCTGCCCTACGTTACACAGGCAGGATTTGAATTTGCACGCTTAACAGCCTCCTGTTAAAATTTTAAAAAGTACCCAGGACATACTTTTTAGTTTAATTCAAGTTACTAACATTTTCTCTGTCGCTTTATTAAGTCTAGATAACCAACAAAACAATAAATCAAGCACCGATTTTGCTTATGCTGAAATGTGAACTCTGCTTGAGATGTTGGTTGCAGCTGGCTGTAATAGACCTCTAGCCTCCTCTGCCTCCAAAGTCAATGTATGTGCCTGCAGAACAGTGTCCGTACCATGAAGCCTCTGAGGGTTTCCTTAAGGTTTTTTGGAGGGCTGATTCTACCCTGATTCTCCCACCATTTTAGTGGGACGTGATTAAAAATGACTTTACAACAACAACATAAACAGGATACTTTGATCCTTCAGTAGTGTCCAGTCTAGAGGCCATCCCATCTCTCCCTCCTCACTCAGTGATTCTCATCCACAAACCCTCCCTGGAAGACTTCCTAGGCTTCCTAGACACCATGGCAGCTTTTAGGCTATCTGTTACTATCCCTGCTACCTTCTCTTTGTCAGTGACATGGTCTTATCCTCGGGCCTCTGATGCCATCCTGGGGAAGCTGTGACCATCTTTCTATTCCTGGGCTAGTCCCTTGTCTTTCTCACTCTTCTGAGATCCTGGGGTTGCATGATGCTGCCTCCCTGGGAGAAATATTGGTGTGAAAAATAGGCGCTTTGGAGGCAAGGACAGTCTGGGAATTGATTATAACATCACCAACAGCAATAACAATAATAGAATTAACAAGGCACACATCTATGATTGTGCTTTTAGATTTACAAAGTGCCTCCTCCCTCACAGCTACCCAGCAAACCATCAACAATATCTGAATAAGCTCAGCTCCCAGTTAAGAGACTCAAACCCCAGACCAGAATAGCCCACCACAATTTATGTAAAGCTTTTCATTATAACTCTGGTGAGTATTAGCATATTTTAGAATCTCTTATCAGCACTTCAAGGATAACAGTAGTTGGGGCTGAACTAGTTGGGCCTATCAAAGAACAAACAAAGTCTATTTGCACATCCAAAAAACCAGCTGGTAAATGGGAAAGGCCTTATCTTGAGGAGACTGGAGAAGCTCACACTTTCTATTCTTCTGGCTTCAATGACAGTCTGTTTCCAGGCACCCTGAAAGAATCAGTCATTGCTTAGAACTGCACAAGATCCCCTTCCCCCAACCCCTCTCTAGTCAAGGGGGAAAAACCCTACACCCCTCTAACAACTCTTTCCCTTTGATAAGACACTGGCCTTTCTAATGGGCGCTGGAATACTTCCTGCCTGGGAAGGTAACATCTCTGCAGGGCTGTTTGTGTCTTCCTTGTGGAGCTCATTAGACTGCGTAGCCATGGGAGCCTGTCTCCATCTGGATGACCTAGGCCATTCTCAGGAAGCCCACTGACCTGGGTGTAGGCTAGTTCAGTCTTATTAAGAGGCAATGTTCTCACCCCCAAAGATGCCACAGGCATTTGGAAATCAAAGGGCATAGACCCTTGGGAGAATTTTTATCCCCTGGAGATTCTCATTTGGAAAACAAATTAGCTGGCCTGATAACAGCATAATGGAACTAGCTCTAAGGCAGATTTCTAGACTGCTCCCCCCCCCCCCTTTTCTTCCCCCTCCCCTTATCCCCATGTGCTTCTGAGGGACATTTTAATGTCTACTGCCATTATCGTTCTGTTAGGTTAGATAAGTTGCCTGCCAGTATTAAAATTCCAGGTTCTAAGATCCCTTCCAGCTTCAACAAATTCATATTCTTTTTTTTTAAATTAACTTTTGTTCACTTTTTAGTTTACACCATTCATTTCCATGACATTTTGAGTTACAAATTTTCTCCCCATCTTTCCCCTACCCACCACCCAAAAACAGCAATCCCATGTTTACCCCCCCCCCCCCAATCTGCTCTCTCCTATATCTTCCCTCATCACCCCTTTGACTTTCTGGTAGGGCAAGATGGATCACCTTACCCCGGTCCTGTGTATCTTTATTCCCAGTAACATGTAAATAATGATAATAATAATGTATAGACACATATACATATATATTTTTTTAACATTTAATTTTAGAACTTTAAATTCTAGATTCTTTCTCTACCTCCCTCATTACCCACCCCCACTGGAAAGACAACAAATTCATATTCAACCAAGCTTTATTAAGTGCTTGATATGTGCAACGCTCTGTCCTGAGGTTCTTTTCTGCTCATTTGTCTGTTCTCTGACCTAAGACCCTTCCCAATTTTTTCTAAGTTCCATTCTGAGTTCTAAGTTCAATTCTAAGTTCTAAGATCTTATCCAATTCTGATGCTCCACGTTCTAGGCTTGAAGAACCTGTCCAGGTCTAGCAGGTTATGGGGCAAATCTCCTTAATAAAACGAAGTTTGGATTCACTCAAATAACTGCACTTGAAGATCTAGAGGGCCCCATGTGGCTTCCAGGTGTCCAGTTTCCCCCAATCCGGGGTTATGCCTAATAGCTGAGTTTTCTTCCCTCTCCAACATCTCCTGTTCCAAGGTTGGGGGTTGAACGACCCTTTTACAGGGGTTGCCTGAGACCAGTCGGAAAACATATTTCCCATGGTCTTAGGAACTGAGACACCGCTCCCCTATCCCTCTCCAGGCGGGTCTGCCCACATGCAGATACGCCCACGTACGAGTATTAAAGGGTTGCAGCATTAGGAAGGTTGAGAACCACTACCTTATAACATCATCTGGCAGCAGGGAGCTTTGAGATGATCTGGTCCAGTTTCCCCATAGAACCTTTGAGGTCCAGAGCTGGGGTAATCTTTACCTTTGGTCACACACAGCAGAGCCAGAACAAAAAACTCATCGAACCAAATGAGTGCTTACACCATTCTGGTAAACTAGAAGGTAAATGTGATTATGGAGTGACTAGGTGGCGCTGTGGATGGAATGCCGGTCTCTGAGTCAGGAAGGTTCATCTCCCAGAATTCAAATATGACCTCAAACACTTTCTGGCTGTGTGACCCTGGGCAAGTCACTTCACCCTGTTTGCCTCAGTTTCCTCATCTGTAAAATGGAGAAGAAAATTACAAACCACTCCAGTGTCTTTGCCAAGAAAACCCCAAATGGGGCCACAAACAGTCAGAAACAACTGAACAATAAAAGGAGATTTAGAGTTAAAAGGATCTTCAAAGGTCATCCACTGCAGAGTTGTCAAACATACAGATATGTCGGTCAAGTGTTGCCCTCAACACTCCTGAGTTTGGCCTAAACCAGATTAAAATGTAATTATATATATATATATATATATATATATATATATATATATATATATACACACACACACACATACATACACACATATATGTATATACACACATATATGTATATATGTTTATATGTAGATATGCATATATAGGTATATATACACACATATATTTATACATATGCATATACATATATATGAAATAAATACTTCACAAAATAAATAAAAATACAATAGAACATAGATAATGTTTATATGTAGTTTTTTAAGCCAAAATCCTTATTTACAGTTTAATGGTCCCCTTTTCTACTTAAGTTTGTTCTAGTCTGTCTTCCCATCCACCCCTTGTTTTTACAGATGAGGCAACACAGACCCAAAGGGGGTACTGCACAGATAATTAGGCAGCTGATATGAGATAGGAATTAGTAACTTCTGACTGCACCCTTTCTACTATAGTGCTACATCTTCTAACTACTCCTTAGAGGACTTATTACCTTGTTGTTAAATAACATGTGCCAACAATTGTGCAGCACTTTAAGATCCTTGAAATGCTTTCTTTAAAACAAACCTATGAATTAGGTAGCAGAAGGTTTGCTATCTTTTACAAATAAGGAAACTGAGGGCAAGAGACTCAAATTGAAGTATCCTCACTCTAAGTACAGCATTCTCGAATGATGCTGCACTGTACATATGAAACCATAATTTCCCAGGGAAAAATTAAGCTCACTAGAGTAAATTTAAAACAGACTTTCCTGAAAAGCACCCCCTCCTTTGCCCCCCAACACTCTACGACCTAAGTACTCTGGGAGAAAAGAAAACAAGGAGGGATTAGATTAAAAGAGAGGAAGAGCCGGTCGAGGCTAGGGTTTGGAGAGTTTACAATTAGTGGGCTCAGTGGGAGAAGGACTGGTGCTGGTAAGTGATAATAAATGTCTCTGCTGGGTCCTTAACTGAGAGAGGTTGTCTGCGGTTCCTCCTTTAATTTATTTGTTCTGTAAACATGTAAGGGAACCTGTTAAAAAAAAAAAAGAGGCTAAGAAGTGGCAGAGGCGATTGTAAGCCATTAAAAGAAAAGGGGATATTGTACCATCTGTTTGGGATACCAAATCCCATCCAGCTGGGAGTCAGTTAGGGAAGGAAGAAGGGACCAGGCTAGTCCTTTGTTTGACGTCCAGCTGTCCCCTCAGAAGCCTGAGAAGAAGCTCAAGGTGGCTCTGAAGCCATGTTCTGTCCTTGCGTTGATTCAGGATTGTGTAATAGAACCAACAGTGAGCTTGCCTGGACTTGAGAGGACTTTGGTCCATCCAAACACCAGCTCTGCCGTTTACTAGCTTAGCTGAGACATTGTATCCTCATCTATGCAATGGGAATCTTTGCATTATTCACTTTACAAAGTGGTTGAGGTGGGAGTACTTTGTAGATCTTAAATTACTCTAAAGATGGGAATTAATTTTGGAAGGGAATGTGTTTCCTTATATAATAATGTTCCCTTGGAAAAGGATCTGAGAAATCTGCATTAAAAAAAAAAAAGGTACCTGTGTGATATAGTGGATAGAGGGCTGGATTTGAAATTGGCAAGTCCTGAGTTCAAATCCTTGCCTCACACAGTTTCTAGTTGTGTGACTCTGGGTAAGTCACTTAACTGCTATCTACCTCAGTTTCTTCATCCTTGAAATGGGGCCATTAAGAGCGCTTACCTCACAGGGTAACCTTTTGCTCTCTATTAGTTTATGGAGGTCTTTCCAATTTTCTCTGAAATTGTCCATTTCATCTTTTCTTGTGGACCAGTAACATTTTTTCAGCCATTCTCCAACAGGACAGTCCCTTAGTTTCCAATTTTTAACTACTGTGAAAAGAGCTGCTATGAATATTTTTGTATTTAAAGACCCGTTTCCTCCTTCTTTGGTTTTTTTTTTTTTTGGGGGGGGGAGATAGGCCTAGTAGTGGTATAGTTATGGTATGTTTGATAATGCTCTAGATGTAGGTCCAAGATGCTTTCCAGAATGACTGAATCTACTCACAGCTCCACCAATAGTGTACTAGTAAACCTTAGCATTTTACAGATGAGGAAACTGAGAGTTAGAGAGACTGATTTGCTCAAGGTCACACCAGGGGTAAATGACAGAGATAGGGTTAGAACTCAGGTCTGTTGAGGTTAAATGCAGCATTGTTTCCATTCCCCCGTGGTGTCTCCGCAACTCACACTCTTTTGGGAAAAATAGTACTGAATTTGGAGTCAGATGATCTAGGTTCAAAACTCAGGTTTTCTGCTAGATGGTAAGCTTCTTGAGGGTAGGGACTTGATTTTATTCATCTTTGTATCTCTAGCACTTAGCATAAAGCCTTTTCCTAATAAGTGCAAGTGTGGATTGAATGGGAATAGAATAAAATAGTAACCTGTATTACACTGGGTACATCTCTTCCCTTCTGTGGGTGTCTACTTTCTTCATTGTAAAATGAGAGAGTTGGAGAGATCATTAACTTGGGGTCTGGGGAACCCTAATTAAATATAAATATGAGTTAATAGAATTATAATACTAATTTGTATAATAAGATATAATAACATATTAAGATTAGTATATAATGTATTAATATCATGGACCCCTTTGGGTCCCTGGGGTCTTGGGAACATGTGTATATATGTGTGTATGCATGCATGCATATATGTATGTGCATGTATAGATGTATAGATATATGAGTATATGTATACATATATATGTGTATATATACACATATATATTTTTGGTAATGGACCCTTTGGAAAATCTAGCAAATTCTATGGTCCCCTTATCCGAATAATGTTTTTAAGTATATAGGATTAC
>CM053592.1:138044442-138070614 GCA_028646515.1 Pseudochirops corinnae
TAGGTGATACAGTGGGTACAGTATTGAAACTGGGATCTGGAAGATTTGAGTTAAAATCCAGCCTCAGGTACTCAGGAGTTGTGTGACCCTGGACAAAGTCCCCTAATCTCTCCCTAGGCCTGTTTCCCCACCTGCAAAATGCCCATAATACTCCTGCTTCCCAGGGTTGCTGGGACACTAAATGAGATAATATTTGTAAAGCTCTTTGCAGACTTTAAAACACTACATCAATGGTAGCTACTATTTTGCAGGTTGGCTTTCTTGTTCTGCTCCTGTCCCCAATCCCATTAGTGCCTTCTCTTTGGGATTACCTTCCATCCCTTCTGTACTACCTTATATGGACCTAGTCTTTCTCATGTTGTCTCCTCCTTCAGAACATGAGCTCCAGGAAGGGGAGGACAAGGTGTTTTTTTCTTCTGTTAGATTCCCCAGTAGTCATCACAAGTTCTGGCACAGAATACATGCTTGAAAAAAGAGCCTTGACCAAAAATCCTTTCCAGCTGTAACATTCTATTGTATGAAGCAGACCTTAAAATTTTAATCAGACTTAAGCCATAAGAGGATTTGTATGTTTTTTAAAGATGAATGTTTTGTTGGTTATTAAAAAAAAAAAAGATAGAACTGCCATTGAGAATGTGGGCTGTGAAAATTCAGAGAAGTATTTGGAAGAACCATTCTTTGAATAGTCTGTAGATAATCCGGTCCATGACTAATATTAAGGTATTGACAAACAGGGGACAGGCCTAGGAGGAGGAAACTCGGACAGAGTTTTCAAAGGCAGCTTTTTTTGATGTCATAAGGCTAAAATGCTAGACCTCTGAAAGGTAGTGACCTCCCCGGCCCTGGAGGTAATGATGAGGGATATCATAGAAGAGACTGATCCTTGAGGCAGGATATTAGAAGACAAAATTTCGAAGAGTCCTTTCAACCAAAAGAGTCTAGGAAAGAGCCGAACTGGTGACTGTGTGTCAACCCAAGCCATGCCAAAAGACTGTCTTTAAAGTGGGTCACTGTAAGGTATAAAGCCAAACTGCCATGTTACAGATGAGGAAACTGAGGACCAGGGAGATTAAGAGACTTGCACAAGGTCACAAAGGTAGCGATGATCAGAGATAGAATTTGTACCCAGAGGCAGTGTGTCTCCAGAGGTGGAGTTCTTTGCATTGTCCTTGACACTCTGAATTTCCTGTTTCTCATTTGCTTTGGTTTTCTTGGCTTCCCTGATCTATCTGGTCCTGAAATTGTGCTCAACTCGCTTGTTGCTCTTGGTCTCTGTGTGCTGTGGATTTAATCCTGCTTGCCCTCGGAATCATAGACTATACGATTTCAGACTCTTCAAACCGAGAATGTATATTGTTAGAGGTGGGCAGCTAAGTGGCTCAGTGGATAGAACACTGGGCTGAGAATCAGGAAAATTCATCTTCCTGAGTTCAAGACCTCAGACACTTAGTATCTGTGTGAGCCTGGACAAGTCACTTAATCCTGTTTGCCTCAGTTTCCTCATCTGTAAAATGAGCTGCAGAAGGTAAATGGCAAACCACTCTAAGGAAAAAAACCCAAATGTGGTCACAAAAAGTTGGACATGACTGAACAACAACAAACTGTGAGAAGTAGAAAGGACCTTGAGAACAAGGATATAGATGGCTGGATGAAAGCTCAGAGCTCATCTAGCTCAGATACTGCCACTTTACATAGGAAGAAACTGAGGCCTGAGGGGAATTGTGTTGCATGAGATCAAAGAGCAGAATTGAGACTTGAACCTAGGCTCCCAGAGAGGGCTGGGGAGACACACTGACTCCTAATCTTCCGGTGCCTGTATCTCTTAGACGAGATGATTCCTCTCTCAGATCCATCTGCTGGTCCGTGAGCTTCAGCCTTAAAGTCCAGCAATGGCTTTTCCTGCTCAGATTAATGGGCGTAGAATCCTGACGCCTCCATCCCTAGAAAGAACCCAACTCTCTTGGAATCCCATCCAGCCTGTCTGTGGACTGGGCCAAATATAGTGGCCTTTTAAAAGGTCACTTCTTCACCTTAAACCTGGAGTGGGTTATAATGGATTGATCACTTAGAAAATCCTGGTTTTATTACTTCCCCTCCTATGAAGATACCACCCTACATGGAAGAGAAAACAAGTCTAGACTGGTGAAGAGAGCCATTTTTATTATCCTACAGAGACTTTAGAAGAGCCACCCGTCAGACCAAATCATTTTCCTCTAGTAGTATGGAGGATCAGAGCGTTCTTTTGCAGAGGGGAGGGAGCTGGCCTTGGAGTCAGGCAGAACTGGGTAGACATGTATTGGCTGTGTGACTGGGCAACTTACTTAGCCTCAGTTCCCTGTGGGCGGTGTTAGTGTTTGGTGTTTTGGTGTTTTCAAACAGGAAGCTCTTTCTACCTCCCTCCCTTCTTTCCCTTCTCTACCTTCCATCTTTTCTTTTCCTTCCTTTCCTTTCCTTCTTCCCTGCCTTCCTTTCATTCTCTTCTTTTCCTTCCTTCCTTTCCTCCCTTCCTCCCTTTCTCTTACATACTTTGATGCACCTGTGATCTCATCAGGGTGGGTACCCCACTTCCCCATGATGTGAATTGCAATTCGTCCTTGATCACTTATTTGCAACGATCATTTTAGTATATCATTTTAAAATTATCATTTCCCCCCATCATTTCCATTTGCAAAAATATGCCTCCTCCCCCTCCTCTACCCAGAGAAGCATTCCATGGGAAAAAGATTAAAAAAAAAAAAGGGAAAAGACAGTGGTAGTATGTACCTCCTGAATCTGCAAAGAAGAGGGAAGTTCATTTTCTTAGCTCTTTTCTGGGGTCAAGTTTCCTATTCATTACAATTGTGCAGTTTGTTTTTTCTGTTATATTCATCCCCACTCAATTTCGAGGAGAGAGAGTTCAAAGATCTTGTTTTCAGCCCTAGAGAAGACAATTTTCTTATGGCTTGGGAGAGACACTGAATAAAAAATGGAGAGAAGATAAAAGATGAAATGAAGCCATGTTGCAGTTTTTAGTGACCATCCCTGGACATGGAGACCTGACTTGTCTGTCTGGAGCCTGGCATGACCAAGAGTAAATTATTTATAACACAGGAGCAACTACATTCAGGTTCTGGAGCTTGTGAGTGGAACAAAGACTTAATAGACCAAGGCAAGTGCTAATGTCTTTATACTAGGCACCAGGGACTCTAGCATTTCACTTAAAGCACTCCAAGAAATGCCATCAAATTATTAGGTGGTGAATTTTCATTCCTACACCAGGAAGGACTTAATTTGCTAAAGTAGTTGTCTTCCTCAGGGAAGGGGAATAGCTGGAGGGTAATTACAAGTGACCCAACTCTGTGGAGTTGTGCAAATTGTGGGATTAGTTGAGAATGAGGTAGAGGCAGCTCATTTAAAGAGGGCTGGATTCTCTCCCTCCCCCCTTCTTTTCTTCCACCAGGCGCACCATAAAGCAATGGTGACTGAGCTTAAGTGAAAGGAGGAAGCCTATTGGAATGGTGCATAGAGTTGGTTGGGTTTGGAGTCAGGAAGACCTGAACTCAAGTCTGTCTTAGACACTGATTGTGTGACCCTGGGCAAATCACTTATCCTTTGCCTCAGTTTCCTTACCTGTAATACGGGGATGATAATAACACCTACTTTTCAGGGTTGTTGTATCAAATGAGATAATAATGGTAAAGCTCTAAGTGCCATGCCTGTTATATAAATGTTGTTATTTGTTATTATTAATAATAATTATTGTTATTATTAATAATAATAATTACTAGTTAAAATAAATTATAATAACCTCCAGAGTGCCGGAGGTTACAGGATTCTTTGATTTGGTACTGGAAGGGATCTTGGAGACCATATTGACCAGAGGCATCAAACACCTGACCTTCAGGCTACATGCAGATTAAAATGTAATGGGGAAATGTTTAACAAAATCAATAAAAGTAAAATACAGATAATGTTGAATTTTAGAACGAAATCTGCATGTGGCCTGCAGAAATCCATATGTACAGATTAGCAGCCCCCATTTCCATTTGAGATTGCCGTCCCTGATCTGGTCACTTTATTAACGAAGATGCTTAAAGGAACTTGCCCATGGTCATACAACCCAACAGTTGCAATACTACGATTGGAACCCAGGCCCTCTGATTATGAACGTAGCGCTTCTTCTGTTGGTCTTGTTTGGAATAAATTGTCCTGCTGTTTTGGTGATCTGAGGAGAATGAAACACGGCCTCATATGTAGGCCTAAAAACTTAAAGACTTCAGAAATCTGTGAATTTCTCCATGTAGGCATTCCCTTCACCAAACAGCTCCTCTGAACCTTAGGAGTTGATTTACCATGAGTCTTCATCATTGTAGAGTTCCTAGCCTTCTCAAATGTTTTTAGCCTGGTCCTTGAATGGAAGAGACACAATCTAACTCTAGATACAGACTTGAATACCAACCTCTTCCCTTCTACCCCCTCCCCTCCAGTTTGGTGGAATCACCAGAGACTTGTGCTTACCTACTATAGCACTTAGTAATCCCGGGTCACCCCTACCCCATGCTGAAGGCATCTAAAGATGATGTCATTGGGCCTAGAAGCAAAGACGGCATGGGAGCCAGAGAGCCTCAGTCAAACCCAGCTGAAGTAGAAAATCATCATGAGCATAATCATAGGAGCTGTCTGCCAAGGAAATGGGTTTAGACCAATTCTTTTCTTTGTTTTTCCTATTTAAAGTGTTTCCCTCTAATTGTCTTCACTGTTAGTATTACTGACTTCCGTTTTGTTATGGATTACACAGACTTGAATAAATCTCCTTCTGCAACCATCTGGCCCTAAACATCAAAGAACAGCTGTAGATACAATTTTTTTTCCTCATTCTTTTAAAATGTAGTCTATACTCTTTTATATGTATAAAGTTAAAGTGTGTACACACTTCATATGCACTGAAGTTAGCCCTTAGGGGATTTTCCAATTTGCTGTTTTGCTGTTGGAGGTTTGGGGTGGGTTGTGTGTGTAATTAAAGGCAAATAAGAAAAGAAAATAAGAAGAGAAAGCCAGAAACGAGGACATTTAGACCATTAACTCCCTCTGTGACCCTGGGCAAATCAGTGTCATCCCTTCCCCCTGCAAATTTCTTTGCCTCTAAAAGGAGGGAATTGGATCAGATCAAGTATTCCTAACCTTTTCATATGTCCTGGACGCCTTTTGCAGTCTGACGAAATCTATAGACCCCTTGCCTGGATAAAGTTTTTAAATAAATAAGATAAAATATATAGGAATAAAGGAAACCAATTATACTGAAGTAGTTGTCCAATTTTTTTTAGGTTAATAGACCCCAAATTGAGAACTCTAGAATTAAGATCTGGAGCCCAAGTTCCGAACCTCCTACTTCTAACGTTTTATGTTCTAAATTCTAAGATCCCATTGAAATCCAAGAATGCTTAAGTTGAGGTCCCTTTTATCCTTAACTTTCCATGTTAGGTATTCTAAGGGCTGTTCTAAACCTTGCCTGTAACAATGATGTATAACTCTAAGTCCTGGCTAGCTCTGCCCTTCTGTGATCTGAGTTCTAAGGTCCTCCACAGCTGCCATATTTTATACCAAGGTCCCTTAAAGCTCTAACCTTTTCTCCATTAAGTTCCCTTCCAGTTTCAGGTCATTCCATGACCCCTGGGTTTATCATTAAAGGGGGTCAAATTCTTCCAGTTACCCACATATTAAGGTCTGCAATATTTTCCATCTGCATTAACTATACATCACTGGGATTCCATCCCCTGCACTGAAGTCAAGACTTTGGAGTTGGTAAATGAGGTTTCTAAAGATGTCTAGTGTTTAAAGTCTACTCAGTTTAACTCACTCATTATTAATTACATGTTGTCATTCACTATGCTAGATAATGAGGGATACAAAAAAAAAAATGAACCAGTGTCTGCTCTCAAGAAGCTTACAATCTAGTGCTTCATAAAGACAGGAACCATTATAGAGAATGTCTACTGAATGAAGCATGCCTTTTCTGTGGCTGTTTGTATTTTCAGTCTGAAATGTGTCTGATTTAGTTCTGTGAGTTTATTGCCCAGCTTGGAAGCTTAGTATCTTTTTAATTTGCTTCAAATTTATCTCGTTAAAATTTTAAGCCTCTCTTCTCTCTGACTTCAAGAAGCAGAAACACTATGTAGGGAGTGAGCCAGAAAACTGTGGGTTCACATGCAAACTTTACTACTTATTAATGTGACCTTGGGAATGATCTATAAGTTCTTTTCTGGCTGGAAAGCTGTAGTATGAGGGAGCAGTGTGATGTAACAGTCAATGAGCACGTTTTCCTTAGAGTCTAGAAGGAGGGAGGTTCTCAGCTATCTCCAGATCACTCCGGAGTATGTATTCAGTTTTAGGTGCTAGGTTTTATAAGGGTCAGCTATTAATACCTTCCTACAAAATTTTGTTGATGTTGTTCATTTTTTAGTCACATCTAATTCTTTATGTCCCCATTTGGTTTTTTTTTTGGCAAAGATACTGGAGTGATTTGCCTTTTCCTTCTCCAGCTTATTTTATAGATGAGGAAACTGAGGCAAGCAAGATCAAGTGACTTACCCAGGGTCATCCAGCTATTAGGTGACTTAAGGTCATTTTTTAACTCAGAAAGATGGGTCTTCCTGACTCTAAGCCAGCATTGTATCCATTGTGCTACCTAGCTGTCCCCCTACAAAATTACCTCATGCATTATGTATAGTTTTGTATATGTACATGCTATCCACTCACAAATTATATTTCATTCAGTATACATTTATCCAGCACTGTCTCTGTTCTTGTAGAGTAAGAGAATGTAACTTCCTTGATGGCAGGGACTGTTTCCTTTTAATTTTTCCATTCTTAGCACCTAGGACAATGTCTGGCACAGAGCAGAAAACTTACTTGATAAATGCTTGTTTGTGTACTAATTAGCATTAGTAATTTGGAGAGATTTGAATGGAAGGTGATGAGGATGTTGTTTGGGATGCAGAAATATACTTATATGGGGATCATTTGAAAGATTAGAGCTTGTTCACTTCAAAAAAAAAAAAAAAGACTTAGGAGGTACCTGATAGCTGTTGTCCAGTATTTGGAAGTATATAGAAAAAGGATCAGATTTGTTCTTGGCCCTGGGGTGGGGGGTGGGGGTGGGAGGGCAGAACTTAGACTGAAGACGGCAATCCGGGGAAGCACTTTCTAACATTGCCTAATTGGAATGACATGTTTGCAGGGGGCTGTGAATTCGCTGTTCCTGGATGTGTTTAGATAGAGCTGGGTGAACATTTATCCAGAGAAATATAGAAGGAATTCTTTTTAAAAAAATGTGTGTGTACACACACACACACACACACACATATGCATAATACATATATGTATATACACACATACATATGTATATATATGTGTAGATATATATAATATGTAAGTATATATAATACATAAATATATACTATATGACTGTTCATATATACATAAATATATATAATACATAAAGACGTAAATGTATATAATACACGTGCGCCCACACACACACACACACACACACACATATATGTATACATATACATATACATATAAAACGTAGTTTGAAGTAGACAGACGATCAGTTGCCAAGTCTCCCTGTCTCTACCTCCACATCTGGTAAAATCAGCCTCTTCTCTTAGTTCCCCAGCTCTCACTTGAGTTTCCGCCCTCATCTTCTCTAGCTTAATCTTTCCAACAGCCCCCTAATTGGTCTTCCTGCTTCAAGACTCTCATCATTTCAATCTATCCTATACTCTGCTGTCAAAATAATTTTCCTTAAGCACAGATCTGACCATGTGGTTCTCCTACTCACTCAACTCTAGTGGCTTCTTCTTAATTCTAGGATAAAACATAAACTCATTTTGGTTTTTAATGGCTTTTGCAGATTGGCCGCACCCATCTTTAGAACCTAGTTAGATATTATTCTTCCATGATCCAGCCAAACTGGCCTTTTCTCTGTTTCCCACCTATGACTCCTATCTCTGTGCCTTTGACATCTAAAATGCCTGGAATGTGTTTTCTCCTTTCCTCCGCCTTATAGGGTCCCTCTTTTCCTTTAAGATGTAGCTCAAGCACATCTTCTTTTTTTAAAATTTGATTGGTTTATTTACTTTTAGTTTACAAGATTCAGTTTTGTAGTCTCTTGAGTTTCAAATTTTCTCCCCTACCTCTCCCCCCCACCCCCTGCCATGGCAGCACACAATCAAGTATTGGATCTGCGAATATTTTCAAATTGGACATTAGTCTGGTTGTATAGAAGGATTGTAACCAATGGAGTGAACAATGGGAAAAAAGAAAGCGAACCAAACCTGAAAAAGAATGATAGCGTGTAGATTGCTTCAGTCTCCATTTAAACTCTGGTCTTTCTAGATTTTTCTCTGAATGTAAATGTATCCTTGCATCCTGAGACTTGTAGAGTTGTCTTATAACTATGCGTTGCTGAGAAGAGTCCAGTTTATCAAAGTTGGTTGTCACACATACAATGTGTCTGTGATTGTGTACAAATTTCTCCTGGTTCTGTCAAGCACATCTTCTGATGAAGTGCGTCTTCTAAATGAAGTCTGTTTTATCTCCCTACCGGATGGTAACTCTTATCATGAGGGGAACTTTGCATACCCTTCAGTATTCAGCCAGTGCCCCTCTGATGTCCCTCCCAACTCTGAGTTCCTGTGATTCTAGCAGGTCAAGTCTCATATGCCTGGATTTGGAACAAATTATGTTTTTTTTTAACCCTGTGTGATTATTAAGAGAGTTGCCTGGGGCACTAAAAGGTTAAGTGAATTGCTTGGGGCTACACAGGCAGTGCGGGTCAGATTTGTTGTTGTTGTTCAGTCATTTTGGACTCTTTGTGAGCTCATTTGGGTTTTTTGGGGCAGAGATATTGGAGTGGTTTGCCATCCCCTTCTCCAGCTCATTTTACAAATGAGGAAACTGAGGCAAGCAGGGTTAAGTGACTTGTCCAGGGTCACACAGCTAGTGTTGTGTGTCAGATGGAGGACTTGAATTCAGGTCTTTATAACTTAGGACTAGCTGTCTACCCACTATGCCAGGCTGCCCTCTAAGTGCCTAAACTTTATTAGCAGACATTGTTAACCAGTGGCTCCCTATACCATTGAAATCACAGGTCCATTAAAAATGACTACTAAGCCTCTGGAAAGAACTCTCAGAAAAAGGATCTCACTTCTAACTTCTGGGACATCTCCCAAGAGCCAGCTGTTCTAAAACAAGGTTCAGTATCTTATACCTTGCCGCCATGGTTTATGCTGGATTCCAATGCAGGAGTAGAGCTAATTCTGAAATCACCACCAAGGACATCAAAAAACCAATGGTTTTATGAAGTGGTCTGTAAAGGAGATCCATTAGACTAGAAGAGTCTCTGACTCTTTATATATTAAAATTTCTGGAAAAAAAAAGAGCTAAACCAAAACTAAACAAAAACCCTACTCCCAAATCCTGCTCTCAATTTTGCTTAGCACCTAGAGGATAAGGCATAGGCATGCATCAGCAACCCTGTAGCTAGATCAATGTTCTATGCACTGATTACTTCTCTAGCCTCTAGGTACCAGGTGTAGAAGAGTAACAGGGCACCCGATACCAGGCAATTGTTTCTCCCACCTCATTGGCTTCTGGACTCTCATTAGTGGCTTAGTGCTAACATGAGATTCTTTTCCCTTGCTCCTCCTCCTTCCCTTGCAGCTTTGACATCTGCAAGCCATGTTTGACTTCATGTCTGCTGCCAAGGCTATAAAAGGAGATTACCCAGCACTCTCAGGCAGAAGCCAGTTCATCTGAACACAGGATGAGGCTGTGCTATTGCTATTTGGAGGGGGCTGCAAAAACTGCCGGCATTTGCAGCCCCAGGCTTGATCAATTTACCCAAAGAGCTGTGTAATTTTTCTGAATCCTTAGAAGGGGGGATGTGGGAGGGATAAGAATTCATTTAAATACTTCAGCAAACATTTACTAAGTTTATGTGGTGTTGGAGATAGAAGGATAACAAGCTGCATTTGAACTTCTCTTATGTACCAGTGGTACTTCTTTGGGCTCTGGGCCTCTGTTTCCCTTTCTATAAAATGAAGGAGTTGGGCTAGAGAAGAGGGTCTCAAAGGTTTCCCTGTGGGTCTCCATGGGTTTGCTGCAAAATCTGGCTCTTTCCAAACCTGTTTAAAACTTCATCAATTATTAACCACCTTCTTTGGCTTCCACATTAAATTCTGCTCCTTTTGAGTTTGCATTATAACAGCTTATGAACCCTCAGAGCCAAGGAAAAAACCAAAATGCAGTTGGCTGCCTGCTCTTCCCACTTGGCTTCAGAAAGGGCCTGTGGTAGCCCTGTCCATGCAGGTGCAAAATCTCCTTCTCCTCCTCCTCCTCCCTTGTGAGTCCTGGAGAAATAAAGAAGGAAGAAACTGAGGGGGTGCAGGAAAGTAATGAGAGGCTGGGGTATCCCAAGCCCCTAGTAATGGGGCATCAGGCCTGATTGACCCAGACCCCCTTCTCTGTCTCTAACTTATTTACAATTCAGTTTACCTCAAGTTCTCATGGAAAGATACTGTGATATGAACAGTAACAATAAAAAAGAAAGTTTGAGAACCATTGACCAAGATGTTAAAGTGAAAAAGATTGGGGAAATTTTGTGGCCTGCAAGCTGGATGTGAATCAAGAATGTGTGCTGGATAAAAACAAACAAAAAAACTCCTCTCATACTATCTCACTCTACATTAAGAGAAACAATTTTCTGAGTCACAATGAAGGAGAGGGCTGGGGGCCAGGATTGGAGGGTGGGTGGAAAGAAGGGGAGAGTTGTGGGGAGGAATTGTTCTTCTATACCCTGCTCAGATCAGTCCATAACTAGAGTACTGTGTTCAGCTCTGGGTGCTATAGGAGACACAGCATGGCATAATGAATAGGGCCCTGGACTCAGAGTCAGGGAAATCTAAGTTCACATTCTCCTTCTGGTTGTGGTTTGTCCTTCATTCTCTAAGAGGACCAGGACTTGGGGAGATGATAACATGACTTGCAGTTGACTTTGATTTGAGTGAGGGAGAGCTGTGCAAGGTCACTGGGCTCATTTTCTTATCCAGAGCCATCTGGGTCCAGTGGCCAGATATGGATCAGGATGACTGGAGATGACCCAGGATGCAACGGAAGACCCCAGCCCTTTTAGGTTAAGGCCTTTTCAAGTTCTCACTTTGAGGGAGGCAACATCCGTTCAGTGAATAGCCTCTTTAAGAAGTGAATCAAGGTATTGTCCCTTTAATAAATTTAAAAAAAAATCATATTGGGAGAGGAAGACAATCAGGGTTGCTGACCAAAAAAGAAATAGTTACTGTTGGCATCCACTCTGAGCCAGGAGAACCCAAAAAATAACCATTAAGTGGTGCTGGGGTAGGGACATACTGTTGTCCAATCTATGAGATCCAGAGTGAGTTGGGTTTAAGGCTTGATCTTTGAGAAGGAAATCTAGCCAGTAAACCCCAACTTAACTAAAGTGAGGCTGGTGACCTTGCATAGCCCTCCTTCACTCAAATCAAAGTCAATTTCAAGTCTCCCTGAGGCCCTCTTTAAAAATGGAGGACAAACGACAACCTGTGAGTAGTTTGAGCTGCCTGAATGGGGACCCCACTGGGTTAGTCTATTTTTTAAGGTGTTATTTTCTTCCATATTTTTTGAGTCTCCTTTAGCAGGCTGTTGACTAGTTTTTCATGATTTTCTTACATCACTCTCTTTTATCTTCCCAATTTTTCCTCTACTTCTCTTACTTGATTTTCAAAATCCTTTTTGAGCTCTTCCACAGCCTGAGATCAATTTATATTTTTATTGGAAGCTTTAGATGTAGGAGCTTTTACTTTGTCGTCTTCTTCTGGTTGTATGTTTTGATCTTCTTTATCACCAAAGATCCTATGTCTGATTTTCCCCTCTGATGTTTACTCATTTTCCCAGTCAATTACTTGACTTTTTAGCTCTTTATTAAGGTAGGACTCTGCTTCCATTGTGGAGGGTGTACTTGCCCAAGCTTCAGGGGTTTTGTGCAGCTGTTTTCAGAGATACTTCTAGGGACCTGTAAATTTTCCATTCTTCTAAGGGGGTATGATCAAAGGAGAGGTCTTTAGTCCTCTCCTGGCCTACGCTCTGGTCTGTGAGTGACCACAAGCTCTTTTTTCGGCCTTGGAACTATGAGGAGGACTCCCTCTCCACCACTGCCACAAGCTCCACCATGCCAACATTCTTCTTTGCCCCAGGCTACCACTTGTGACCCAGATCCAAGAATGGGCAAAGCAAGAGAATTGTGCCTCAGAGCCAGCAAAGAGAGCCCTGCAATTGCCCTATGATCAGTCACTAGATTCCCCCCCCCTCCAGTCTTTGAGCCAAGGGCTCTGGAAACAGCTGCCACTGCTACTGTAGCCACTGCCCTGGGACTGGGCTGTGCTCTTCTCTCTGACCTTTCCCACTGACCTTCTAAGTTGTCTTTGATGTTTGTGGGTTGAGAAGTCTGGAAACTGCCACAGCTGCTAGTGATTCAGTCCCCTGAGGCTGGGACCCAGCCTATGCTGGTGTGTTTTGCCCTGGACTGTGCTCGTCTCTCAGCCTGGTGCAACAGACCTTTTCTGTCAACGTTCCAGGCTGTTTTGGGTTGGAAATTTGTTTCACTCTGTCATTTTGTGGCTTCTACTGCTCTAGAATTTGTTTAGAGTCATTTTTACAGGCATTTCAAGGGGATCTCAAGCAAGTCCCCGCTTTTACTCTGCCATCTTCACTCCACAACCCTGGACTAAGTATCCTTTAAGGACCCTTCTGGCTATCAATCTTAAATCCTATGTTCTTATGAAGGATGTGGTTAAGTGGCAGTGTCTCCAATGAGGGCAAATGGGATGAAAAGAGGACTGGATGCTATTCCATGTTGAACATGAAGAATATTATAGATTCAGGGCTGGAAGAGACTTTAAAAGTCCATAAATTCCTCATTTTACTGGTGAGAAAACAGAGACTCAGTGATTTGCCCATGGTCATATAACTGGTAAGTGTCTGAGGCAGGATTTGAACTTGGAACATAGTGGCTTTCCTCTAATAATTTCAGGAAAATTAAGTAGTAGGGGTTTTAGATTTATTCTGCTTGTCCCCAGAGGGCAGAATCAAGAACAATTATTGTAAGCTTTAGAGAATCTACTTGGCTCTGGGTGAGGAGGTACTCCTTAATATTGAGGGAATTCCAAAGTGGAACTGGCTACTGGGAGGGGATGTGGCTTCCTCCTCAATGAAAGTCTTAAAATGGAGGTTGTAGGACCATTTACTTGTTGATGATGGTGTAGAAGGGCCTCCTGGTTAGGTAAAGAAAGGTTGGACTTCAAAGTGTCTGTGTGCTTTCTGACCCTGAAATTAGGGGGTTTTGTTATGGTAGCCCAGTTTTCCCAGAATATATTATGTGCAAAGGAGAATAGAGTAAACTAAGTCTGGAAACATCAGCTGGAGACTGATTATGCAGGACCTTGAATGCCAGGCTTAGAAGATTTTATTTTATCCTAAAGGCAGTAGAAAGCTACCAGAAATTATTGAACAGAGGATTCGCATGGTCAGACCTATGCATGAGGAAGATTATTTTGGCAGTTTTGTGAAGTATTTGGAGAGGGGAGAAACTTAATTGGGTCTGAAGTAGCCGAGGGGTTTTGGAGTGGAATATTGACTTGGGGAAATATGATAATAGTCTTTGAATGTGTGATGGGTTGTCATGTGAAGGGGGAAATGGACTTTTTTTTTACATAGTTTAGTGGAAAAAATATTGTACTAGGAAGCAAGAGACCTGGATTTTGTTCTCTACTTCACGTCTTCCTTCTACCACCCTTGGCAGGTCCTTGGGCTTCTGTGGGGTTCACCTGCAAAGTGAGGCTGCCTTATCTACCTGAAAACGAGGGACTGGATTGGGTTATTTCATTAGGATCCTTCTAGCCCCAAGATCTGTCAGATCTTAACTCTCAGATGGCATAATTAAGGCTAGTGATCAGAATACAGAGAGAGTAGAATTCAGCTCCACATATGGAGGAATTTTCTAATAACAAAATAGCTATTCAACAATGGAACAAGTTGCTGTTGGTCCTTTGTTTTCAAAGAGGACTGATGACATTATGAAGTGATGTCTTGACTTCCTTCTGGGCTGGATTGAAGTGAGGCAGAGCTGCATAAAATTATCAGCCTCACTGTTTCTTCTTAGGTCATCAAAGTCCCGAGGGAGCAAATCACCTTAGGGGGCAGAACATTTCTCCTCATTACTGAATATGTGAATATTCACAGTCTGGATGACTACTAGTCATGGTTGTTGTAGAGTAGGGAGTTGGACAAGGTGATCTGAGTTTTATTTCAACTTTAACATTCCATGTTTCTAGGATCCTTTCCAGATATTTGCTCCAGATGTCCTCTGTGGGCCAGCCAAATGCTGAAAAGTAGGCAGGGGACCCAGTATACTGACCCATTTGGTCTTGTCACTGGCAGGACTCACTCACACCTGTGTCAGCTGATACATTCCCCTTGTCTCTCCCCTGACTTCATTAATTTACAGTGTGGTGGGTACCCTGGCTTACTAGAAAATGGCAAGTTGAGGCAAGTCTCCCAGGAACATTACTTAGTCCTAAAAAGACCTAAGTCTAAGCTGGTTTGAGGGACTATTGGGAAGGTTGTTGAAATAGGCAAAAAGTCAAGTGATCATCAAGTCACTTTACCATTACATACAGCACCAAAGAGAAACGTGGTAAACACCATGGGGCCGGGCCATGGCAGAATTTCCTAAAACTTTCAGAGTAAAAAATGGTTGAGCATTATGCATCTTTTTCTGGATCACATTCCCCTTGATTCCATATGATGTCGTTAACACCCCAGATTTATTTTTCTCTCCAGATCTTTCACAGACTCATTGTAGTTGGAAAATGAGTATTTTGCAGAGAGGTATAAATGAATGAATGTCAGATTTGGAGTCAAGAGGGAATTGGACGCTGGTTGTGTCATTCTTCATACCTAAGACTTTTGGCTTCTTGGATCCTCATTTTCCCCACTGGTAAAAAGGGGGAAATAATACCAATATACTCTGTCCCAAAAATTTGTCATGAGAAGGTCCCTTGGTCAGTCCTAAAGTGTTGGGAAATGTTAGTCAAAAGCTTTATTACTTAACCCCATCCTGTTTGGAGAGTACTACTGTCAAAAGCGGAGAATGTGGGAAGAAGTATCAGTGGTGGGGTCATCTTTACACATAAGAATGGACCAGAAACAAAACATTTCTGAGCATGCAACCAGGAATAAGAGAGTCAGAGTTCTAACTTTTGCTATGATTGACTTCTTACTTCCTCAAGGGCGCATCCTCTATCCACCTGTCCCACCCCTCCTTAGCACAAAACTGAGGACCCTTGGAGGTTCTGAGCCAATTTGGAGCCAATTTAGAGAATGTTATCTATCCTAAAGTATTTCTTTGATTTTACTCAACTCAAATCTTTAATGGGCCTTCTATTGCCAACCAAACTTTTGATCTTGATATTCAAGCCTCTCAATGAATTGTGTCAGTCTTTCTTTCCAGCAGTTTCTCAAATGATTCTCCTTTGTCTGTTCTACATTCCAACCAAAGAATTATCCTCTTGGCTGTTCTCATCCTGTCCTTCCCCATCTTCATGCATTTGCTTACATCATACTCCCATTGCCATCTGCTGAAATCTCCTTTTATTCAAGGTCCAGCTGAGGGGCTACATCTTTCATGAAGTTTTTCCTGAGACTCCCATGCCCATGGGTAAACATTATTATCTCTTTTTCAAATTTCTTGCAGCCTTTTCCTAGATTCTACTTTGTACTTATGTTGTATCACATATATTTTTATGTACATGTTGTATCTTTTTTATATTACAAGTTCCTGGGGAATAGGGTCCATGTGTTAGCTTTCATCTTTGTAGATCCACCATTTAGCACAGGGGCTCTCAGACATGTTAGGTGATGAATAAATCATAAGATCATAGTATTTAGAGGCAGAAGATATATTTGAGGTTTTGTGACATTTTGGAAGTAACATTGGATCTGATGCTCCAATCCAGTCTCTGTTTTAGATTAGTTTGGCAACCTTGACTAAATTACCTCTCCTTTCTAGAACTCAGTTTTCTCATCTGTTAATATGACAGACATGGGCTTAACTGATTGCCAAGGTTTCTCTCAGTTCTAAACTGAAGGATCATCTATTTGCAGGCTCCCTCAGAGAAAACTTCTTTCTAGTCTAGTTCCAGAGAAAATTTTCCACCTTCTACACATCCCCAGAGCCATCAGTGAATATATTGGCATTCTCGAATCTGTGCTTTTGCTGCAGGGATTCAGCCCAGTTTCTCCTCTCATGTGCAATTGTCTGACCTCAATTGTTCTCTATTATGAAAAGATTCTAGGCATTAAATGACATAGCAGCATAGTTTTCAGTGTCCCTTTCACATAGGGTCCCCCCCTTCGGGTCCCCCCTTCAGGTCCCCTGAAAACAAGGATGTTCTGCTAAAGGTTTAACAACTGGCTCCCTGAAACAAATATGTGTGTGTGTGTGTGTGTGTGTGTATGTGTGTGTGTGTGTGTGTATATATATATATATATATATATACATATATATATAATATAGACTTACTTAGACTCATATATGTATATATAAATGTACATATTATATACTTAGACTAATATATATATATATATGTATAAAGTCTGGTTTTGTAGTGTTTGCTAATTTCTGAGGTGTAAATGCTCACAAGGAAAATTTAATTAGTGACTCTCCTAAGCAGGTAAGAGCTGACTCCAGCATGCACCTACATGTACCACCTCCAGTTGTAGGAATGGCAGTTGGAGATCATAGGATCACAGAATTTAAAGCTCATTGGGACCTTAGAGATCAAAATTTTACAGATAAAGAAACTGGGGCTTAGAGGAAGGGATGGGACTTGTTTGTTCATGGTCATATGAGTCAAGCAAAAGAGGATAGAAGCATTGTGCCTTCAATGACAGATAAAGGAACTTCCAAGTTCTCCCTCAAAGATAGTCAAGTCAAAGAGCAGTTGAACCATGCGCTGTGATTCTGAGCCTTCTATAGAATCCCTGGAAGAATACCAGTGTTTGAAAAATAACAAAAGTGGGAGCAGACTCCAAGTGAAAGTGGACTTTGAGGCGTGTATCTAACATCCTATGGGGTCTCAGCCAGGAAAAAGAGCAGGACGTGAGAACAGATTGACTGAGTATGATCCGTGAGCCCAGAACTAGGAGAGGTAGAGGAGAGTGTCAGAAGGGAGGGGAATTTCAGTTTGAATGGAAGGACAAATTTCAATTCAGTTCAGCAAACATTTAGTAGTCATTTACTATGTCCAGAGCACCAAGATAGGCTTTAGAGGAGATAACAGAGTTGAGATCTAAGAGATGGTCTCTGTGTTCATGGAGCATATAGTTTGATTAGGCAGTGGTTCTCAACCTTCCTCATGCTGTGACCCTTTAATACTCATATGTAGGCGTATCTGCATGTGGGCGGACCCACCTGGAGACAGATAGAAGAGTGGTGTCTCGGTTCCGAAGACCATTGGAAATATGTGTTTTCCAATGGTCTTAGGTGACCCCTGTGACCCCTGTGAAAAGGTTGTTCCACCCCCAAAGGGGTCGCGACCCACAGGTTGAGAACTGCTGGATTAGGGGGATGAGATATCAATATGGAAGTCAAGAATGAAATCTTTTACTGACAGGAAATCACAGGTATCTTCTTGGGGAAGATGGTGTTTGAATCAACCTTTAAAGAGTCAATAGAGGAGGGAGAATAATTCAGGTATAGGAAATGGAGGCAAGAAATCATAGGAATTATTTTTGAGGGAAAATAGTTCAATTTTGTTAAAGCCTGAAGTGTGTGGAGGTATCAAGAGAAAGCCTACCAGGACTTCTAGGCCAATCTCTACTTAAACAGGAATTTCTTCCACAACCAATGGATCGCCTGATTCTTTTTGAAGACCTATAGTGACTAGAAACTCACCATCCTCCTGAGGTAGTTCATTCTGCTCTTGAAGATCTCTAATTGTCAGGAAGTTGTTTACCTATGCTGGGTCAAAATCTACTTCTCTGAGGGTCATTAGACCTTCAAAAATATTCAGGTATGCGTCATCTGAGCCCATCTTACTTAGACTAATGTTACTCTTTTTCCAATTTACCAATAAAACTGTCTCTCCTTACTCAATGTAGTCTCATAATTATAATTTGTCAACTAGGTTCAGTTCAATTTTAAGTCAATAGCCATTTATTAAATATATATTATCTGCAAAAGCCCTATAATAAGAATACAATGACAAATAAAACTGCCAACAGGGAGCTTTCAATAATTCTATATTAAGTTGCATGAGGGCAGTCGCTAAAACAAGTCCTTCCTTGGCAGCCCAGGATTTACATGCGTGATATAATAGAAACTTGTGCCAGATTGGTCAGCCGTGATGGAGCTAATGGGCTTATTTTTTTTAGAGTTTTTTTTATTTCCTTAGGACTTATTTAATTTGGAACTCAGTTTGTAGACTGGTGGGGAAAGTTAATCAAAAGGTGAAGCCTATATTACTACATTGAGAAAATATAAAGATAAATTTGAAGTTGGTACAAATAGAAACCTAACTGCATTGAGTAAGGAAAGACAATTTTATTGATACATTGGAAAAAATAATATTAGTGTAAGTAAGATGGGTTCAGACAATTTATGCCTTGAATATTTTTGAAGGTCTAGTGACTGATTTTGGCTGATTCTTCAGCTTGCCTCAAGTTCGATACGATTAGAAATCCCAGTTATGATTTGTAAGCTGTGCTTTAGAATCATATTTTTAAGAGTTGGAAGAAGCATTAGATGTCGAGGTGGAAGAGACCTCACAACACAAAATACCACATGTTGGAGCCATAAGGGACCCTTGAACACAGAGAACAGACTTATCAGAGCTGAAAGGGTCTTTATATGCAGAACATAGAAAATCAGAGTTGTAAGGGACCTAAGAACACAATCTGTCAAATGTTGGAGCTTTCAGGGACCTTAGAACATGGAAAGCAGAAGGTCAGAACTAAAAGAGGCTTTATAACTAGAACACAGAAAATCAGGACTGGAAGGGATCTTATAGATCACCTTCCAACTCATTCATTTTCTAAATAAGGGAATGGAATTATTTAAAGACATTTAGAGAGATAGTGACAGAGGCAAATCTTTTATTTATTTATTTTTTGGACACAAGTTGTTTAATTTTATTATCTTTTAAAAATTATCAAGTATTTATCTTCTCCCTCTTTACAGTTGAACAAGAAGCAATAACAACAACAAAAGGTAAAAGAAATCCCAGGTACAAATTTACATAGTCAAGCAAAGCAAATTCGCTCATAGACCATGATGAAAAATAGATGTCTCATTCTACATCTTGAGTTCATGGCCTCTCTGTCAGGAGGTGGCCCTTCATTCTTAGCCCTACAGAAGCAAGCCTTAAAATGCCATCTCTGTGCACTTAGCCTTTTGAACCTTCCACTAGACCAGGGATGTAGAGCCTGGGGCCTCAAGGCCACATATGGCCCTCTAGGTCTTCAAGTGCAGTCCTTTGACTGAATCCAAACATCGCAGAACAAATTCCCTCAATAAAAGGATTTGTTCTGTAAAACTTGGACTCAAACAAAAGGCCTCATCCAAGGGCCTAGAAGGCCACGTGTGGCCTCAAGGTTTTAGGTTCCCCACTCCTGCTCTAGACCTTATGGGTAAACAGGGTGTCATAAACTGGAACCCACTTTTTGTTCCTGAGGATTTCAAAAGATGGCATCCTTAGGAAGCAGCTGTAGTCACTGTCACCCCTTGATCCAGAATGTATGACAGCTGTGGGTACAGGCAGCACTGATCCGTCATGGCCCCTAGCAAGTCAAACCAGCTACTTCAGCTAGTGCCTGACAAGGCCATAGAAGCTGCCCCCATGTTGTATGGCCACACCAGCTGTCTGTGTCTCTGAGAATGGAGCATGGTTCACTTAGATCCAGTTTTATTTTTTTCTTTGATATGTGCTTAATAACCATTTCCAAACATCTCCACCGTTGGAGAGAGGGAGACTGCTGAGAACAGGTGCAGCTCACTTGAAATGAGACTGGAAAGGCTGTAACGAGATCATAAGCTGAAAAATAGGAGAGTTATTTCTCCAGGGCAGGGCCCAATCACTTGATTAGAGTGTAATTTGGGCATTAAATGTGGCCATCACATCCTACTGAGGGCACATTTCTCCCTGGCCCACTGTAGTTCATTTACTGCCATAGATGAATGATGGTACTTGGAACTTTTTTTTAATGTTGAAAATCTGCCAATTCTTGAAGATCAAATGCTTCTTCCTCCATGAAGCATCTCCATATTTCTCCACTCAGAAAAGTAATTTTCTATGAAGAATTTTGTATTTTTCTTTTTTATAATAATTTTTATTGATACTTTTTGTTTTTACAAATGTTTCCATTTCAAAAATTCTATTCATCAATCCCCAAAAGTTTCCTAGCATCCCCTCCCCCTTTCTTTTCCCAGAGATCCATTCCTACAACAGGGACCACCTCCAATCATCCTGATCTACATCTTGACGCTGGAACCAGATGGCTCTAGAAGAGAAAGTGAGTCTGGTAACCTTGCGCTGTCCACCCTCGCTTAAATCCAATTCAATTGCAAGTCATGGCATCTCCTTCCTGATGTCATGGTCCTCAAACAACAACATCCCTATACTACAGAATATTCTGAAACCCTTTGTTTAGACCTCTTCTATTCCCTAGTGTTCTGTTTTTTTTTTTTTTAAACTTGAAATTAGAAGTCTGGGGTCTAAGTCTCAATTCAACCATTTACTAGCTATATAACTTTGGTCAAATTGCCTCACCTGTAGGCCCATGTTTCCACATCTGGAAAATGGGTATAGTAATAACTGTGATGGTGAAGGAAGGACTCTGTAACTCTAGGGCATCATAAACTGTGTTGTTATGATTGTTCTCATTATAGTTATTTGTATACACGCCATATTCTTATTTCATTTGCTTTTGAGGTCTCCCTCTCACCCCTGCCCCATCTTAGCAAAATTCTTTGAAGCTTTTATTTGGCCCAGAACTATGATTTCCTTTGTATGGGGGGAAAATAATAAGTGTTTATTAAGTACCCACTATGTGCTAGTCTCAGGGCTAAGCACTTTATATTTGATCCTAACAACAATCTTCTTTTGTATGTTATCCTCTCTTTCATTCAAGGTCTTCATAAATGCCACTTCCTTAATGAAGCCTTTCCTCTCCATCTCTCCCCCATCTCTATTTTTGAGAATGTTTCCTAGAACTCAAGTCATATGACCCTTCTTGTATATGAGAGTCATGTTCTCATTGCCATATGGTGTAGGTTGGAGAATGAGTCTAGAACAGATGATCTGGGTTCAAATCTCTATTTGGACCCTTAACCTACCTGGACTTCAGTTTTTTTGTTTGTGAAAAGAGGAGGTTGAATCAAGTGACCTCCGATGTCCCTTTCAGCTCTAAATATTTGCACCTATTATCCAATTATGTAGACATCTTATTCCCCTTACTAGAGAAACAGTGCATTTCAGGGCAAAGAATGTTGAATTCTCTCTGAAAGCAGTGAACTTCTTGTCACTAGAGATGTTCAAACAGAGGCTAGTTGACTGATCTCGGATAGGCTTAGAGAGGATTCCTGAAATGGTTTGAGATTTGGACTAGCTGACTTTGAAAGGCCTTTCTAACTCTGAAATTCTATTTAGATGGAAAGTGGGGAATTCAGTT
This sequence comes from Pseudochirops corinnae, assembly GCA_028646515.1. Lineage (NCBI taxonomy): Eukaryota > Metazoa > Chordata > Mammalia > Diprotodontia > Pseudocheiridae > Pseudochirops > Pseudochirops corinnae. Next base: position 138,066,226 of record CM053592.1, read on the forward strand.
AATGAACTATCTGATTGATTTGTAAAACTGAACCACTTGTTTCATTCACTTTTCCATCAGATTTCTCAAATTTACTCGATGTGGTTTTGTGAAGATACAGGCTAAAAGGTTAAATTCTTCACCTCAATCATTTTTGGAAAGAAATCACTCTTTGGAACATCCTGGCATTTTGCGAAGTGAGAAACTGAGGCTGATAATAAGTTAGTTAATTTAAGCAAGAATTGTTTCCAGAGGCTCTCAGAGCCGAGCCAGGATTGAATAGTAATGTTGGAAAGGGGATTGACAGTAATGCATAAGTATTTCCCTCAAAAAATGAATTCTGGAATAAGACAAAGCCATCCCTGTGTACCATGAGGAAGGATGGTGTCAGAGGTCAGAGACAGAATTTCAACAGATTCCAAGCATCGCTGTTCTTTGCTTCCGTCCTTCCTGAGCCAAGTCCTCCTTTGACCACTGGCCCTTTCCCCTTTCTCTGCCTGCTGAAATCTTTCATTTCCTTCGAAGTCCAGCTTGGAGGCCTCCTCCTCCATGAAACCTTCCTTGGTCTCTTCTACTCTACAAAAAGCCTTCTAGCATCCATGTGAGTGTAGTAGAGTCCGCTGTACTGGAGCCAGAAGACCCACTGTGTCCAAGAAATGCCACTAACTCACCATGGGATCTGGGTTCACTGGACTATTGTGAGTCTCAGTTTTCCTCTTTAGCAAAACTTGGAGGAATGTTGGACTTTGAAGTCCCTTCTGGTTATATAGTCCAGGAGACACGTAGCCTTGACTCTGCCATGGCACTTTGTACCTCTCCTATGCATTTCTAACACAAATTTATATCATGGCCATTCATATCCATATAATTTGTTTTTCATACTGTACCCTTTGGTCCTTGAGGGTAGGGACTTATTCTCACTCATCTTTTTATTTTCTCCATAATCTACATCTAACATTCTGTTGCTCTAAGATTTTCTCATTTTATTGTTCTAAAATCAAATGATTTTAGTATTTTATTATACCAAGATCCCATAGTCTGTGATTCTATTAGTTTAAGATCCTGTGCTTTTTGTAGTAGAGTACAATTTTTCTAAAGGAATCTTAGGCCCCTTGATTCTAAGATAATGATTCTGCCTTTCTATTATTCTCCCTTAAAGTTCCAGGATCCTAAGATACTGTGTCTTTAAGATTCCACCATTTTTAACTGTACTATCCTACTAGTCAGATAAATTTTGAAGATGGAGAGGTAAGGGGAAGAGATGTCAATTGTTTAACATGAATTTAGTGAAGTTTAAACTCACTGTCTGGGTGTATCTTGCACTTAAGTGGGCTGTTACTGTGTTTGGGATTTGCATGACCCTTTAAAAATTAATGCCCATAGAATCATACCTCAACAAGACTGAGACATTCTGTGGGTGGAACGAATTTTTATTTTCCCTTTACAAATTAAAAATTGAGCTGCAGAGAGGTTAAGTAGTTCACCTTAGGTCACACAGCACATCTGAGGCACAACTAGAGATTGGGTCTAGAGGTGTCTTGCTTGACTCCTGGTCTAGTTCCCTAGCAACCTACAACTCTCAGGGATTGACTTCTCTTTTTATGTACCTGGAAAATGCCAAAGTAACTTTGAAATCTTCCTTCCTGCCAATCTAAAAATAGCATTAGAGAGAGACAAAGTCAGATTGTGTACTTGACACTTTGTCCTGGTCAGAATTGAGAGCTGGGGTCCAGAGAAGCAGGTTCTGTTTTCAGTCTCAGCCTGATTTCATGTCACCAACAGGGAAATGGAGCTGATAATAGCTCTCTCTCTCTCTCTCTCTCTTTTCCTCTCCCTCTCTCCCCCCTTTCTCTTCCTCCCACCCCACCTCCCTCCCTCCCTCCCTCTCTCTCTCTTTCTCTTTCTCCTTCTCCCTCTCCCTCCCTCCTTCTGTCTCTCTTACTCCCTTCTCCCCTCCCTTTCTTTGCCTCTCTCTGTGTCTTCTCTCACTGTTTGTCTCTTTTTTCAAAAGCACCAGCTTTCTGCTGTTCAGTATTTTTTAGGTATTTTGGCTCCTTCAAAATAAAATTTGCCCTGGAACTTCAGCTCTGGCAGCTCCTGAAATCCTTCCATCATAGAATCATAGGTGTCAGAACTTGCAAGAGAAAACACAGAATGGTAGATCTGGGTGGACCTTGGAACATAGAACATATAATGTCAGAGATGGAAAGAAGCTTAGAACCTAACATTTCAGAGCCAGAAGGGGCCTTGAAATGGTTTGAAAGCTTTAAAACACCACGGGAATGTCAGTTACTATTATTATTGATCTTAAGAGTTTGAGGCTTAGAACACAGTACTTAGAGATCCGTAATAATACCTGTTATTTCCATAATGTTTTGCAGCTAAAAAGCATTTTGCCAGCTGTGATCTCATTTGTTCTTCTCAGTCAGTTCCTGCTTTTCCTGTCTCCACAAAACTACTTTTTAAAACCCCTTTATATATTTTGTTTTGAGGCATTTGTGTATATGCTATTCTTCCCCCACCCCTCACCCCTACTACCCCCTAGTAGAATGTAATAAGCTCCTTGTGGGTAGTCTTTTTTTTTTTTTTTTTTTTGTCTTTGCTTCTCTGGAGCTTTGCATGGTGATTGGCACATATCAGGTGCTTGTTAAGCTCGTTGAAGTGAATTGAATTGAATGGCACAGGCTTCAATAGAACCCATATTATGTAGTTGAGGGCAAATATTACTTTTCCCATTTTAGAGATGAGGGAATTGAGATTCCAAAAGGTAAGGAGATTTGCTTATGGTCAATAACTGATGGGAACCAGTGCCCAAATCCAAGTCCTCTGATTATTAGATAGATTCAAAGAGGAAGGATTTTACAGACTCCCTATGAGAGAAGATATGAGGGGCATAGCTTTGTAAATCAGAAAAGCTGTTGGATATATTTCTCAGTAAAATTCTAACCACCAGTTTAAGAAATAAATAAGATGTAGGCAGAATTTATTGAAATGGGAATTTGGTACTCCCTGCAGATCAATGTTTAAAATTAATCAGCTCTGGGTTGAATATTTCTTTTAGAGATTCAGAGTTGACCATGAATGTATAGAGTCTACCTTTACTGATTATACCGATGAAATTGATGATTTGTTTAAATTACAGCTCTTGGATTTTTTCTTTTTATTCCCTTGGGGAAATGACTTTTTCCTGAAGGCTGGAGAACCTTGGGGTTCTAAGTCTAGTCTAGTTTTTTCTCCTGAGATCTCTTGCAGTCTTGTTGTTTCTAACTGAACTTTTCTCTATAGCAAAAGTGACATCTTAGTTAGACTTATATCTCTGCAGACAATGTTTTCTTCTATTTCATGTCTCTTATCAGGTAAACTTAGAGTCATCTTAGAAGAATAAAGGGTTTATTTGTCCAAGAGTACTTAAATAATTTTAAGAAATTATGCTATAGGATTAATAACCAAAGAATATAATAGGATAACAGCAGCAGCTACAACAAGATGCATTTCTTAAACACTTACTATATGCCATGTATTCTGCTGAATACTGGGAGTACAAACATAAGTAGAATGAAAGAAATCCCTATCCTCAAGGAGCTTACATTCTAGTATGAGAAGATAATACATACAAGGAAGTGAAAAGAAGGGATGAAGGAGATGGGGGAAAGAAGGGGACAGGGCATAGATATTATAGAGAAAGTCTGGAGTCAGGAGCATAGCCTTGAGAGGAAGGAAGACATGTTGGCTTGGTCATTTTCTTTAAAATGGGTAGAAACAACCAATCAGATGAGACAGGCTGCAGGCTGGAGGGTACTTCCAATGTGAGGAGTCCATATGTGTACCGCGGGCTAGATTTTGTAGTGAAGGAAAGAGACGAGCCTTCCAAAATCCTGGGTTTCAGGGCTTGATCTGACCTAGGGCAAATGCTGTTAACAAGCTGTGATATTTGCTTGGAATGGACTGCAAGGAATATTGGAGTGCAGAGGAGTTGTCCATGGACTGTCAGAGCTAGAAAAGATCCAAGATGAGAACCATAGAACATCAAAGCTAGATGGGTCTGTGTTATGGGAATCTGAAGATCTTCCCTGCCCCTAGGCCCTTTGCTAAAGTGGCTACATGACTCTGAGGACCCTTGGATATTTGAAAGTATATTCTGTTCCTTTAATAGGCTGAATGTGGTCACATGGAGCCTGTGGCACCAGGCTTGTTTTCCAGGAATGCCCGTGCCTTGTAGCTTTGTGATTGGGCAGTGGGTCCAGAGGGCTGTGACATTCTTCAAGCCAGGAGAAGGCTATATATACGCCCTGATGTGAGGTTTTGGTTTGGGGCTCACATTGAGAAGAGTTGTGTGATTTGGCCAGAAGAGACTCTGGGCAGCCGTTGAGCACCCACCCCCCCCTTTGAAAAACCCAGATGTTGGTGCTT
>CM053592.1:138071114-138103480 GCA_028646515.1 Pseudochirops corinnae
TTTTTCATCTTCCCCATTAGAATGTGGAACTCCTTGAGGTCAGTAACTTTTTTTCTTTGTGATGCCAGCAAACCCAGCACATTTCAGTGCTTGGCATATAATAAATGCTTGTTGACTCACTGACTTCACATAAATGTCTGTAGTAATTATCATTTAATTATCATCTTTTTATGAGGTCTAGATTTAAATGGCCCGAGGACAAGTCACTGTCTTGTTATTTTTTATATTTAATGTTCTAGAGGCATTAATTGTTAACTAAATAACAAGTAGATAAGCTTCTTTTCATAACTGAATGAAAGTCTTGGAATATAATCTCATCATCATTAGGATCACTGAAAATATCTTTGGGACAACTTTAGTAGCAGGTAGTTATGGAGATAAGTGCTTCATTCTGTTTGTATATAGTTCTGATTTTTTTTCTGTTAAATCTATACATTTTGAAGGTTTTTTATTTCTTATAATTTGGACATTATCAATATTTAGTATGGTAATATCTATTGAAGAAATGTTTTAAAATTTTTATGGATTAGTGTTATGTTTGGATTGATGAGGGCAATGATTTTGTTAATAATAATGCTCTGGTTGTAATGCAGTTTTGTTCTAAAAGATATCTGGTGGGACTGTATTTGTAGTACAGGGATTTTTAGTCTGTTAATTTGTAAAAAGATAGTGAACATCTGGTATATGTTTCTCACCAACTGATCTTGTCTTTCTAGAAAGATAGTAGATATTAATTTTTTGCTACTATAGTGAAATATTGCAGTTTCTTCCATTTTTGCCTTAATATTCATTGTTCAGTTGCTAGGCATGATGATTTTGAGTAGAGGTGCTAGATAATAAAAAGATTTGTTCTGTCAAGTTTGGATCCAGTCAAAGGGCCAGGCTTGAGGACCTAGAAGGCCATATGTGGCCTCAAGGTCACAGATTCCTCATCCCTGTAACCAAATGCATGAACCTTCCCATCTGAATGGACTACTGGCCCCGTATATACATAATTGATTCAGAGCATGTGAAAGGAAGATTAAGTGATATGGCTTCCATCAAGGTGGCCTTATCAATTAAATGCAGGTCAATGAATATTTAAGTCAACTGTGATAAGAAACACACCTATGATGGGCAGGCAGCTTGTCTTAGCTTCCAGCTATGTGAGAGAGCTCCTTTCCACATGTTCCAGGGCGCGGAAGATGAGTGGTAACATAATTGAGGGAGAAGAGTGCTAGATCATCATTTGGAAGGTTTCCCTTTGAGTACCAATTCTGCCACTAGCTGGCAGTATGAAAATGGGCAAATCTACTCTGAACCTCAGTGATCTAATCTGTAAAATGAGGGTAATAACACTTGTTCTACTTACTACTTAGGGCTAGGATAGCAGAATATAAATGAAAGTTACTTATAAAGTGCAATAAAATGTGGGATGTCATTATGTAATTTATGTTAGTTAAGACTACATGATTTAGTTAAGGATACATGATTTGGAGCTAGAAAGTAACATTATGGTGCCTTGTGGTGTATGGTGTCAAGAGTGTTATGCTGAACCAGATAACCTGTCCATATCCTGGCTTCAATGGTGAGTAACGTTGTGACCCTGGACAAGTCTCTTCACTTTGCTGGACCTTGGTTTCCTTGTCTTTAAACTGAGGCTCGTATTGGTGTTATTTGTACTATTGACCTCATAAGAATAATGGTAGGAAAACTCTTACAACACATTGCAAAACTTAACACCTCAGTACTTGAATGGATCTGCAATCTCATTCATGTGATATTCCTTCTATTGCTGTAGGTCATAGCGCATCCACACCTCCCCATCCTATCTGAATTTTGTCATGTCCCATAAATCCACAAAGTGCTACATAAAAATAACTTGTTATTCTGATGATGTTTTTTAGCACTCATATTGCTTCCACTGGTATTGATTGATAACTCTAAGAGAGACAGCAATTCCCTGAGGTCAAGAATGGGGGCTTTAGGCAAACTGGTTGCATCAAGTCAAGAAGTATTATTTAAATTTCATAATTTAATATTTTATTTTTTCACAATTGCATGTAAGAACAATTTTAACATTCTTTTTTTAGATTTTGAGTTCCAGATTTTCTCCTTCTCCTCCACCCCACCATTGAGAAGGCAAGCAATTTGACTTAGGTTGTACATGTATATTCATGCCAAACACATTTCCACGGAAGTCATGTTGTCAAAGAAAACACAGACAATTCTCCCATTCCTCAAATAAAGAAAGTAAAGAAAAAAAAACATATTTCAGTCTTCCTTCAGACTCCATCCTTCTTTCTCTGCAGATGAACAGCACCTTTCATTATAAGTCCTTCAGCATTGTTTTGGATCATTGTATTACTGGCAATAGCTCAGTTATTCACAGTTGATCTTCACACAATATTGCTGTTATTGTGTACGATGTTCTCCTGGTTCTGCTCATTTTACTTTCACTTTGCATCAGTTCATATAAGTCTTTCCAGGTTTTTTTTGAGAGCATCCTGAACATCACAAGAAGCATTATTTAAACAATTACTGTGTTCCAGATACCATGTTAAGCACTAAAGATAGAAATAAAGGTAAAAGATAGTTTTTGCTTTCTAGGATCTTATACTTTAATGGGGGAGACCACATGTAAACAATGATATACAGGATAAAATGGAGATAATCAACAGAGGGAAGACCTAAGCATTAAGGAAGACTGAAAAAGATTTCTTTTAGGTGTCACTTTGAGATTCAAAACAAGCCAGGGAAACTAGGAGATGAAGATGAGGAAGAAGAGAGTTCCAGATATGGGGGCAGCAGGAGATGGAGTGCTGAATGACAAAAACAGCAAATCGGTCAGTGTTACTGCATCACTGAGTACATGAAGGTGTGTGAGATGTAACAAGACTGGCAAGTTAGGAAGGGGCTGGCTTACAAAGGGCTTTAAAAGCCAGATAATTTTATGCTTCATCTTGGAGTTATAAAGAACCATTGGAATTTACTGAATTGCTGAGTGACGTGATCAGAACAACATTTTAGGAAGATTCATTTGCCAGCTGAGTGGAGGATGGACAATGATGGGGAGAGATGTGTGGCAGGGAGACTATTTAGAAGTTTGTTGCAATAGTCCAGGCGTGAATGATGAGAGACGGCTTGGACCTTGATGGTAGCAATGTCAGAAGAGATGAGGGGACATATATGGAAGCTGTCAGGAAATTAGAAATAATAGAACTTGGCAGTTGATTGGATCCATGGGGTAGGTGAGAGAGGAGTGAGGAATTGAGAATGGCATCTGAGTTGTGAGCCTGGGTGATTGGGAGGATGGTGGTATCCTGACAGTAATGGGGAAATTAGGAGGATTTGGAGGAAAAAGATAGTGAAATCAGTTTTGAACTTGGTGAGTTTAAGACGTTTATGAGACATTCAGTTTGAGATACCCAGTGGACAGATGAAGACGCAAAACTGGAGATCAGGATACTGGTTAGGGCTAAACAAGTATATGTGGTGGTAGTCATCTGTATCCAGATGATAATTGAATCCATGGGAGCTGATGAGATCACTAAGCAAAATAATATAGAGGGAGAAGAGAAGAAGGACTCTGATGGCACATATATAGTCTATTACTGAACCAGTGTTTAAAGCCTTTCCGGCTTTATAGGGTATGTAGTGGAAGCTATAGACTTAGGGTGCTCAGGGTTACTTCCACACAACAAAGAGCATCAGAGGACCATAATGGAGGGAGCTGATATTGTTGTTACATACAGCATCCTGCATGAGAACAAAAGCACAGGATAAAGGCTCCTCATGTTTTTTTAAGTGGGCCAAGATACCAGAAAGAGCATACTATATGACTTTGGGAGTCAAGAGAACGGAAATTCTTAGTAATGTGACCTGAAGCACTTATCCAATTTTCCTAGGTTTTGTGGCAACGGTAATTGTTGTAAATTCATGTTAGCAAAAATGATATTCATTTTGATTATTGTGGAATCTGCCACCATGATTCTCCAGGGTTTGGCCTTGGTGGGGCTCACCCATCCTTAGGGGAGATTTTGCCTATTTCCTTACATCCCAGTACTGAAATTCCTGGGAGAAACGGTGCCAAAAGAAAGGTATCTTTGGTTCCCATCAACAAAGGTATGCCTTGGAGCTGGCTATGATTTCTTATGCAGCTGGAATATATAACATGTTGTCTCGGCCAGAGTTCTTGTGAATAAAATGCACAGCTGGGTAAAAGCCTAATGATGCCTGGTGGAAACACTGAGAGAAGCATTCGGCTTCAAGACCTGGGGCGCATCCGTAATTGTTTCTGGATTACTTTTTCCCAAATCTGTGCCTGAGTTAAACCACCTGTATTTTAGGCAGGCAGCATGGGTCCAAACATCCTTACAGTCTCTGTAAGTATACAAATAGCAACAAATATTTAAGTGCTGACTGTGTGCAGAATCCTATCATTAGCGCAAAGGAAACAAGGGCAAAGTCCCTGCCCAAAAGGACTTTATAATCTTTGGGTGGCCATAAGATACAATATATACATAAATGCCTATGAAACAAGATAGGAAGCAGTAGAGACAGTGGAGAAATCCAAAGTATTTGAGGAATGTTTGAAGAGGAGCAGTATACCTTCAGTTAAGGAAATCAGGGAAGTCTTCCTGGAAGTGACAGCATCTAAGCTGGGTCTTGAAGGTAGAGAAGGATCCCAACAGACAGGAAAGAGATAGAAGGCACAATTGTACCTTCCATATCAAGAGTGTTAGAGGCGTGGTTCTCCTGTAATTTGGAAAATCCACATAAAATGTTTTAGACCTGTCTTCATACCAGGAAAGAAGTCTGAATTATTATGGTATTAAAAAAATAAAATATGTTGATATTATACAATGTTATTCCTATATTTTATGTGTTTCTGAGTTTCTAAACTTCTGTGTCATCTGTGACTTCTGCAAAACTCCCCCCCAAATTTCCATTTAATTTCTTATGCTGACCTATGATATATTGAAACCATGAAGGGGAAAGTCATGATGTGTAAGGGATAACTGTATTTCAAAAGAGAAGGATGGCTTGCATCAATATGTAGAGATGGGAGATGGAGAATCTGCTGATATGGGGAGAAAATAGGGTGACTAACAGTTTGGTGTGTTATTCAGGACCACCCAGTGAATATAATTGGGAACAGATTATTGAGTCTTGGGTGCTTGGCTATTATGTTCACAGCTTTTGTTTCTTGCTTAGAATCATAATCCCCAGTGATGTCCAACCTTCAAGGTCCAGCCTCCTCCATGATGAAGGCTTTTCCTGATCCTCTCCCCCTCCATTCAGACATGATGAGCTAATCTTTTCTCAAGAGTGTTATAGCATGGAGTTAGGACACTTGGGTTCAAATCCCACCTCTGATATTTATTAGCTATATAAAGTTGGGAAAATCATCACTATTCTGAGGTTCAGTTTCTTCATCTATAAAATGAGATACAATTAGCACTACCTGCCTTGAAGGGTAATTGTGAGGCCACTTATTAAAAACAGAGAAAATTATTTATTATAATAACAATTAAAATTTCTTTTACCTCTATATGTTTACTGATGTTTTTAAAATTGTATTTATCTTTGTCTCTGGTTTGTGATGGTCTAGAACATATGCCTCTCGAAGGCAGGGGCTTATATCATCTATACTTGAATGCATGTGTGCCTTTTTAAGGCAGGGGCTATCTATCACATTTTTGTTTATATATATATATATATATAAATGTATATATAAAATATATATATATATATACAAAATACACATACATATGTCTATCATATATTTGTATCTTCTTCATTGCCTAGCAGAAGACCTTGAACATGGTAGATGCTTAATATGAGTTGAATAAATGAATGAATGAATATCATAATTTGCTGCAGTGTGGGTGGTCGCTATAGGGCTGGCCAAAAGGAGGAGAGGAAATTCTAAGCTTTGCTTCTCTTGTTTCAATACAGATATCCACAGCAATTAAAAATCATAAGAATTACCTAGGGAAAAAATAGATGCAAAATTTAGTATGTATAGTTTCTTCATATGTTTTTGAGTGCATTGTGTATTTCTGTAAAAAGTAGTTATTAAACTAACAAAAATTATGCTTTTAAGTGTAGAAGGCAAATATTGTCATAAAATGTCTTTCTCTTGGTTACACAGCAAATGAACAGCCATGAGTGTGATTCAGGTGTTCTAAGTCATTCTGTATGGAGAGGGGGGTTAGAGTCTCTAGATGGTTAAATAGGGCTAGCAGGGAAGCTGAGCCTCTATTCATTATTTCCTCACCCAAGACCCTCTTTGAGACTAAACAGCCCAGGTCTTTGGATATCCTATGCTGGTTTCTCATGGTGTTCCACAGACATGTCCCCTGTTTAGTTATTGTCTTATTAGACTCTAATGCTTGACTATATTTTTTCTATCTACTGTAACTATAAAATGATTAATTAAGAAGCTCATAGTCAGCTGAATGGGCATTGTCTCAGAAAAAGCAAGGCCTAAGGAGGATCTTAATTTTGAAAGGCCAAGGCCAGCCATTGCATCCTGAGCTATCTCCAGTCATTTTGACTTTGATCTTGCCACCAGACTTTGATGACTCTGGAGGAGAGAGTGAGGCTGATGACTTTGTGCAGCTCTGCCTCACTTAAATCCAATTCACATGCAAGTCAAGATATCACCCTTGTGATGTTACTGATCCTCTTTGAGAACAAAGGATGAACAACAAACATTATTAGAACAATTCAGTGTTAAAATTGGAATGTACTTCCTTGTATGTATTACACTACTTCACTGAAGAACACATCCAGGATGTCCCAAAACTCTTAGTGAAATTTTGTGGTTAATAGCTTAAAACTTTAAATTTAATTGTTTAAAACTGCTCTAAGAGTTTTGGGACAACCTGGACAGAATGTTCCAATCTCTTTGGGTATCACTCCCATCTGGCAGTCTGTGATTCAGACACACTGTCCTTCTCTCTATTATTAAACCATGGCGCTCCATCTTCTATCTCTTTGCCTTTATATTAGCTTGTCTCACTTTCATGGAAAGTACTCTTAGACTTCCAGTTTCTCTCCCTTTAAAACACAGTTCAGGCATCATCTACTGTATGAAGCCTTTCCTGACATCCCTAACAGCTAGCATTCTCCCTCTCAAACGACTTTGTACAAGATCCCAATTAGTGCAAATAATGAATCCCCTGTGTAATCAAATTCTCACTATTCAAAGTATAATTATGTCAAACATGGTAATTGGTTTTCAGCCCAGTGGAAATATGCAGTCTGAACTGGAAGAACAGGGTTTGTTATTGGCACTAATTGGGGCTTAATGGTACTTTACATATGTTTCTTTTTATTTGCTTTATCTTTGTGCTGCATAGATTTATGCACCATTTTGTCTCTTCCATTAGAATGTAAGCTCTTTGTGAGTAGGAACTGACTCATTCTTTTTTTTGCATCTCTAGTGCCTAACACAGTGCTTAGAATGTTGTTAGTACTTAATAAATACTTGTCGTTTGATTAATGTAGCTGGAAGAGACCTGAGAACATAAAATGTTGGTGCTTGAAGAAACTCAAAATATATATAACGTCAGAGCTAGAAGGGACCTTAGAATATAGAATACAGAATGATATTTACTTATAACTCCCATTTCTATGTTATGATAAGGTTTACAAAGTGCTTTTCTCCTAACGCTGTAAGGTATATAATGGAAATATTATTAACTTGAGTGATTTAGCAAGCACCTCAAATGCTAAGAGTACACTGAAAACAGAAACCCTCTAAAATCCTACATTTATCTTTCTGGTTGGCCATGTTTTCATGGTATAGTGAAAGGTTAATTTACCTGGAATCTTGCAATGAGATGGAGGGCTCCAGCCTTCTCCTTTATAAAGTGGAGTGAGGGGTGGCCTTAGGACAGAGGTCATGAGATGTCGTAGCTGGAGGTAACCTTAGACTGTAAAGATGAAGATCTTTATAACCCTCTAGTGTAGTCCTTCAATTTGACAGGTGAGGAATCTTAGACTCCTGGAGGGAAAATGATTTGTCCAAGGTCACACAGCTGGTTAACAATGAAGCCTAGACTAGAACTCAGGTGTTGTGATTTCCAGTCTGCTTTAGTTTAAAAGCATGCCTTACAGTGGTAAATTATGGGGAATTTTTGAGTTTTTGTCTTCATTGTTGTAACATATGGGTAAGAAAGTGCAATTCTACTCTTATAAATTCATGATTAACTTCATATAGACATCAATCTTCACCTCTTGAAGAACTGTAATTGATAAGTATTATTACAATTTCTATTTCCTAAGAAGGGAAATTAGGTCCTTTGAGGGTTTAGTGACTTGCCTAAAGTTATGTAACTAATTAATGCCAGAGCCAAGAATAGAAGTCAGGTCGCATCATTCTTCAGATTCATTTGCTAGAACATGTTTCTTACTTAGGATGAGTAAATCTTACGATAGCTTTTCAAATGAGTTCAGGCTTGTGAAGCAGAACATGTGTCTAACTCATCACACTTCATTCACTTGTTCAACAGACACTTCTTAAGCATCTACTGTGTGCCGAGTCACACAAGGGGCTGTGGAGATTTGAAGTTTAGATTAGAAACAGCCTGATGAAAGCACATAATTTTAGATGTGTCTTCATCAAAACATAGAAATCTAGATTGTAGGAGTCCTTGGAAACCATCTGAACTCAACCCTCTCATTTTACAGGTAAGGAAACTGAGTCTGAGAGAATTCATTGAGTTATTTAGGATCACACAATTATTTAGTGATAGAATAAAGACCTGAAAGGCGGAAGCAGGGTATAATGCAAAGAGGATTTGTACAGTGGGGGTGATCAGTCTCTGATGACTTCACTTAGTTATTATGAAGACATAATGTTTTTAAAGTACTTTTAAATCACAAGGTGATATATAACACATATATGTGTGTATATATGTTCATATCATATATGTATATATTTATACACAATACATACATATATACATATACACACATATATGTATATGGACATAGATATATACTAAGTAGTAAGGCAGCTAGGTGGTGCAGTGGATAGAGTGCTAGTCCTGGAGTCATGAAGATCTGAGTTCAAATCCAGCCTCAGACACTTACTAGCTCTGTGACCCTGGTCAAGTTACTTCATCCTGTTTGCCTCAGTTTCCTAATCTGTAAAATGTGCTAGAGAGAAAAATGGCAAACGACTTCACTGTCACCCAGTTATTACAAAGACATAATGCATTTAAAGTGCTTTGTAATAATGAGGTGGTGACAAATATATGTGCTAAGTATATTATGTGTATATACATATATATATGCTAAGTAATATCATTTTAAAAAATGATTCATTTTCTCTTTCTCTTGGAATATACTGATTCCCTGCTTCTGTGATGCAGAGAGCTGAAATTGTTATACTGGGATTTGCAGTTTATCATTGTATTCTTCTGAAAGCACCCATGGTAAAATAGATTGGTACACATATCTCCATTGTATCTGGTCATTATATCCCAGGAAGACTCTAGTGGAAAGAACTCTTGATTTGAATTCGGGAGACCTGGATTTGACTATCTCTGACAGTTTCTAGCTTTGGGACCTTTACACAAATGACTTCCCTTCCCTGGGCACCAGTTTCTTTATCTATAAAATGCTAATGATACTTACACTCGTTATCTCCCAGGCAAACAGTGTGAAATGTAAAGCCCTATAAGAAAAGGAAGCTGTTGTTACTGTCATTATCATTATTATTAATATTACTCCAGAGAGTAATTTTCTTATATCCACTTGACCTTTGACTTTTGAGATTAAGACTGCAGCCTATTTGTCCTAAGGCAGAGAGTTGATTTGGAGATGGAAACATCTGTCCACCAGGACTTGGGGTTGACATTCCTTGTCACATGGTATTAATATTTCATCTTTGTTGGGCTGGTTATTAAATGAGGGAGTTTGATGAGTTGTGAAGAGTGCTGGTTCCATCCCTTTGGTCACTGCTGAGGCTAAGTCATCTGGCTGAAGGGAACGCTCATCTAGTCTCCAATGGCTTCCCCAGTCTGACCCTTCTGCCATCATCACTGCTGAGTTTCTCCATGCTATCCCCATGAACTGCAGCAGGAACCATGTTAGGAAACATGAGCAGGGCTCACGACTGATGCAGACAAATAGGAAGCAAACATATGGGTGTGAATGGGGAATTGGTCTGAACATCAGGAACCTTTCTCCTGTAGGCCTGCAGAGTAATTATTTATATATTTGTAAAGTCGTCCAGGCAGTGGGCTGTTTTCTGGTCCCTCGTGTAATTTAAGACTATCCAGTTGTTGCTTGAGATGAAAGGTTATGGCCATCTGGAATGAATCTTTATCCATCAAGAGAAAACAAAGAGAGATTCCTTAGCCAGTATTTTTCCCCCTTAGTTTCAACTGATACCCAATGCAGGAAATTAACCCTTATATATCTGCTTCTGAGCATCGCACAATTTTGGACTAGTAGCTGTGGGTCTCTGCAGGAAAGCTTAGTGCGATTCCTAAGTTCATACAGAGGGAATCAGCCTAGGTCAGCTCCTTCCTTTCCAGTCTTTTGTACCTCACTCCCCACCATATACTCTGTGATTTAGTGAATCTGGACTCTTTGCTGTCCTTCACACAAGACACTCCATCTCCTTGCTCAACATTTTCACTGGCTATGCCCCAGGCCTGGAATACTCTTCTCTCTTAATCTCTGCCTTCTGGCTTCCCTGGCTTCTTTCAAGTCCCAGCTAAGATCCCATCTTCCATGAGAATCCTTTCCTGATCCCCCTTAATGCTAGGGCCGTGCCTCTATTGACCATCTCCTATTTATCTTGTTTGTTGATGGTTGTCTTCATGTTATTTCCTCCATTAGATTCTAAGGTCCTTGAAAGCAGGGACTGTTTTTTGCTTTTCTTTGTCTCCTCAGTACTTAGTGCAGCGCCTGGTACGTGCTGCTTCCTGGACCAAAATAATACAATGCACAGACTCCGGCCAGAAAGCAGGGAGAAGCTTTATTTTATAGGTTGAAACAAAACAAAATAAACAACTGTAGTTGATTATCAATCATAGCCTCATTACAAGTAATGGAGAAGGATGTTTATTAGTCACTTAGGAGTTCTAAAGGAACCATGAGAGATTGTTTAGAACCTTGAGAGATTGTTTTATTTTTAGTGCAAACTCATAGTGGTATGGTGGGTAGAACTCTGAACTTGGAGGTAGAGTTAGAAGATTTGGCTTTCGCTCTCAGCTCTGACTCTAGCTATGTGACTTTGGGGGAAATGATTTAATTTTTCTGAGGATTTTTTCATTGGTAAATGAGTAATTGGTCAACAAGTATTCATAGGCACTGTGCTAAGTGCTAAGGATCAAAAGAAAGGCAAAAATTCTTCCTACTGGCAAGTAGTTCACGTTCTAATGGTGGTGAGAGCTTGTAAACAACTAGGTAGACAGGAGATAGACACAAAATTGCATGACCCTTCCTCAAAGAGTGGCAATAAGGCAAACACTTTGTACGTCAAGAAGCACTAGAGGGAGGTAAATAATGTATTTTGGAGAATTGCAAGAAAATCTGAGCAAAATTGAGATCACCCACAGGATCATATGAGTTGGTAAAAACTTAAGGGTTCTCTGTTAAACCCCTTGATCAAATTCCAAATCTTCTTTTCTCACCTCAAGCTCCCTACCTCATCCTTTTCCTCCTCTCTTGACTTAGAACCTACCCCTGCCCTTTCTCTACTGGGAAAACAGAGGTCATCTGCCATGAACATCTTCTGCCTTACTCCACTGCTTAAAACTCTCTACATTGTTGCCCATTCTATCCTCTGTTCTAATCTCTGATAGAGAAGCAGACATCCCTTCTTGGCAAGGACAGCTCCTCTCCTCTCTCTCTTGATGCCATCTTCTTCTGGAAATTGTCCCTTATATCAACCTCATCCCCTTCCCCTCCAATGTCCCCATATCTACTGGCTCCTTTCCCACTGCCACTGAGGTTTCCCAATTTTTAGAACTGAGCCTAACCCACTCCCTGCTCAGGAGTAGGAATCCCCTCTAAAAGCTCTTGTCAAGTGGTTGTCTCCTCCGTCACTTCCAGTGATGAAGATATCGTTTTCGTTCTGAGCCCACCCATTGATGGAGAGCTCTAATTGTTAGAAAGATCTTTCCATATTGAGCTCAAATTTTAACTTGTAACTTCTACTCAGGATTCCTAGTTCTGACCTTGGGGAGCTACGTGGGATAAATCTGCCTCCTCTTTTTAAAGGCAATCCATAGGATATTTGAAGACGTCTTTGAATCCAGTTATTCTTATCTTCAGGTTAGAGAGCCTGTTTTCTTTTGACTTACCCTCATGTGATGTGGTCAAAGGAGACTTCAGCAGATGCCTTACTGAAATATAGGTACCTTGTCCACAGAGTTTCTCTTGATTAGCCAGTCTTAGTAAACCTGTCAAAAAAGGAAATGAGGTTAGTCCAGCATGACCCCATGTTGAGCCTAGAGAAGAGAAGATATTATGTGAACATGATTCCCTGTCTTCAAGTATTTAAAGGCTGTCATGTAAAAGAGAGATTAGTCTTCCTCTACTTAGCCCCAAAAGGCCAAGGAAAACTAGAAGTAATGAGTGGAAGCTATCAGGAAGCATATTTTTTCTTAATAAATAGCAAAATTGCTTAACATTTAAGTACTTTGTAAAAATGGAGTCTTGCCTGGGGAAATAATGAGTTCTTTTTTATTAGAAACTGAATGTCTCAAGCATTGTTGGCCCCTTGATTGGGAAGTTTCTACTCTCAGGTACAACTTGGACAGTATGACCTCTAAAATCCTTTCCATTTCTGAGTTTCCAGGCTTCTCACTCTGGTCACCTAACCCTGAACTCACTCCACTTTTTTATATCATTCTAGGATAAGACACAACACTTGAGATGGGGTTTGGTCAGGTCAGAGGACAGTAACATTTTTACTTTCTCTGTTCTGGAGAGTTATTATAGCCTAAGATCATCTTGCTTTTTTAGCTTCTTTGTGACAATTTTGGCTCTCATCGAACCTGTAGTCCACTAATGCCCCGTAATCTTCTTCACATAAAGTTTTATCTGGCCAATGCAGAGTGCTTTTTTCCCCCATATTGATTGAGGGCTTATTATGTGTGACTGGGTATTTTGAAATGATGAAAATCAGGACTGAGAACCTGGTACTTCAGTGGTATCTGAAGTCTTTTCTGGTTTCTCATTGTTGGAATGTGGCTATGTCTAGACCCATTGGGACATTACTTGTCCTAAAGTTTGATTTTCCCCTCTTTGACATCGGTACTGACCTTTCTTCCTTCTACTACACGTGAGTGTTTTCACTTTTGGCAAGTAGTTCTTTGGAGCTGCAGTGTGGATTAAACTTAGAAAGCCTGAGGGTCCTTGGCTGTCTTAAGGAGGTCTTAATACAGCCCACTGAAAGATTTCAGAGAATCTTCCCTTAATCCCCTTGGTGTCCCAGGCTTTACTATATTCACTTGACAAAGAAGTGTTCATGACTGTGCATATGTGGAAAAGAAGTAAGCATTCCTCCAGTCTGGGAAAATTGAAAACTAGACTCATCAAATTTTATCAGATGTGACCTTAGAAATAGCATATTCACAGGGTTATCATAGAAAGGCAAAGCTGGAAGAGACTTTAGAATAGAGCAGAGTAGGAAGAAACCTTAGAAAACAAAACAAAGAATAGGAGGAAAGGTATTGATCCCTATAGATCATCTCGTCCAACTCCCTCACATTGTACATAGTGAGACTGAGATGCTTAGAGTTTAAGTGATTTGTCTCAGTGGTAGAGCTAAGAATAGACCCGAGGTCTCTTGACTCTTAGGCCAACACTCTTTTGGCATCTCTGTGTTGTCTTTAATGCCTAGGAAAATAGAATTTAGAGCTGAGAGGAACCCTTGAGAACATGTAGATATAGTCTAACTCTTTACAGATAGAGAAACTGAGGCTTTTAGAGAATAGATTTCTTGCCCAAGATTAGAAAGGTCATAAATATAGTACCTCTTCATTTTTTTAGATTCCTTCTAAGATGCCTATGAGATTCTTATCTGTTTCCCCACAAATCCATAGAGGATGGTGATTTCAATCCTTTTCTTCTCTCTTTAACACCCCTTGCTGCAAATGATCCCCTTCCCCAACTCTTCCTTGGCAGCATAGAAACTGGCCTCATACTTTCCTGAAAAATAGATGCCATCTGTCGCTGAGAGCTCCCTCTGGTCCTCTGCTCCAGGGATATCAAACTCCCCACCCACAAGGCCACAGAACTCTTGAGTGTTCAAATTAAAATATAACTGGGAAATGTTTAACAAAATAAGTTAAAATATAACACAACATAAATTATGTTAATTTGTGGTTTTCGAAGTCAGTATGCTGCCCACAGAGATCTGGTTTCTATTTGAGTTTGTCACTTAGAATCCATTCTCTGGCATCCCCAAGCCTTCCTCACTCGGCTCCAGGCTCTAATGTTGAGGTAGATGGCAGTTTCTGCCAAGACCGTTACTCATTGTCTTCCTTTGATACCCTCTCCTCTTCTTCTGAAGTTAGCTCCTCTGAGCAGATTCTCTTTCCTAATCCCTTGCACATTCTTGCTTTGTCTTAATCTTTTCTCTCATTTTTCTCATTCTTTTTTTGCTTTTTCTCTTTTTTTGTCTTTCTGGCTCTGTCTCTCATCTCTCTCTTCTCTGTCTTTCTGTGTTTCTATCTCTTTGTCTCTGTCTTTCTCTTTGTTTCTTTGTCTCTGCCTTTCTGTCCCTGTCTCTTTCTCTCTTGTTGTCTCTGTCTTTATCTCTGTCTGTCTGTCTCTCTTTCTCTCCTCATTTCCCCCTCCCTCAGTTTCTTCCCTGCTACCTACAAACATGCCCAGATCGCCCTCATTCTCAAAAAAGTCTTCACTTAATCCTATCATCTCTTCAATCTATTGCTTGTATCTTTCTCTTTCACTGCCAGATTCTGACTACCTCTCTGCTTTTCAGTCCCTAAAAATAAAAAAAAAAAAAACAAAACCCAAAAACAAAGTATAGGTTTCTTCCTCTTGATTGAAATTTTCTCTAACATTAACAAGGATGCCTTAGCTGATGGATCCAGTGGATTTTTTCTTTTGTTGAAGGGGGAAGGCAAGGTAGTTGGGATTAAGTAACTTGCCCAAGGTCTCATGGCTGGTAAGTGTTAAGTGTCTGAGGCCGGATTTGAACTCAGGTCCTCCTGACTCCAGGGATGGTGCTCTATTCACTGTACCACTTAGCTGCCCTGGTGGATTTTTCTCAATCCTCATCCTTATTGAACTAAAGTTTTTGACACAAACAGCTGCCTGTGCCTTCTGCTAGGCCTCCCTTCTTAAGCTTCCATGTTCTCTTACCTATTCCCTCTTACCTGAATTCTATGCTTCCTTTTCCCAGAGCATCCCCTCTCTCCCCCTCCTCTGAGTGAATGCCTCCTCTGAGCTGGCCTTGGGCCCTCTTCTCAGTAATGAACCTTCTCCCAGAGACCTCTCAGGATTTCATTTCTACCTCTCTTATGTACTCATGATATATGGTTGTATATTCTAGTTATCTTTCTTGGTCATTCCATTGCTAGTCTATTAATTCCATGAGTGTAGGGATCTTGTCTTAGGTAAACTTGATGTCTCCCCTGGTATCTATCATCGTGCACAACACACACCAGGTGCTCAGGAAAGGTTTGCTGAATTTTTGAACTCAGCTGAAAATTCTCACTCTCACATATATAAGTGTGGTGACCCTTTAAAAAAAATGAAGTCACACAGCTTAGGTTCTTGGCCTGGGTTCTATGCATTAGTTTTAAAATATTTTGCTAACTGCATTTCAGCATAATTAATTTCCTTTGTGACCCTATGCATTTTACTTTATGCATTTAAAAACATAATTCTGAAAAGAGGTCCATAGCCAAGAGCATCCATGGCACACACAAAAAAAAGATGAAAAGTTCTTATTGTAGAAGGATTTGCATCTGCACTGGTAAGGACCATGAACACAGCACGAATATCAAGGATTACTAATATGTGGGAATATTTAAAGCCTTTTTTTTTTTTCTTTTGCTTTGGTCTTGAAGTTAGGAGGCCTCGTTACTAATCTTGGCTGTAATACTCTATGACTTTGGTTCACCCAATTGGGCCTCAATCTTCCTAATCTGTAAAATGAGGTGTTTGAGCAGGGTGACCTCAATGGTCCTTTCTAGCCCTAAGAATCCCTGGATTACATTTCCAATAAGTTTTTATTTTTTTATTTTTTTAAGAATGCTAAATTTAGAGCCTTCCTTAAGCATAAAGCTTATAGTGTAGGTTTTAGTACCTTGAGAGGATGACATGAGCCGTCTGTAATGAACTCAGCAGAAGGGCATTCGGTGCCAAGTTCTCTCTCTTCTAGTTCTAACGCTGTGGATCATTAACAAAGTGGGTTCAACAATTTAATTTTAAGCCAATAAGTCTGCTTGCCCAGCATGGACCCCTATAGGAAGAAGGCTGAGCAGGGTGCACCATTCCCACATGATGCCACATACTTAGGTAATCTCTGCTGTCTAGAAGGAGAGCTGTCTTCAGGAAGGCACGGAGCGTAGGGATGGGCTGAAAGCCAACCTTCCACAGAAATGTAAACAGGAACACCTGGGTCTCTGCTGAGAAGACTGTTGGCTCATTTATTCCTGCAGTAACACCTCGCTTATCTGGAGGTCACTTCTCTAGTCTTCCCAACTATCTGGAACACAGCCCAGAAACCAGATGTGAGGAATAAAAGCCTTGGAAGGACTATAACATGAATAATAATAGCTCACATTTATATAGTATTTTATGAAGCTCTTCCTTCACAAAAGTCTGTGAGGTTGGTAGTATGAGGATCATTAGTCCCATTTTACAGATGAGGAAAAGGAGCCTCTTACTAAGTATGGGAAGCATGATTTAAGATTAACTTTCAGACTCTTTCCACCCTATCACTTTTAAAGCCCATATATTAAAGCACATGCATTTTACCCATGGGAGAGGCCCTCAGGCTCTCACTCAAAGCCTTCTTAGACTGAATTCATGTGTGTTACACACAGCTCTGAACCATCTCAGAATTCCAATTTCCACAATACTTTAACATTTGCAAAACAGTTGCCTCACAACTTAGTTGGAATTGCATTTCATTGTTGTTGTTCTGTCCTTCCTGTCATATCTAACTCTTCATGACCCTTTTTGGGGTTTTCTTGGCAAAGACACTGGGATGATTTGCTGTTTCCTTTTTCAGCTTATTTTACAGATGAGAAAACTAAGACAAATAGGGTTAAGTGACTTGCCCAAGGTCACACAGCTAGTATGTGTCTGAGGGCAGATTTGAACCCAGTTCTTTCTGATTCCAGACCCACCTAGCTAACCAGTGTGATTGCATATAGTGAGAACATTATTACCCCCATTTTAGAGACGAGGAAACTGAGCATCAGAGGGGTAACATTATTTGTCCATGGTTATAAGGGTTGGACTTGATCTCACAACTAAATGTTTCTCATTCCCAGACCGGAGTTCAGAGTTCAGTACATTCTCCACTGCCTCTCAAGCTGGGCCACTTTCTAAACTGTTAGCAGATGAGAAGCAACTCATTTAAGAAAGGAAGGACAAACAAGAAAATCATGTTAACAATTTCATTGCAAGGGAAGTTTGAAAAATGATACTGAAGCCACATAATAACCAGGTGGAAAAAGCCTACCAGTCTTGAGTCCCTATATAGGGAGTAAGACAACTGCACACATCTTGGTAGCCCCCAGATAGTAAGTGATGTGACGGGACAATCTGACTTCATGAAATCTAAACTCCCAGTTTTGAAATATGTGAAGCTTGTATTCCCATCCTCTTAAGATGATCTTCATCAAGAAAAGGCTCAGTGACCCCCACTGTTTTCTATTGCAGAAAGGGCTTGGCTGAAACATTTTATACAGGATTCCCTGCTTTCAAGAAGTCTGTAAAGTCTGTCTTTTTTTTTTTCCTGTGCTTCATCGATCCATGATCTCATTGGGTCAGCACATTCTCTCTCTCTTGATTTATCAGCAGCAAGTGTTAAGCGCCTACTATGTGACCAGTCTGTTAGCTAGTTATTAGCCAGGTCTGTTAGCTCAGTGATAAAGTGCAGGACCTGAAGTCAGGAAGACTCCTCTTCCTGAGTTCTAATCTGGCCTCAGACAATTAGTAGCTGTGTGATTCTGGGCAAGTCACTTCACCCTGTTTGCCTCATTTTCCTTATCTGCAAAATGACCTGGAGAAGGAAATGGCAAAACCCCAAATAGGGTTTTGAAGAGATAAAATAATTGAAAAAGAATGAATGTATCAGGTATTGTGCTAGGCACTAGGGATATAAATAGTAAGAATGAACTTCTAATGGAAGCTATAAAAATATATACATCATAAAGTTAATAAATACTTATATAGATAGATATTTTATGTAGTTCACTGGTGTTTAGGGGTGAATCAGGTAAGGCTTTAATCAGAACATTATGCCTGAGTTGTACCTTTCAAAAATTCTTATTTTATTTTTAAAAATTATAATGCCTTCATTTTCCCCTCCTACTCTTCTCACTGAGTGAAAAGAAGGAAGGAAAGATATACAGAATGCCTGTATTACATAAGCAGTCAAGCAAAACATATTTTCATATTGGTTATGTCCAAAAATGAATTCCCTATTCTTCATATTAGTCCATTATCTCTTCGTTAGGAAGTAAATAGTGTTTGTCTTTATCAGTCCTCTGGAATCAGGTTAATCTTTAGTTGATTAGAATTCTTAATTCTTTTACTATTATTTGTTTTGATAATATATTATGTTATAATATAAATATATAATATATTAATATAATATTATATATACTGTAAAATAACAAATTATTTTAGCACTGCTCATTTCACTTTTTTATCTGTTCATATCAGTCTTTCCAGATTTCTTGGAAATTGTATTTTACCTAATTTCTTATAGCACAGTAATATTCTATTATTTTTATATACCATACTGTGTTCAGTCATTGATGAGCATGCCCTTAGTTTCCAGTTTTTTGTTCACTTCAAAAAGAGTGACTATAATTATTTTTGTACATTTACATTTTTTCTTCTTTCTTTGATCTCTTTGAGAATACAGTTCAGAGGTGCATCGTAAAGGATGAGAAAGACTCTCTGCAATGGAAATCAGGAGGTAGTGCATTCCGGGCAAACAGGACATCATTTTGAAGGCATGGTGATGGGAGATTCCTCACATCTGAGGAACAGAGAGGTCAATTTGTCTGGATCACACAGTCTTAGAGTGGGAGTAATGCCCACTGAGATCAGAAAGATGCGTTGCCCGTATGTTGATGCTTTAAAATGTAAACAGAAGAGTTTCTATTTTGTCCAAGAAGCAATTGGAAACTGCTGGAATTAGTTGAGTAAGGGAGTCATATTGTCAGATCTGCACTTAGGGAAAATTACTTTGGCAGCAGTGTATAGGATGGACTGGAGTGGTCAAAGTCTTGAGACAGGGGAACAGATTAGAAGGCTGTTACAGTAATATGTGATGATGGCATGAACTAAGCTGTATGAACAGAGAAGACTCAGATATAAGTGACGTAAAGCCTGATCTTTCCATGCCTTAGTGTTCTTTGTGAATTATAGTGGTCGAAATACATTTGTTGTTTGGCAGTCAACCCTGTGGTAGGGGACCTCTTTAGTATTACCTTCCCTTGGACTATTGGGTGATAGAAACAGGGGATCCTGAGGCTCATTTGTAGCTTTTCCACTTTGGTCAGATCTTCCATACTTGGCATTCTGCTGACATAGCCCACGGTCACTTCCCTACCTCAAGGTGGGATTGGGGGAGGCCTTCTCAGTGTAAGAGTCTACAAAGTACGTACCGTAGAGTTGTCTGTCTCCTTTGATTTCACTGTACTGTATTCCATGGATGTTCCCACATGCTAAGAGAGGCTCTGTCCCCTAAGGCTCTCTCTCTCTGCTTCTTTTCCCTGGGTGTTCTCATCAGGTCCCATGGGCCCAATTATCATCTCTATGCAGATTGACTCCCAACTGCTTATATCCAGCCCTTAATCCCTCTCCTGAATTCTAGTCCAGTGGAAAGTGTGCTGAATTTGGAGTTGGACATCTGCTTTGAAATCCTGGCTCTTTCATTCCAACCTTGCACAAATCATTTAACCCCTCTGGGTAAGTTATCTCATCTGTAAAATGAAGACAGTGGCCTAGATGACCTCTGCACCCCTTCCAATTCTTAATCTAGTCAGATGCCACACCCTGTGCATTCTTCTACAAAGTCTTTCACATTTGTCCCTTTCTCTATTTACAGCCACCACTCCACTTCTGGCCCTCCTCACCTCTTATCTGAATAAATTATTTATTATAATAGTCTCCTAATTAGACTCTTTTCTTCCAGTTACATTCCTTTCTAATACATTCTTCATGCTGTGATGCCAATCAGGTCTGACCATGTCACTCTCAGAAACCTATTAAGTACAATTTTTTAAGGCTGACATTTAAAAGTTCCTACACAATCCCCTCCCAACAAACTTCTCCAGCCTTATTTAATCTTAACCCCCTACATGTACTCTTCATTCCAACCAAATAGGATTTTCAGTTGTTTGGTGAATTAGACATTCAAATCCTCACCCTCCACTTGGCCCTCTGTGACTAAAATGTGCTTTTTCCTCATCTCAGCCTTTAAGAATTCTCAACTTCCTTTAAATCTTAGTTCAGAAGTCACCTATCTTGGAAGTCTTCTCTGATTCAGTCGCCTAGCTTTCAACAGAGGCTACATTGCCTTGTATTTACTTATGTATGTACTTGCATCCCAAAGATGTACATAAATTCCTTGATTCTAAAAGCTATTTTTGAAAATCTCTAAATCTCCAGTAAGTCTTTAATGAAGGTGCTGAAGTGAATTGAGTCAAGTACTCATTCCTTATGCATGGGAACCTGCCTTACTTTCTCTGATAGATTAGAACAGGGATTGGGGACCTGTGGCCTCCAGGTCACATATGGCCCTCTAGGTCCTCAAGTGCAATCCTTTGATGGAATCCAAATTTCTATCAAAGGGCTGTACTTGAGGACCTAGAGGATCACCTGTGACCTCGAGGCCGCAGGTTCCCCACCCCTAGACTAGAAGTTCAGCAAAGGGAGAGCCTGCCTTCTTTGTATCCCAGAGGCCTCC
This sequence comes from Pseudochirops corinnae, assembly GCA_028646515.1. Lineage (NCBI taxonomy): Eukaryota > Metazoa > Chordata > Mammalia > Diprotodontia > Pseudocheiridae > Pseudochirops > Pseudochirops corinnae. The sequence continues at coordinate 138,092,260 of CM053592.1, forward strand.
ACTAGAAGCCACTTAATCACTATCAGTTACATTGAATTGAATCCAGTTGAAAGAGATGGGAGGGATTCATTCAAAGGAACAAAGACGACTTTGCTATGACAAGGGGAAAAGATGAAAGAAAGAAGTTGTTTTTGTCTTTTCTTTTCCTCGAGGTTACTTTGATTTTCCTTTGAGAGTGTTCATGTTAGACATTCTCTTTGGAGGGTGAAGAGCTTTGCGTCTGTAGCAAGATTATCCAGATCATGACAGTTGATATTAGACAGCCTTGTTTACACAAGGGATTTAGAAACACAAATACCAGCACACATCTGAATGAGCTGCTGTCTCATGGCTGGGAAGCCGTAATTCTCCAACTGATTGTCTATATTAGCCTGGCATTTACTCTGACCACCATTTGGATGGGTCACTTTGGACTGGAAAATCCCAGTGTTATGTTCACAGGCATGTGCCTTTCATTCCACAAATATTTATAAAAATAACAGCTCACATTTATGTAGTTCCTTATAGTTTACAGAGCTCTTTCCTCAAAATAACCTTCAAAGCACTCTATTACAGCCAAACTGGACCCAAATACACTTGCACTTTCCCATCTCCATGCCTTTTCTCACACTGCTCTTCTTGCCTGGAATATCATTCCTTCCTGTCTTGTCTTTTGAATTCTCCTTCTTTGAAGCCCAACTCACACACCAAGTCCTCTGAGATACTTTTCCTATAAAGCCCCATGTAGCACACTCTCTGTTCTTCTCAATTCCATTTATTACACATCTATTATTGTACATTATAGTTGTCTGTATTGGTTTTCTATCTGTCTACTAGACTCTGAGTTCTTTGAGCTTAGAGACTATATATTATCTAAACACTATGTCTCCCCCAGTGCCCAGAATAGTGCTCTGCAGATACTATAAATGTCCAGTGAAACATTTGATGATGGTAATGGTATCATCCACAGTTTTGTAAATGAGGGACCTGAGACCCATAGAGTGATAATGACTGTCTCCAAGTCTCGTGGTCAGTAAGTGACATAGCCATGCTGCTCACCCGAGGCTTTTGATTCCATGTGGAAAGGTCTTCACATTACAAAATCCTGGCTCCCCTTGTGCCCATTGTGTGAAGAACTTTGGACTAAGCATTGGTATATGTTAAATAAGATAATTCTCTGCCCTTAAGAAAATATCAGTCTAATGAAGTCACTGGTGGTGAAGTCACTTCTGAAGGCTCTGCTTAGCTATGGCCCCATGGTCAGAGGGCCAGAGGCTGAAGTGGCATTCACTCCTATTATACAGTGGCATTGCCATACTGGCAACCACATCCTAACACAGCATTCTCCATTTCCAACATTTCAGCATCTTGAATTACCCTCTGGCGCAACCTCTCCAACCCCAGGATCATAGCATTATAATAGTGGTAGACCTAGAAAGCACTTCAGAGTTCCTCTAGACCAGGGATTCTTAAAACTTATTTGGATCATGGACGCTGATGGCAATCTGGTAAAGTCTATGGACCCCTTCTTAGAACTTTTAAAAAATGATTCATAATAGAAGGAAATACCAAATTTCAGTTAAAGGTTATGGGCATAAAGATGTAAATTTTTTTCCCATCCAAGTTCACAGACCCTCTGAAATCTATCTGCAGAGGTTTGTGGGCCCTAGATCTAAACCAATCCTTTCATATCACAAATAAGGAAATAGGTCCAGAGAGAAATGACTTGTCGAAGGTCTTTAAGTCTCACAGGTGGCAAATAATGAACTCAGGACTTTCACGTTGTCTCCTGAGTCCAAATTCACTGCATCATGCTTCCTTACTTCCCCCAATCTACACTCTCCCTATGAGTGTCAGTCCCTGAGTCCATCCCTATTCTCCACCTGCCCCCCACCAGTCCTCTTGAAGCATTTCAGATATTTCTAATTACTTTGTCCTTCTCTTCTCCTCTCCCTCACCCCCTCTGCCCTGCACACACCCAATGTCCAAAGCATTTAAACATCCACAGCAAGAATAGGTTTTCTGCCCAGAGTCTGTTCAAGTCAAGAAGCACTCGTTCCTAAAGAGTCTTGGCCTTGGGCAGGTCTTGCTGAGCCACAGTGAGAAGCCCCTTCAAGATTTTCTGATTTCTCCCTCACTCCCCTCTCCCATTTAACAGCAATAAATGTTTTGTCACAATTTTTATTGGGACAGGTGGATCTCATTAGCTCCTCACTGCTTCCTGCTTCCTAGGGCAGTTAAAGCTAGAGGTCCAGATGCTTCAGTTCAGCCCAGGGTTGGGCCTGAAGGGGAGGGAGAGACTCGGCTCTACTCTCCTCTAACCCTAGTCATGTCAAGGCTGAAGTGAATTATTAGGAATTAGAGACCAATCCATCCTGAATTTATCTAGCAAGGAAGTGGGGTGAGGAGTGGTGGGGGTAAAATGTTACAAGGACTCGGCTGCCTTTTGAGCTGGGAGCTCTTCACACCTGTGTAACCTTAGAGAAGTCATTTTACCTGAAGGCTCGTTATTGGTCTTATCAGAGGCATGGCATAATGGCTAGAGTCAGGAAGATATGAGTTCAAGTCCTTCCTTAGTCACTCAAGGTGTGGCCTTAGTCCAGTCATTTAATCTCCATGATCCTCCCCATCATCATTTGTGAAATGATAATAATAGCATGTTCCTCCCAGGATTGTTGTGTAATCAAATGAGATGATATATGTAAAGAGCTTAGTAAGTCTTAAAGGAATATGTACAAGGGAGCTTTTTATTATCCTTTAAATGAAGAAATAATCCTTTCACTATGTACCTCATTGGGCTGTTTTGGGGGGAAAAATCTTGTAAACCTTAAGAACTGTAGAAGTGTGAGCTGTTGTTATTAATAAAGGAAAAAAAGGAAAGTCTTCAAAATATTAATTATAAAGAAAAAACAGTGTAGAAAAATGAACCCCTTGGCTCCTCTCCAGCTCAGCCGTCATCTGAGCTCTAGTAATTCCCAACCCATCACTTCCCACTCTGTAAAATAATCTGGGTTATTGGCCTTTTGGTTCTCATGGAAAAAGAACTATTTTATCTACATATGAATACTTTTTTCTTCCAAAAATGCATTCTGGCACACAGTGGGCCTGGGGATTTGTGTTTTTTTTTTTTATTATAAAAAGTGATGGAAATCATGAATTTCCGCTGAGAGGTGGGGAAAGTCTTGGTGGTTTTGATGGGGTGCCAGAATTGCCTTCTGGGTCCATGAACTTATCACTGGTGAAAGGGACCTTTCTTTGTGAGAAGGATGTGAGTGATGGCTGACCTTTTGTGCCTTCCTTGCAAACCCAAACTCCAGACTCACTGAGGAAGGCATGAACTTGAGCAAACCAAGCTCCAGTTTTATGGCAAGTTCATTAATCCAGTCAGGCTGTGTAGAAGAAAAGCAGATCAAGGGACTACGTCCCTGTGGGTGGGGCCTTTTCCCAAGTTCATGACTTTAAGGAACCTGTGGCCAAGTATCAAGAGCAAGCATGGAAGGTACAGTTCCATTCTGGTGGAGAAAACATGGCTGTCATCCCTCCAAAGCTGTGGATGGTGCAGAATCCTCAGAAGCAGCTCAAAGCTTGATGTTGTTTGTTGTTTAGTTGTGGCCAACTCTTTGTGATCCTGTGGATGATAGCACATCAGTGTTGTCCATGAGGTTTTCTTGGTAAAGATAACTGGAGTGGTTTGCCATTTCCTTCTCTAGCTGATTTTACAGACAAGGAATGTGAGGTAAATAGGGATAAGTAACTTACCAGGGTCACACAGCTACTAAGTATCTGAGGCTGGATTTGAACTCAGATCTTTCCAACTCCAGCCCTGGAACTCTATCCACTGGGCCTATCTATCTTAACTTGATAGTTTTTACCAATTACAAAGAGCTTCCTTCACAAATACCCCCTGAGGTATAAGTATTATTCGTCTTTTGCAATCGATCCATAAATATATGTGCCAGACACTGTGCTAAGTTCTAGGAATGAAAAAGAGGAAAAGAGAGTGCCTGCCTTCAGGGAATTTACAATCCAGTGCGTTACAGATGATGAAACTGAGTTTCATTGAGGGGAGGCAAGGTTCCCACAATCACAGAGGTAGTAAGTAAGTGGGAAAATCTACAGTTCAGGTCTTGGTCTTCTCACTGTAAGTCCAACATTCTTTTCTCTGTTCCTCAGCAGTGAGACCTTGACATAGGCCAGTTTCCCTTTTGTGCATCAGTTTTACCTTCTGTAAAAGAGGTTGGACTATATCATCACCAAAATTCTAATCAGTCAACAGGTTTGTTCATTGTTCTCCAAGAGGACCATGGTACCAGGAAGGTGATGCCATGACTTGCAGGTGAATTGGATTTTAGTGAGGGAGAGCTGTGCAAGGACATCAGCCTCACTTTCTCCTCTGGAGCCCATCAACAAACATTTATTAGGTGTTTCTTTCTAGGTACCAACTAAATTCCAGAGATACAAAGAAAGACCAAAAAAGAAAAAAAGAAGACCCCCTATGTTTCATTCCTGTGATGCTGTCTAGTAGGCATTAGAGCTGAGGCTCAAACCCAGGACCTCCTACTAAGGCCAGCTTTTGTTCCACAGGTGAATGCTGATACCCTGTTTCCTTGCATCACAAATTCCCCAGAGCTCTCAGAGTCTAAAAGGGCCTCAGAGATCATCTGGTCCAGCCACTAGCTGAAGAAGAATCCTTTCTACAGCATGTCTGACAGATGGTCATTCAGCCTCTGTGGTTTACTCCCTGTGTGACCTTGGAGCAGTTATAGGACTGCTCTGGGTTTGTTCATCTGAAAGAGGCAGCAGGCCGACCCAGTAGAGAGACAGCTGGACCTGGACTCAGAAAGACCCGAGTTCAAACGTGACTGCAGACACTTACTAGCTGTATTATTACTTAACCTCTGCCTGCCTTAGTTTACTCAACTGTAAAGTGAGGATAATGAGAGTGCCCACCTCTTTGGAATGGTGTGAGGATCAAATGAGGTGATATTTAGAAAGCCCTTCAGCCCAGTGCCCGATACGCAGTAGGCACTTAATAAGGGCTTGCTTTTCTTCTTTCCTTCTTATGAGATGAAGGGGTTGTGGACCAGAGACCTCTAAGGTCTGTCTCCTCTATTTCTGGATCAGATTTCCTACAATGCGGTGATCTTTCTACTGTCCTATATTTCCTTCCAGAAATACTCAGATCTCTAGAGCACCTTAAGGAATATGGATATTTCTTCCTTACCCCCCAATCCCCCCCAACACATAGAGTGCTATTATCCCCCTGGCACTGAAGCTCAAGGAAGTGACTTGGCCAGCATCATACAACTAGACAGCTCACACATGGGTGCAAACACTGCCACGAGAAGCATCGTCCCTGGCAACCGTCTCCCCAGAAGCACTGAGAGCCTTGGGCTGCTGGTTCACTCCCTGATGCGGGTGTGGGAGGCAGACTCCAAACAATGACAAGGAGTTATCCCCCGTCCTTTGAGAGGGGCATACAATCCTTCCACGCTGTTTCATTAGCAAATTAACTGGTAAGCAACAAAAGCATCCTCTAGAAAGGGCCTGGGGCCTGCGTTTTTGAAGGGTCCTGGGAGGAAATCATTTAGAGGATTCAGTCTTTGCATCCTTTTCACTCACCCTCACTCAGGTGGGAGGGGAAAGGGGAAAGGGAAGGGGATAAGCATTTATGTGGCGCTGACTGTGTTCTGGGAGCTACGCTGAATGCTTTTCAAATATTGTCTTAGTTGGATCTTCACAACAACCCTGCAAGGTGGGTGCTGATATTATCCCCTTTCTACAGTTATGGAAACCGAGGCAAACAGAGATGGAAGGGTTTGCACGGGGTCACCCAGCTAGTGAGTGTCTGAGGCTGAATTTGGATTCAGGTCTCTCAGATTCCAGGTCCAGCACCCTCTTCATAAAAGTAACAATGACAATAATAAAAATAACTAACATTTACATAGTGCTTTCTATATGCTAGGTACTTTACAGTTATCATCTCATTTCGACTTCAAGAAAACCCTAGGAGGTAGGGTTTTTAGTTTTACAGTTAAGGAAACTGAGGTGAAGGCAAACAGGTTAAGTGATTTGCTCAGGGGTGCTCAGCTAGTAAGTGTCTGAGTGCAATTTTTTTTTTTTTTTGCCTTTTTGGAGGGGGGAATGCAGGGCAATTGGGGTTAAGTGACTTGCGCAAGGTCACATGGCTAGTAAGTGTTAAGTGTCTGAGGCCAGATTTGAACTCAGGTCTTACTGACTCCAGGGCCAGTGCTCTATTCACTGTGCCACCTAGCTGCCCGTGAGTGCAATTTTGAATTTGGGTCCTGACTCCAGGCCCAGAACTCTATCCACTGTGCTATGCTTCTAGGTTGTTGCATTATAGAGAACTCCGGGTTGAAACATCTCTTTCTACCATTTTCTTCAGGTTAGAGTCTTTGAGAATTGCCTAGAGCGTGGAGAGGCAAGTGACTTACCCATGATCTCACAACCCATATGTGGCAGAGGCAGTATTTGAATCTGAGTCTTCTTGGCTCTATGGCCAGTTCTCTGAGCATCATCTGATACTACCTCTTAAACAGTAGGATAGATTTTATCTTTAAGGGAAGTTAGGTAAAATCACATCTAAGTCACATGATCCTGGCCTATGACTCCAGGTCTGGGACTCTTAAATAATCATTTTATTCCACAAACACTAAGCCTGTGCACTGTGCAAAGAGCCCTGAACAAGGCGCTCAGGGAACTTGAAAGATTATCCAGACCCGACCTGCTCCATTATGGAACTTAAAATCTCAGAAGGGAATTTGCCATTTAATAATCATAACTCCCATTAAAAAGGAGGGATGGGGAAGTCCTGCAAGACACAGGAGATTGCCCTAGATGACCTCCAGAGAACTTGGCTTCATGTGATGCTGCAACTGTCCAGATGGACTTGGATTTTGATGTTGTTCCTTGAATGAATTAGTTAAGTTTGACAAAAATACAAAGGCTTCCACTGTGTGGGATGCTGTATTGGCCAAGTACTGGGGTCCACATGTGGTGTTTGTTCATCGAATGAGTGAAAGAAGAAATGAAGAATGAGATTACAGTCTACCTTCCACTTTGTAATTTGGCTTCTGATTCCCAGAAGGAATTTGATTAGCCCATGGTTAGCCAAGGCACATCGAGGTACTTAATATGTGAAGGTTGTATGGTAGAGAAAATGCCCAAGTTGCCATCTGCTATCTTGAGATTGTACCCACCCACCCCTGCACATATATATGTATATGTATAGACATACACAATATGTTTATACTTTACATATATATTTATGCTATAGGTTCTGTGCATATGTATATCTATGCATGTAATATATTCATATACCTATCCATTTCTGTCCCTCTAGCTCTACCTTACCTCTCCCTCTATCTCAGTCTCTAGCCATACACATATACCCTCAGAATAGTGGGTACTCTCTCTGCCATACAACCCACACCCCACACATATTAAGTACTTCCTTTGTACACTGACTAACCCTGGAGTAATTAAATTCCCTCTGGGAAATCAGACTCCAAATTCCAAAGTGAAAGGCAGCCTGTGAGCTCCTTTATTTATTATGTGAGCACATGCATGTGCACATGTTTACATATTACTCAATAAATACACACATGTGCACGCACACAAATGCACTTACACATGTATCTATCTATGGATGTACATATATGAATGCATGCTGCCTATGTGCATAAATACATTTATATAAACATACATGTAGTGCATAGACCTACAGATGGACATGTATGTATATGTATATCTCCAATGACCTAAATCCCATTCTGTGTATTCCTAGTAGGGCTCTTCTAAAATCAAAGCCTGTTTCTTTTTCCTGCACAGAATGAGGTGAAGCTCATTTCTCTCTCCCAGAGCCAGGAATATCTTAATTTCTAAAGTAAGGACTGGTAATGGGAGCTGGGACAATGGGAATCCCTTCATCCTTTTATCCTGTGCAAACACATCCTTAGAGAAGGGAATAAAAGGGAGTGCCTCCTTGCTTTTGTTAACCTGAAGCCTTCATGAGGCAGTTCTACTTCACTAAGGTTTGAATGGAATGGTGGGGTTGCTTTGCTGTGCCTGGGCCATCAGCGCCTGTAATGAAGGCTTGGGGCTTGTTACTGATCTGTTGGACAGCATTCAGTGAAGGATGCTGATGGGTAATGATTCGCCTGTCCTTTCAAAGTGTCTATTGAAGTCTTCAAAGAGGAATTTGTTGTTGAGTTTCATTATAATCATAACTCACATTTCTCTAGCTCTTAAGGGTTGACTTGTACCTTCTGTACCCTTTCCCCTCAATCTGTCAAATTCCTGGAAGCAGAAGGAAGCAGGGTGGGACTGAAGACCATTTTATGTTACTGTTGGTTTCATGCATCACCAGAGACAAAGAGTTCCTCACTGAGTTGCCAGCCTCCTGGTGAGGAGCCTCTCTATGCTTAGCTTATCTGGTCCTTGGCTGGCATGCATGGCTGCTTGCTGGCATTGTGCTGGGCTCTGGGGACTCGGTGCCCCTCTAGCTCCATAGCATTTGCCAGTGGGTGCCCTGTCAGCAGAGCTTTTGTGTACCTAGGCTCACTGCCATGGTCCAGTGAGGCTTTAGGAGGGGATTTACTGGAAGATTCATCCTTACTCATCTATGACTTGTTCTCAAGAGACCTTGTGGTTCAGTAGAAAGATTTGAACTCAGTGGTCTTCCACTTGAATGCTGACTCTGTTATTTGGCCCCTCGAGACCTCACATCCCTCATGGGCAAAATGAGGCAGTTCTATTCTAGGACCTCTAAAGAAACTCTAAATCCATGATAACAATAGCTGGAGATTCAAGGTTTGCAAGGCACTTTACAAATATTATCTCATTTGATCCTTGCAAAAACTCTGGAAAATCAATGCTAGTGTTATCACTCTCATTTTACAGATGGGGAAACCAAGGCTGAGAGAGATCACTGAACCTCCTATGTGTTCAGAGGCAAGATTCAAATGCACATCATCTTGACTCCATGTCTAGTGCTCCATCCATTATGCCAGAAGGAACTAGTTGTTGAGTCTGTCTCCTTCATTTTACAGATGAGGAAGCTGAGGTCCAAAGAGGTTAGAAATTACTTGTCCAAGGTCACACAGCTAGTGTTTGAGACAGAATTCCATCTCAGGTTTTCCAGAGTACAATTCCAGCACCCTACCTGCTGTGCCCTCTAATACTTGGTTTGGGTGACCAGTCGTTAGTTATGTGTTGATAAAACAGATATCAGAAGGCTATTGAGGGATAACAAAGGTCTATTCTCGGACATTGAGGTAGTATAAGCAAAATATCAAAGAACCAGAAGTTCTATGGTGTGCTGGGTAGTTCCTCCATAGAAGATGCAGGTAAGGACACGGTTAAAAATTGTGATCCATCTTGGGAGAGAGAGTATCCCTGGGAAGGCAAGTATTTGGTATTTTCCAAACACATTCCTCATAACAACTACATGAGGTTGGCAGTGGTATGCCATTTTACAGATGACAAAACTGAGACTTGGAAAGGTTCAGTGATTTTCCCAGGGTCACCTAGCGAGTATCGGAGGTATTGTTTGACTCTAGGGATTCTGATTTCAAGTCTCACGTTCTTTCCAGCGTACCGCATCCCTCTCTCAGCATCACCTCTCTCAGCATCCCTCTCTCTCTCTCTCTCTCTCTCTCTCTCTCTCTCTCTCTCTCTCTCTCTCTCTCTCTCTCTCTCTCCCTCTCTCTTTCTCCCTCCCTCCCTCTCTCTCTCTCTCTCTCTCTCTCTGTCTCTCTCTGTCTCTCTGTCTCTCTCTCTCTCTCTCTCTCTCTCTCAATACATGACAATGGCTCATAGCTGATCAAACAGGTATTAACATGGTAGAGAGAATGGGGTATTAGGGGGTGAGGAGGGTGGTATAGGAGAGCATAGGACTAGAAGTTTCCCATGGATGTTTACAAACAGACTAAGCAAGGAGTAACTGTTTGCACCTGCATTTCTAACCAAGTGCTAGGGATTATTGGTTCCCCCTCCCCTTCCCTCTCCCCTCTTCTCCAACACTCAGAACAAACAGTGTGCTCACAATGTCTCTGCAATTTTCATTGTACACGAGCTGCTGGGTCTCTGTGATACCGGTGTCTGAGCAGATGCCCGTTCTGGCATACGCAGCCATCTGTATTCTAAGGCATGCGCCCTGGTTTGACTGGCTGTTCATACCAAGCCAGCTTCCTCAGGTAAAGACTTCAGCCAGAGGGCTACAATTCACACAGCAGGTGCTTACAAGGTTCCTAACCCAAGCTAATCACCCCTTTGTCATGCCTCCCATCCAGTGAAGGAGGCTATTTTATCTGAGCCTGAATTCCTGGTATGAGTAAGAAGATTAGATCACTTGATAAAAATGATTAAAATCATAGGCCTGGGCATTCCACAGGTCATCTAAATCTAGTTCCTGGTCTCATCATGAGGTTGGGGCAGTGATCCTGTTCTTAGAGATCCTCAGGAAAGGAGATTTCCACAGTGATGGGGCCCAGTCCTTCCATACAGAGAGCAACATGGCATTCTGGGCACTAGACTTGGGAGTCTGGTGGGCTTAAGTCATAGCCTGGAGATCCCACTGCAAAGACCGGCTTTTGAACTTAACAAACATGGACTTGGATTTCCCTTTCCAGAGCTTCACTTCCCTTATTTGTAAAATAGGTATAATCATACTTTCACTATCTGCATTACAAAGCTGTGGTAGGGAAAGTGCTTTGCCAACACCATGAAATGGTAAACTATTGTGAGACTTTACAAAGAGACTCTAGACCTTAGAGCATTTATTAAGTGCCTACTATGTGCGGGCACTGGTCTACTCACTAGTTATACAGAGACATAAATCAAACCACCCTTGTTCTCTTGTAGCTTACATTCTGTTTTCAAGGCTATGAGGTGCTAGAACGACCTGTGATTTCATCAGCTAAAAGGACTCCTGAGGGGGGCCTCCCCTCCTATGCAGATCATAGCCGTCACTTAGGAGCTAGATGCAGAGTCCTTTAGAGCCCAGAGGTTAAATGACTTAACCAAGGTCACACAGCTGGTAAATATTACAGTAAATGAACCAGATTTTCTCGACTATTAAACACAAGCAATGTCTTTGATCCACCACACTGCCTCCATAGCAGCTAGGTGGGGCAGTGAGTAAAGTCCTGAGCCTGGGATCAGGAAGACCTGAGTTCAAATTGCACCTCAAATACTACCTAGCTGTGTGACCCTGGGCAAG
>CM053592.1:138103580-138114501 GCA_028646515.1 Pseudochirops corinnae
CCTCTCTTATAAAACTGAACCTCTGAGAGTTGAAATGAGTTGCCTGTGGCCACATTGTTGGTAAGGAGCAGACCCGGCTAAACTTCTAACTGTAAACTCAGTGTCCTTTGTACCACCTCCCAGCATGTCTTGCAAAACCCCTATTTCTGTAGCTCATTGAGGTTTGTAAGAGCATAGCAGGTATAATAATAAATATTATTATCCTCATTTAACAGATTAGAAGACTCAGGCTCAAAAGAGGGCACAGCTGTCCTAGAATCACCCAGCTAGTAAGTAATTGGGTTAAGGTTTGAACCCATCTCATCTGACTCCAAGAGGGATGATTTTTCTGTGACACTATATTGCTTCTAGACTTACCTCAATCACCGTTAGAATGGTGGGTTATTTGAGTTCATTTTCTAGTAGAAGTGATGAATTGACATACATTTATTTTCTCTTCCTCGGCCACCCTTGGGATCAACTGTCTGCATTTATAAGGAGTTATTCTGAAGCCATGGAACAGAGCCAACCTAATTGGGCTGTGGCTGTGTGGGGATGAAACCTATGACCTTGGCCTCATTAGCACCAGGCTCTAATTAACTGAACTAATCAGCTATGATCGTTAAGAAGGTCCCTGGCCAGAATTCTGCTCCATCAGACCTGGAAAGGCTTTGCTTTACTGGTACTTCCAATTTCTAACTCTCATGTCATAGATTACCAGAATCATCCTAATGAAATTGTACATTTCTATAACACTTTTCTCAGTAAAGCCCTTTTCAGATATTGAAATGGAGAGATTATTAACCTCTTTTAATAGGTGCTGAGAGAAGTTAAGTGACTTGCTGATTGTCACATAGCTAGTAAATGGGAGATCCAGGATTTGAACCCAGAACTCCTGACTGTAAGTCTAGCACATACCCGTCAGTGAAGGACAGTTGTACAATACATGCACATGTATCATTCAGTCATGGAATCTGGAGCTGGAAGGGAACTTTGAGACCAATGAGTCCATCCTCCTTGTAGAAAGTAAGAGATACTTAGCTGGCATCATATAAGAAGTAAGTGTCAGAAGTGGGATTTGGACTCAGGGCTTCTGACTTGCATCTCAAACTCTATCCCTTATGCCACAGTGCCGTATCTTCTCTTTGCTCAATTTAGGGGTGGTGCTAGATGACAGATCAGAGAATCTTAGAGCTGGAAATGACTTTGGGGGTTGTCTAGTTCAGCCCCTACCAGAAAAGTGAAGAAGCCTCCCTACCGCCTAGCTACTTCAATGGCTACACCGCCTGTGATTGAAGACCTCCTTTGATTGGGAGGTCACTATCCCTGAGGTCACTCATACCACCTTTGGACAGTTTTAACTGATACTATTTCTGTCCTCTGGCAACAGGCAGATAAAGACTAATCTCTCTTTGGAGAGATGGAGAGTGTTTTCAGGTCCTGATAATGGTGGCAGCTAGGTGGATAGAGCACTGAGCCCAGAGTCAGGAAGGCTCATCTTCCTGAGTTCAAATCTGGCCCAAGACACTTACTAGCTGTGTGACCCTGGACAAGTCATTTAACATTGCTTCCATTTCCTCATTTGTAAAATGAGCTAGAGAAGGAAACGGCCAGCTACTCTAGTGTCTTTGCCAAGAAAATCTGAACTGGAGTCACAAAGAGTCAGACGTGACTGAAAACAACTCAATGACAACAACAGCACTGATATTGGTGACCGTATCTCAGGTGAAGGTTTCCAAAATAGATTGTCATAATATCTGTGACTGTTCTCTGTTTTATAGATACTTGACCCTTAAGGTCAAATTAGCAAAGCTGGCATTTGAATCCAGAGCCTCTAACTCAAGATCCAGTCTTTTTTTCTTCTTCTTAGAGATAGTGTGGTACAATGCAAAGAGTTCTGGAGTTAGTAGACATGAGTTCAAATTCTGCCACTTCCAGTGACTTTAGGCAAATCACTTAACTTCTGTTTTCTCATCTTCAAAATAAAGGAATTGGCAAAATCTCCTCTAAGACTCCTTCAGCTCTACATCTATAGTCTCAGGAAATTCCACCTCTGACATTTAGGAGTTGAGCAACCGTGGGCCACAGTTTATAATCTGTGACTATCATACTAATACTGCCTACCTCACAGGGTTATTAGGAGGAAAATGCCTCGGATTCATCCACGGTCTATCTGTTCTTGCTAGCTTGCCCTGTGCTCTTTGTTTCTTCATGAGGGGGATGCCTATACTATCACATTATACTTTGACATCCAAAATCACATTGTGGTTTCATTCTTTCTTTTAAAAATAGGAAAAGGACTAATAAAAGAAAAAAAAAAAAGATGGTGCCTTAGAGATTCTGGGCCAGAGAAGCTGATGGAAGGATGGGTTAGAGCCCAGTCAGTGCTCCACAGGGCACAATACAGACAGTGAGCCAGGAAGTAAGAAAGTTCACATGGAGTTGAAGAGCAGGGGGGTATCCGATGGGAGGGATTCAGTTGGAGTTTGGCCAGGCCATCATCTTTTTTTGTGAAAGGACCCATTGATTCTCAAATGATTATGGAATAATTAGAGCATCTCCCCCCTTACCACCCTGGGTCATCTAATGGTGTGTCCTCTCTTAGCTGCCGGAAGAAATGACTCCATAAACTGGATTCCTGCATGAGGAGGAAGGTTGAACCAGATGACTTTGTGAATCTCTTTTGATAATGATAATTAATAATAACTAGCATTTATGCAATACTTCAAGATGTAAGTCTTCACATATATTGTCTTGTCTGATCCTTACAACAGTCCTGGGTAGAGGTGGGGGTGGGAGGTGCTGTTATTAATTCCATTTTACAGATGAGGAAACTGAGGCATAAAGAGGTTAAGTTAGCCAGGGGCACATGGCTAAGGAAGTGTCTGAGGCCAAGATTTGACCTTAGGTCTTCCTGATTCCAGGTTCAACACTCTATCTTCTGTTCCATCAAGCTGTCTTTTCACTCGAAGAGTCTGTGATTTTATTATGGTCTTATTCTTCAATTGTACCCCTAACAGCAACTTGGCAAGTCTTTCAGTGTGGCATAGGGGATAGGGAAATGGACTTGGAGTCAGTCAGACCAGTCCTGTAAGTGTCCGATACAGTCAGACCCTACATTCGATGTACAGGGCCAGTCACTTAAGTCCAGTGCCCTGCCATGCTATCAATTTTCCCTGGATTTGAGTCACAGCTTCAGGTGAGATAATTTAGAACTGGGAGAGACTTTAGACATCTCATCTAACTCTTATTTTCCACATGAGGAAATGCAGTTTGTCTAGAATCATATGGGATATAAGTAGCAGAACTAAAAGTTCTTTGACCCAAATCCAGCACTCTTTCCATTAATCCATGACTATCTCTTTGTTCTTTGTTTCTCTGATTGGTTCCCAGGGAAGAGTCAGTCACCAAGCATTTATTAAGTGCCTGCAATGTTCTAGGCATTTTTCTAGGTGTTGAGGATATGAAAGTTTCTACTCATAAGAAACTTAGATTCTATTGGGAAAAAGAGCCTATACATGCATAAGTGTATTGTTGAAACCAGCCCTGGGAAGAAACCAGTTCCTTTCAGGCAATCAGTAAAAATGTCACAATTTTGTGAGCAAGATCCTTTTCTAGACTGGGGACAAATTATTGCACTGCACCTGAGAGCATAGTAGAGTGCATTAGGAAGAACACTGGATCTGGATTGAGAATTCCTGGGTTCAAATCCTGACTGCCACTCGAACCTATGTGACTTTGGGCCAGTCAAAACTCCAGTGGACTGTGCTTCTTGACTTTGCTTTGTGGAGTAACAGGGGTGTCTTTCTGTTGGTCCTTGTGCAAAAGATCCCCATTCTCCTTCTCTATGATGGAGAGACTGAGGCAAGTATCTGCTTCAAAGCCCAGCAGGATTGAAAGAGCAGATCCAGGGTTCGTATTCATGTCCCCTTACTCCAAAACCAGAGTACATCTTTGCTGCCTCCCTATCACCCTCCAGTGCAGAGTTGTTGTGTCTCCTGGTGGTGCGGAAAGAATTGGAGACTTCATTTCTAGGCCCTGTGACTCAGGGCTCCCAAATCCGGGGCAAAGATTCAGGCAGTCTCTGGTCAATAGCTGCTTTCACCAATAAAGGCAACTTGTGCATTTGAGGCCCAAAGTCCCATGTATTGTGAGAAGGGCAGTAGTCTCGGAATGTGGCCCAGCTGAGTTCATGCTTTACTCTGAATCCTTTTGTCTTTGTAAGTGGGAGAGCTGGACAAGTGTTCACAGGATTATCTTTAAAGCAGAAAACTCTTGCTGTGGACAATTTTCTTCTTCTCTGAGTTACTTTCTCCTTCTGCACCCATAAAAAGCAATGATAGGGAATAATTAGGTGTTTCTCTAGCTTTCCAATTTGTAGACAGCTGGAAAAATAGATGCACCAAATTCACCTGGGACTTTGAGCAGCAAAACACCAAGGTGTCAATCAAGTGACTGCTAGCTCTGAATTCGTAGTGTGGGAGCTGATGAAAACCACTAGAGCTTTTTCCTTTTGTAAAAATAATAAGCAGGATAAAATGGCAGTAATAATAATTACTTGTATTGCCATAATCCTTTACCACTTATGAAGTTCTTTCTTCTCATCTCAGCCCAGTTATGATGGTGGTGAGGATAATCGTGGCTTGCAGTTATATGGTACCTCCTGTGTGCCAGGCAGGGGCTAAGGGCTTTACAATTCCAATTTCATTTGATCTGGACAAGAGCCTGGGGGTATAAGGTGCTATTATTATACTATCATGAAGGAGGTAGGAAGGGTGTGTTAGTGTCCCCATTTACAGATGAGAAAACAGAGATGCAGAAAGGAATGGAAGTAGAACCTTGTAAAGCAGTGAAGTGGTTCAATGGATAGAACACTGGACCTGGAGTCAGGAAGATGAGTTCAAATCCAGCCTTATAGATGCACTTATTAGCTCTGTTACCCTGGGCGTGTCCTTTAACTTCTGTTTGCCTCAGTTTCCTCAACTATAATTCAGGGATAATAACAATGCCTACCTTGAAGGGTTGTTGTGAGGATTCAAATGAGATAATATTTGTAAAAGCACTTAGCACAGGGGCTGACAAATAGTAGGCGCTTAATAAATACTTTTTCCTTTTCCTCTCTATATCTCCCATCCCAGTTACATTTAATTCCATTAACATAAAATAAAATCATTAAACACCTACGGTGTGCAGGATTAGGTATGCAAAGAGCCCTTAGGGAGCTTACAATTCATACTTCTTGGAAAGATTCAGGATTTCATTGGCCCAGAAACTCCTTTGGTCAATACAGCTGGAAGCCCTGATAGATATTGGTGGTCTTTTTTGGCTATAGCTGCTGTGGCCAAAAAGCTTGCACCTTCTGATGGCCAACTCCTTGGCAAGGAGCCTCTCCAAACTTAACTAGGCTGGTCCTTAGAAGGGAGACATATAGGTGATCATTGGTTCTGTACTCAAAGTTTCTAGTCCAGTAGCACCTGCCAGAGTTTATCTTTGCTTGCTGGACTTTCGGGGAACCAGAGCCTTCTCCAGTCCATTCTGAAGCATCACAGTGGACTTCAATGGAGAAATAGTTGGTAATGCTACAAAGAATATTCTCTTCAATGCATGCTTACACAGAAGTGACTTGCATATATTCTAGCATGCAGCTGAAGGAGAAAGATAAAGGAGATGAGAATAGAGAATTCCAGGAAGCAAGAAGTTAGTAGAGACACATACACATTTACATATGCCTATGTCATTACTAAAGGGTGGGAAAGGGATGTGGTGAAGGGAATTTGTCAATTCAATAACAACAACTCACTCAGTTTTTCCAAATGCAGGGTATTGTGCTAAGAGATTAGAAAAATAAAATCCAGCATGGTACAGTGGGGGAAACCAAACCACACCAAACAAAACATGAATTCTGAAGTCAAGAGGAGCTGAGTTCAAATTCCACCCCTGAGGGTTACCGTGTGTGTGTGTGTGTGTGTGTGTGTGTGTGTGTGTGTGTGACTTTGGGCAAGTCCCAGCCTTCCTGAGCCTGATTTTCCTCATCTGTAAAACGAAGGCATTGGACAAATGCCCTTCCATGTCCCTTCTGATTCTTGATCTATGATCCTAAGTTTAGATAAGGTAGACAACATGGCACAGAGGAAGGAATGATGGATGTGACATCAGAACATTTGGTCAAAGTCCCATTTCTTTAACTCGTTCCCTATGTGATATAGGTCAAGTCCCTTCACCTCAC
Organism: Pseudochirops corinnae; assembly: GCA_028646515.1. Taxonomy (NCBI): domain Eukaryota; kingdom Metazoa; phylum Chordata; class Mammalia; order Diprotodontia; family Pseudocheiridae; genus Pseudochirops; species Pseudochirops corinnae. Next base: position 138,109,786 of record CM053592.1, read on the forward strand.
TGGGATGACCTCTTCCAGGTCTAAATCTATGACCTCATGATTTTCAACCATCATGGAACTTATAGTCTAGTGGGGAAAAATCACATACATAGGCAGTTTTACTTAGGTTGGTTGGTGTGGGTAGTTCATCTGTTGCCCAAAAGCGATTTCCCCTGCCTTATGAACACAGTTCCCTGAGCAGATGTGGCTAAAAATAGTTATTCTTAGTGGGCCATTCCATTGATGATGAGCCATCCTGACCTTATCTATGCTGGTAATCAGACAACAGACCACAGTCCAGCCTGGGGCTTAGCAGCTGGGAGTCTGGTCAGACAGAGAGAACTTCCTGGAGTTCAGCTCAACATTTAGAATATCTTCCTAACACTTAGAATTATCCAGAAATGGAGCAGGCTGCCTCGGGAGGTATTGGGGTTGGGGGGTTGGGACTTGTTCATCCCTGGACGACTTCGGAGAAAGGACAGAAAGACTTTTCAGGCATGATGCCTGAGAATTTCTGCTAAGGAACTACTTGACCTATGAGGTCCCTTCTGACTCAGATTTGAAGACCATCACTTTCCACTTAACATTGCAGTCCTAAGAAAAGCTGATAATTGCTAGCATTCACTTGGACCTTTCAGGTTTGAAATGCATCTTCCAAATTTAAAAAGTAGATGATAATGGTGAGGGTCAAATGAGATCATATTTGCACAATGCTTACTCAGTACCTCATATAAATGCTTATACATCATGCTTATTTATGCTGCTGTATAAATGCTTGTTATCTTTCCCTTCTGTTAATGTGGGTTAAGTGCTTTACAAACCTTAAAAACCAATCAAAAAACCAACCCAAGCCTACAAAGTACTATGTAAATGTCATCTCTAATTTTTCAGTATATCTAGATATTTTTGACTTGACCGATTCTTGTTGACTTCAAGTGGTAAAGAATGAATGAGTCTTCCCTGATCCTCAGTAGGGAGATGAACCTTCCTTGTTAGGTCCTCACTTTGATACCCTCTTAGGATCTCATTATATTCTCTTCAATCCTGTAGCTATTGCATATTGCCTATCTGTCTATGTGTCTTAACTTCTCCAATCTCCTGTCAAATAGAGAGCTGTGTATCAGCTGAGAATAAATCATATCTACCCTAGCATGTAATATAATGTTTTGCACATAGTGGGTCACAACTAACAGGTTGCTGGTGGGATAACCAAGTGCTGTCCTAACCAGAAATTTTTGAAGAGGGTTGACTCGACTAGCATTTATGCCTCCTGAGGGCAAGAACTATCTTCTTCTGTATAATCATAGGATTTAGAACATGAAAAAACCTTAGAGCTCATCTGGTTTATTTTACAGCTGTGGAAACTGAGTCCCAGAGGAAATAACCTTTGTTTCTCCAGCACCTAGAATAAGGTATTGCACATATAATAGATAGGCTCGTTGAATTTAGATCCGGAAGGAGACTTCAAGATCACCTATTTCTACTACCTCATGTTACAATTGAGGAAACTGAAGTATAGAAAAGGGGATTGAGTTGCTTAGAATCCCACAATTAATAACCAGCAGAGATGGGATTCGAATCCAGGGATTATTAGTCCAAATCTCAGTATCTTTCTACTACACCACCTTACCTCCCAATAAATGTCGCTTGAATTTAATTGAACTAACCGAGAAGATACATGGAAATGCTTTAGATAAACATCAGCATTTCTGAGGTGTTTTTCCTCAGCATAAAATTGAGTCAGTATCCCAAAGGCAACACATGCAGATGGTGAGATATTTCAGATGAAAATATTTAAAACCATCCAGAAGATGCTATTTGCCAGTTTTTATTGAAAGTGCTGTCATAAATGAGATACCATTTTGAGAATTCCACACTCAAGCTCCTCTTAACCTTAGATCTGGCCTGAGACAATTTAATCTTAATATATATGTTTAAAGTGATACTCTCATCTGTGCCACTTTCAGGCAGGTTTTAGCCTAGAGTAATATTGCTCAAATGAGTTCTAAGGGCCTCAACAATTGTACTTGGGATGGAAATACCGACAAGCTGTTAAATATAATGATGCTATAAAGGAATTAAAACTAACCCCACCAACCATTCTAATTTAGGTAGAGACAGATGGGGAAACTGAATCATGTGTCAGAGAACTCTTTGAAAACATGAAATAAAATATTACAAATGTAATTACTCAGCCTATTTAGGAAATGGCCACTCTAAAATCACTTACAATTTCTACTTAGAGATTGCCCATTTATTGGATATTACTTGTAGCACATGACTGTGTTGGTTGACCCAGAGTGCCAACCCCAGCAGTCACCAAATGCCCAGCACTTTCTGATCAAAAGTCATAGATTCAAAACTAGAGTCAAAGCTGGCATTCCAAAGCTGGCATTAGGAATGCCAGTTTCTGCAAGGAAGAAGAATGAAGGTTAGATCCACCTCTCCTGGCCATCTCTAAGGCATACATTCTCTACTCAAGGCATCATCTCCACCCCTAGCACTTTGGTCTGTGCTTCTGGGTCTCCTGACTCTAATAGGTAAACAGTTGCCTTGGAGAGGCCTACTTCTCCACCCCACTTCTCAGATATTCCCAAGTTATGCTGCTGAGGGTGTCTGCTCTCTTCCCCTACCCCTTCAACCTGGTTTCCAGGTCCCTTTTATGTGTTATCTTCCCCCATTAGAATGTAAACTCCTTGAAGGCAGGAACTGTCTGGCTTGTTTTCATTTATACCCCTAGAACTTTGCACAGTCTCATAACTGGCTAAGAGGTGGTTGTAGTAATAATGATAAAAGTATCATTTTCATATAGTGCTATATGGTTTAGGAATCATCCCCCCCTCACCCCATAACTCTTTGGGGGACATAAAGCAAACATTATTGTTTTCATTTCAAATATGGGAAAACTGAGACTCAGAGTTATGAAATGAATTCCTTAAGGTCACATAGCTAGGAAAGGGCCATGCTCGGACTTGAGCCCAAGGTTTGGGACCCTGAGTCTCCATTGTGCTTTTCATTAAACAACACACTGAGTTATTATATACTAGCATTTTTTAACCCAACAGGAAGCATTTGCTCTACAATCTTTTGTCTGGGCTATTGTGGCAGACTCCTCATTGGACTCCTGACTTATGGTCTTTCGCATCTTCCATCCATTTTCCCCACATCTACCAAACTAACATTCTCAGAACACAGACCTAACCATGCCACTTTCCTGCTCAAGAACCCTAAGTGGCTCTCTATTGCTGGTGTGTAAAGACTTTCATAATCTGGTCCCAGGCTTACTGTCTGTTAATTCCTGAGTTTCTCTTCCAGTTAAACAGGCCTACTTGCCATCTCCCACACTTGGCCTTCCATGCCTTTCATTGCTTTGTTTGCTTCTTTTCTGTTTTAGAATTGTTAGCTTCTTTCAAAGGTTGGGTTCCTGGGCCACTTTTATGGGACTCCATTCTTGATCCACCTCATTGTTAATGTTCTCTCCCTCCTCCTAAATCCTAGATATACTTAGCTATTGACATATTGTATTCTCACAGTGGCACTCAAGCTTCTTGAGGACACTGGATGGATTTTTTTTTGAATCTCTGGCACATATCATGGCACCTCACACATCTTAATAAATGCCCTTAATAAATGCTTATTGGGTTGGCCATGGGGGAGCAAAGAAGTAAGACAATGCACTCCTCTGATGTTGTTTTAATGACACTTGCAGGCTCCCAAAGGCCAACAAAACTCTATCTTCTACCCCACCCACACCATATGTTCAAGGAATAATGGGCTCAGGATCATTTAATTTCAAATCTCCAGAAACCATGTAGTGGGAAGTGGGACTGTGTTCTCAACTATGTGAAAAATTGCATTGAATTGGTATTAAGAAATTTCTGGGTCCTTCTAGATAATGGCTGGATCTTCTTTCTGACGACCATAGAATTTATAATTAGAAGCAACTTTGGAATTCATCTAACTAAATCTTCTTAGGCTCATGAGGGTCAATCAGTCAATTACCATTTATTGAGTACCTCCTATGCACCTACTGGATAGCCCAGCTATGTAGTACCTTTTATGCACCTACTGGATAGCCCATCTAAGGGCTGGCATTAAAAAGAAAGGTCACAAGGTAGCACAAGAGTCAAGATTGGACACCAGTTCTTGTTGCTCTAAATCCAGTGCTATTCTCACTACGCTATTTTCAAAGGTCAGTCTAGGTGAGGTTCTTGAACAATGGAGGGAGGTTCTGGGACTTATAGCACTAATAAGCAGAGATGCTTGAATGAGCTTTGATTGGAGTGCAGGTGGCTGATCCTTATGTTTTCTGTTAACTTCTTGGTCCTGATGTTCAAGGCTCATTGCAATCTGGCTCCAACCAGCCTTCTTAAAGGTAGTACCTCCCACTACTCCCTTCACATATTCTCTTACTCATCTTCACTAGATTAGTGTCGTTTCTTGGACACATTTACTACCTTCCTCCCTCGAAGTCTTTCCCGATGTGTAGAATGTCACTTCATCACTGATGCCCTCCATTTGGCCTTTTGAAATCTTGCCCAAGTTTTTAAGGCTCATGTCAAATGCTGCTTCCTCCAGGGAGCTTTTTTTTGACCATCTCAGCTGTGAGAAATCATTCCTTTGTCTCAGCTGCTGATAGCGCTTCATATACCTTTTATGGACTCATCATATTTGAATATACATTATATATGTATATATATATATATACTATATGTATATATACATATATACACACAT
>CM053592.1:138115001-138137228 GCA_028646515.1 Pseudochirops corinnae
AGTATCTATCCATTTATCTATCTATCTATCTATTATCTGACACATACTACACATACACATGTCTTTTTGGAAAGGGACTGTGATGTAGTAGATAGAGAGAACTAGCCTTAGACCCAGGAAGACACGGATTCAATTTCCATCTCTGCTCTTTGGGGAAGTCACTTAGCCTCTTAGTGCTGTAGATCAATTGACTGACAAAACTCTTGAATATAGTGAAAACCAGATTAAAATTTAATTGAGAATTTTTTTTAACAAAATAAATAAAAATATAATACAAGATAGACGACATTAATTTGTGGTTTTCTAAGCCACTATGTGGTCCACAGGAAGCCCTTTCTATTGGAGTTTGACACTGCTGCTCTATAATGTAACTTTCTATGGTTATAAATTGCAGAGAAAGGGTGGACCTGCATTGAGAGAGGAAATTTCCACATCTGAGAATTTCCTGCCAATGTAATCACAGATCTAGTTCCTATTCCCAGCTTTCACATCTTTTCATTCTTATAAACTGCTTGAAGTCAGAAACCATGTATTATTTACCTTTAAGTCCCTCTACCCCTCAATGTTCAGGACCTTACACATAACAGACTCTTAATAAATGCTGCTGAGCAGAGAAATGATGGGTTTGGGCAGCTCTTGGGGTTAAGGATATATAATTACAGGCAGAGAGAGAATTTGAGGTCCACAGCTATGCTTTTCTTATTATACTAAGGGGTGAATATATCCAGAATATGGAATGTGATGAGGAGGGAGTGAAAATGGCATTTTTTTCAAATGGAGCATCTGGTTCTGTTTTGTGATTCCCAACAGAGATAGGACAATGCCCTTGGGTCTCCCAAACAAGACTGGAAAATGCAGCCCCTGTCTATGACTTTGTTTGCCAGGCATTTGGAGCAATCACTGTGAAGCATACAACTTGGCTGTGGACTATGGAATTTTCTGTCATTATAAATCTTTGCATTGCATAGGATGAGAAGGCATGGTTGGATTGTTATTACCTGATTGTTATATGTATTGGTTGTGGGAATACTTATGTTGATAAGAACATGGATTTATAGAAACAACAAAGTACCATTTCCTGTGAATTACTTGGGACAAGAAATAATTTTGATATGGCTTCATTTTTTATGAAAGTCATGTTCATGTATACATTCTATTGACAGTAGGTTGATTCAGATAAATAGAATTATCTAAAGAGTTAAAGCATTTATGAGGCACTTTCTTTGTGCTTAGAATAAAAACACAAGTGAACAAGCCAGTGCTGACCTTCAAAAAGTTGACATTCTCATCAGGGAAAACAACACACTAAAAGAGGAGAGGGGCGCAGATACACAGCTGGCGCAAGGAGGTTAATGAGGAAGAAGAGAAGGAAGCAAAGGTGAGAATAAGTGAGTGAAGCATGACTGTGGATTTTCCTGAAATGATGGTCTAGCAAAGGGAGCCACTAATTAGGAGAGTGAGGCCTCAATGGGGAGACATCTCTGGGGTGAGAAGTCAGTTGATGAGAAGGAAGAGGTGTATGGAGTATGAGTTGAGGTATGGGTGAAGCATGGTATAGGTTTCATTGCTCTGTGTTGTGCTTTAAATTCTATTTTTTTTTTTAAAGAATAGATACTATCCCAAGAAAAGGTACCAGTGTTGTAACTCTTATAGAGCACACTTCACTGACTATTAGAGATATTGTATTAGCTGTTGGTGTGGGAAAATCAAATATTTCAAAGATCATTCAAACAACAATGAAATAGGATCAGTTGCCCTGAAGCACCAAGAAAATAGGATCAAAAACAAAAGCAACGCCAAGAACTCACCAATAATTGCTGTATCATAGACAAATTAATCTTTACAAAACAAAGATTTTAAGAAGAACCTGAAAGCTTAAGGGGATATTACTGATTTTTCCCTCCACAGTATGTCATAGACTTCTTGAGGTTGGAAGAATAGCAAGAAATCCAGTTGCAAAGCAGCTTTGAACTTTTTTTTTCTTTTTGGAGGGTGGAAGGCAGGGCAATTGGGGTTAAGTGACTTGCCCAAGGTCTCAGGACTAGTAAATGTTAAGTGTCTGAGGCTAGATTTGAACTCAGGTCCTCCTGACTCCAGAACCAGTGCTCTATTCACTGTGCCACCTAGCCACCCCTCTTTGAACTTTTTTCTATGAAGAAAAGGCTCTTGTCATGGGCTAAATAGTACTAGAGTACTCAAGATTAATGGAAGATTACATATCAAGGAAGATGCTATCTGCATCCAGAGAAAGAAGGGATAGCTAGAAGTATATATAGAATGATTTTACAAAAACACACATACACACACACACTCACACATTTGTGCCTAATGGTGCCATCTCTAGGTTGGGGGGAAGAAAAAAAGGGAAAAAAAGAAATTTACATGACAACTTTATTATATATTTAAAAGGAATATCAAGTTGTACATAATAGATTTACAGCTTCCCATGTAATCTTTTTTAATGCTATGTTATGGAAATGCTTGTTTTTTTCTGTAAATTAAAAATAATATAATATTTTAAAAAAGATTACTATAGTTATAAAAATTAGATAAAAGCAATTTTTTTTGTTAGTGGAACTCACCTTTTAATTTAAGGCTACACTAAATTACCTCTGGCAGACAAAGTTCAGGAAAGCCTCCAAGATCTGGGCATCTTCATCAAACTATGAAATATCCATCTAAACACAAGTTTGGTGGATTTTATCCTTTCAGGGGACCTGGAATTCTTGTCTCCATTGAGGGAGTGATGAACTCCGATAAATATATATTAATCAACTGAGAAGCACCATTGTTCTTGAATTACAGAAATTCCCAAACAGCGATGGAATATTGCAATACTGCCTTCCATCATGCCTCTGCCACATGTCACAGAAAGCTAAGAAATTCATTCAAGAGATTGTGATAAACATTCTTCAGATTTCCTTATTTAAGCACTTTTTGAAAACCTATAGAAAATAATTCAGGTGTGATTTGGAAAAATGAACCATTCATCAGACTAATGATTAACATCCAATGAGACAAAAGTATGATTTCATGATAAAGGTTTAAAAAATGTGGGTCCAAATCTTGCGAACTCAGTGCCAAAGCACGTAAAACAAGTTACTTCAGCAAGAGGATATATTGCATAGTTGACAGTTTTTGTGATGTAGAAAAATATAAAGCTTCCCGTGTAAGCTTTTATTTGTAATGCATTTCATTTTTAATACATTTATTGCATTTAATACATTTTATTTTAAATAGATTTAATCATTTTAATTTGTCCTAGTTAATTTACACATTGCTGTAAGAAGATATTAAAAAGAAAAGTGTCATTCATCAGCACTTTATTCTCCTATGTGCTATACTCTAGCTGGTAGCAGAGCTGGTTCTATTTCTGGCTTGGAAATACTATGTATGGTATATAAAATTGATGCATTTCCAAGAGATTAGAATACAGTCAAATGTACACTCCCCTCAAACCTGCCCGGAAAGGGCTTTGGAGACCATTTTACTCAATCTTCATGTCACCTCCTCCAAGAACTCTTCCTTGCCTGATAGTTGAATGCAATTTCACATGCTCTCATAGATAGTAATAGCTTAAGTGTATGCAGTGCTTTTAAGATTTGCAAAGTGCATTACTTATATGATCACATTTTATCCTCTCAACAGGCCTGGGAGGTATTCCTCCTTTGTATTTCTTGGATTCTTGGAGAATTTTAGTTATGGTAGGTAGTAGTATGGTATTAATTATAGTAGGTACTGTGATTCTCCTTGTACTTACGGTAGATGAATGAATGAATGAACAGGAAAAACATGTTCCTCTGCCTTAAAGGCACTGACTTCAATTGATTCTGATTTCCTCTTCTCATTCAGTTTGCATCTAAAGGCACAAATTCTCAATTACTTTGTGCATGCCTCCTATACAATGTGGTTACCTATTTGCCCCTGGGCTGTTGGGTTAAAGTAGTCATTATATTTCCTCTCCCTCCAACACCTTTCAAAGGAAACCACAGCATGTAAACCACTGGCTTGTCTCACATGGAATACACTAGTTTATTAAGCAGGCTCTTAAAAATGTTATAAAGTGGAGAACTTAGGCTGGAAGGGAGAGTGGAACCTAGAGTGGAGCAATGTCAGAGCTAGAAAAGATCTTGGCCCGTAGAACATAGAATGTTAGAGCTGGCAAGGACATTAATTAGAACAGTGAATATAAATATTAAGACTGTAAGAGAGCTTAGAAATCTAGTCTTTCTCTAACCTGGTATGTGTCTTGTCCCCTGGCAAAATTGTAATGAGAGTAGGGACTATGTCTTATCCAAATCTTATACATCCCCTGAGCCAAGCAGTGTTATGCATACAGTAGACACTTGATACATGTTGATTGAATTTTGTTTTGAATTTATGTGAGAGGAAATTGAGACCCACAGAGGTGAAATCCAAGGTCACATGGTAAATTAATCCTAGATAGAGTCAGGACAGGAACTCAGGCCCCTTGACTTCCACCCCTGTCCATTATTCTTTCCCCAGCAGGGTACAGCTCTTGTCCTGTATCTTATTTTGAGAGTGGCTGTTTATGATGAAACTCAACATTCAGGAACCCAAATAATAATGGTTCCAGATAAAATAACTGTCTAGATCAAGATTGATTTTCCTTCTGCCCAAATCCTTTGTTCCAACTTTCTGTTAAACACTTTTAGAAGGCTTTTTTTTTTTATTTCAAACCATATGAAAGTAATAAGCAGACAGCCTATGGGGTAATACTTTTTACATGAATCTGTCTTTATCTTGTGGTCAGCGTTTCTTTCCGTCAAAATATTTCTACTCACCAGGCTGGTCTGGTGTGAGAGAGAGCCCAAGGGAAACATCTTTTTTGCTGCCTGGAACAAGTGGTGGCAATTTTGCCTCCATGGCCTGTATTATTCATGGAAATAATAGCAGATGTTTATGCACTGCCTAACATATATTATCTCATTTAAACATTACTGCAAAGGTGTGAGGTAGGTGCTACAAGCATTATTACCCCCATTCTACTGAAATGAAAGGAAACTGAGGCTCAAAAAGGTAAACATGGAGGTCTCCTCTGAAGCCAGGTGCAGCACCCCACTATACCACCAAGTGGGACTCACAGAGGTAGTTACTTAGCATAATAGGTTTTAGTGGTTCCAGCTCTGAATATTCTTTCCATAAAACTTTGCTAAGTTCCTTCTGTTTCTTTAATAGTTGTCTAGTTCAATTTTCTTCATTTTATAGATGAGGAAATTGAGGGTCAGAGAGAGGGTAAGTACCTGGACCAAGGTCTACAGATGGCATGGAGCAGAGCCAAGATTCTAAATCTGGTCCTCTGATGTCAATCCCAGTGTTCTTTCCTCCATACCTTGGTGCCTCTCCAGGCTCTCATATTAAGGTAGCTGAAGCAACAAAATCAAATGGAGATTAATTTCCCTAAGTATTTTACTGCATGGAGTAGATTTTGATCACAGGTAGAAGTATTTGTTTTAACCCATAACTCCAGAACCTACCTAACTACATGCCATGGCAGTATAAGTTTGGTGAGGGCAATGTCTTCCTTACTTAATCATATATCTATTAGTCTGATTACAGGTCATGTATGTAACACAAATATGACTTGTTACAAAATCTAAGCACAGTCAATAATTGTTTTTCCTTTTCACCGGCTGTGTGCCAAGTTCCTTTCCCTGTTTTCAAAGTGATCTCATTTTAGTGTTGGGATCTGTGGGGTACATAATTTTGTTTTATGGCAGAAAATTGTCTTACATTCTTACTAATATTTGGAAAGAATAAGGAGACTTGTATGTTAGCGTTTTAAAGCAACCAGGACGTGGAGGGACGTAGAATGTTAGATCTGGTAATAGCTTTGGAACACAGAATGTCAAGGCTGTGAGGGATGTTAGAATAGAGAATGTCAGAACTGAAAGGGACCTTAGAACAGAGAACGTTAAAGCTGGAAGGGCCTTTAGAACACAGATATCAGAGACAGAGGGAACCTTAGAAGGAAGGATGTCAGAGATGAAAGGGATCTTAGAATGTGGAATATAAGAATGGGAAGGGACCTTAGGAAATGGAACTTTTCATGTCATCGCTGGAGGAGTCCTTTAGAATATAGGATCATAGATATGGGAAGGAACTTAGAACACAGAACATTGAAGTTGGAAGGAACCTTAGAAATCATCCGTACCAACTGTCTCATTTTATAGATAGGGAAATTGAGATACATGGAAGGTAAAGAACTTATCCAAGCACATGAAGGTGGAAAGTGGCAGAGTTAGGAGTCTGACACCAAGTCCAATACTCTTTCCACTGCATGATCATGCCTTTTCTCAGTCATTAAAACTAACTGACATGATCTAGGTGAGCAAAAACCTTGTCCTGTCATTTTGGGCAATAAGGTATGATCTGAGAGTAAGACATGAAACCTCTAAGCGTCAGATTTAAACCTGTTTTCACCAACTCAGACTTACCTTAAGAAAAATAAAAAGAATTATATGCCCTGGAAGTTCCAGAAAGTAGAGAAAGAATGCCTTATTTATAGTTTTTCTCGTACAGGCTTCCACTTTGCCTGGAGAACATATTTTTCTTATGGAATCTCCCTTGAGAGTAAAGGGGATGTTAAGGGGGGAAAATACTTCAAAAGCTGAAACACTTTGCAGAACTAAAACATGTCAGAATAATTTCTCCAGACCTTATAAGGCCTCAGAGCTGTTGAATTTTCCTATCCTGAGAGATGTGTATGGACCCTCCTCTTCCTTCTTTTGGCTTTTCACTCAGCCTCTCTCCTTTTTTTTCTCCTTCATTCAGTTCTTCCTTTATAGGGACTAGAATTTTGAGCCAGGAGGGCCTTAGAGATCATATATCCAACTGTCTGATTTTACACATAAGGAACCTAAGGAAGGGCAGGGGGTGTGGATTGGGGGGGATGTGGGGACAACTTGCCCAGGGTCACCTGGCTGGTAAGTGTCTGAGGCAGGATTGGAGCTCATGTCTTCCTTATCCCAGGTCCAGTACTCTATCCACTGCACCACACCCCTAGCTGCCTCTGAGAGAGAGAGAGAGGGAGAGAGGGAAAGAGAGAAGTGAGGTGATTCACTATGAATTTGTGAAAGGCCTGGGAGTGGAGTTCAGGTTCTTTGACTCTATATCAGGTTCTCCTTCCATTGTACTTTTATTTTAAAGGTGAAAAATCTATAACTCATTGTAAGAGACTCTTTGCAAATTGTAAATGGTAAAATAAATTATTGTATACCAAAAATATCCTTCTCGGGCAAATTGGCCTTTAGGATTTGGAAGCAGCAGGAAGTGTATGAGACAAGGGTTCAGATCCAGAAGTGTGGTTCTTTATTCTTCATTTAATCCCTTCATTTATATGGCTCTTGGTTTCCTCATCTGTAAAATGATTTTTGGGCCACCCTACCTCATTGGGTTGTTGTGAGAAAAGTGTTTTGTAAACCTCTGAGCACAGTAGAATGTAAGCTCTTCTTATCCCATACATTTAGCCATTCCATCCTGTGAAGTTGATAGGGCAGGGGTTATTATGTGCCCTTTTTCTAGATCTAGACTTGTCCAAGGCCACATAGTAGCTGCTGGTGAATTTGGGGCTGAAGCTCAGGTCCAAGTGATTACTCTGTTAACAATAGGAAGGTGAACAAAATCCATGTGTGGTGAAGGTAGGAAGGGAAAAGTGACTGGTGCATAGTAGGGACTTTAGGCAATAATTATCGATTTACTGGTTGTCAAGTACTAAACTAAGGTGCTATCCAGTGGTCCCCATCACTTGCCTCCTTGAGAATCCTTGTTTTAGTAATTTAGGTTCTAATGCTACGGTGCTAACAGCTGTGTGACCTTTGACAACGTACATTTCCTTTCTGGGCCTTCGTTTCTTCATCTAAAAACTGAGGGTGTTTCACTAGTAGTCCCTTCCATCTCTGTGTTGTCCTTTAAATTAAAGGTACTTCTTACCTTCTTTTTGGTCCTGAATCCCTTTGGCAGTCTGGTGAAATTTGAGGATCCCTTCTTAGAATAATGCTTTAAATTCATAAAATAAAATACATAGGATTACAAGGGAAAGCAATTATATTAAAATAAATTTACCAAAATATTAAAGAAAAGTTCACAGATCTGCTGGATCTGTCTGTGGACTTTCTCAGGAATTGAAGGATCCAAATTTTAGCTGTCTGACCTGTCCTCTTAATAAAATCTAAACCCATTGTAATTGATCAAATCCTAGGATTTAGAATTGGACTTCGTCTTAGGAGTCATCTTATACAATGACTTCATTTACAGAGAAGGAAATTGAGGCCCAGAAAACTTTGCTTGAGATTGCATAGACAAATAGCATGTTAGCTGGGGATGTCAACCCAAATTTCTTCACTCCATTTCCAGTGCTGTTCCTCACATTATGTTGACTCAGCCTCATCATCAGCGTTGTTATTTTTAATACTACTGAGAAAACAGTGGGAATCATATACCCTCTCCATCTATTTATGCAATGATTCATGTTTACAAGACCCTTTTACATATTAACTCTTTTGAACTCTCACAATTACCTTAGGTGGTATATGTTGTTATTGTGGTTTAATTATTTTTTAAATGTGTCTGGCTCTTTGTGACCCCATTGGAGTTTTCTTGGCACAGATACTGGAGTAGTTTTCCATTTCTTTCTCTAATTCACTTTACAGATGGGGAAACTAAGGGAAATAGGGTTAAGTGACTTGCCTAGGGTCACACAGCTTGTAAATGTCTGAGGCCAGATTTGAACTCGGGTCCTCCTGACTCTAGGCCCAGCACTTTATTCATTGTGCTACCTAGCTGCCCATAGGTGGTATGTAGGGAATTGATTACAAGTAGAATATGTCTATATCTATATCTATAGATATATCTATGTATGCATGTATGTATGTATTTATCTATCTATCTATCTATCTATCTATCTAACTATCTATCTATCTATCTATCTATCTATCTATCTATGCCCATTGAGGGCAAAGACTGCTTTAATTTTATCTCTTGTACAGAGAGAGAGTTTAATAAATTCTCATCTGATTTGATTACATTTCCCACTTCTCGGATGAAGAAACTGAGGCTCAGAGAATGAATGAATGGATGAAAGAATAAAAAAGCTTCTGTGTGACTTGTGCATGATCATGCTGCTAATGTCGAAGCTTGAGAATCCAGATGACTAAAGAGAGCAGTGAGCCACAAAGGTTTTTGGTTGTGAGTCTGAAGTCTCTAGGGGGGAAGCTGTGCGATAACTTGAGTGTGAATGTTTACCATTATTAGCCATAGAGCCTCTCAGCCCACGCTTGGTGTGAACACCTCCCAGTCTGGGGGAGTAACACATTACTACTGTGATGAATCCTCCCTTTGAAGGACCCTTAAACTCAGTCAGCTTCCATATGGATCAGATAGATCCAAAGAAAGCCAGACACTTCACATGACTTATCTTGATTTCCTCCCTGGTATCTTTCTTTTCTTGGAAAACAATATTTCACTCCATTAAATTCCCCACAGACCATAAATATGTTGGATAATTGGCTTTGTTCGGGCATTCTGGAATCGTGGGTGTATGTTCTTTGGCTTATGCGGTATCTCTTACGTGGCTGGAGAAGTGTTCGCTTATGAACCTTTTCCGTCCCTTTAATGCCTGACTGCTGACTCCATGGAAATAAGTGTGTGGGTATGTATATAATGACAATAATCACAGCTCCCTTTCTATATGCTTTTACAGTTTAATAAAATGCTTGTTCCCAACAGCTATGAGAGGCGGGTGATTATGCCCATTTTAGAGATGAAGATATTGAGACTCAGAAAAAGTAAAGAGGTGCATTCAGTATCACACAGCTAATCAGCATCAAAACATTGATTCAGACCCAGGACTCCTGACTGAGTCTTAGTGCATTTTCCCAAATGTGCTTTATTCACACCAATGATCCCAGGAGGTGTGAGATGCCTCTCTAGTTGTTGGATGGATGGGCTGGCAGAGCTTGACTACAGTTCCTGCCCAGTGACTGACTGACTGGCAGTTTTGGAATCATGTTGGTGGTCTCATTCCTTAGCCCTGAAGACAGAACTCCACTTTGCTAAACCATCAGCACCTCCACTAAGGGCTCACACCTCTGTTGGCAGCTAACCAGTCCAGAACAGCCCAGAGGCTGACAGACAGATGTGCAGGACCCCAGTTAGAGCTCAGAGTTTCCCAACTCTGGATTTTTTTTTTCAAATTAAAAAAAAAAAAGAAGATTAAACATTAACCCTTCCCTCTCATTCCCTTTCCTTCTCAAAGTATTCATGAATTTTATTTGGAAAAGTGCTTTCCCCTCTGAGATTTAGAGATAGAACATTAAAGACCATTTTGTCAGATGTCTTTACTTGGTAGGTAAGGGAACTGAAGTCCAGAGAATACAAAATCATACCAGAAGTAAAGAAGGAGAGTAAGAATTCAACTGTTAGGATTTTGATGTGAAAATCAGAGCTCTTTTCATTCTATTACACCAGGGAGAAGGGGGAGGAAAAAGGAACAAGAATCCGTTTAGCACCTGTTATTGACCAGGTACTGTAATCAGCACTTCACAAATGTTCTCTCCTCTGATCACACTGTCTCCCAGGTACTCCCAATTTAATAAGCTCTGGTAAATGTCTACTATGATCTGAACAGTGAACTTGGAACTTGGGATACAGAGGGAAAAACAAAACTGGACTTACATTCTACTTTGTGGATTGAGGGTTGGATGAAATTAATGACTGCTCTGCTAAGTTAGATTCCAATCCCTTCTGGGATTTTGTGATTCCAACTCAAAGGAGCTGTTGATATAATACCTTGGTAAGCCAGCCTATCCTTGACCTTTGACATTAGGGGGTGATACATTTTCCATCATCTTCCCCTTCCTCTTCAGATCCTACATCGTGTTCTGCTTTCCATCTCTCTAATGCACTGACCATTTATTATTGTGTATTATTTTTAATCTATGTATATGTCTTATCCTGAGACTGTGAGCTCCATGAAGGCAGGTATTATGTCTCAATCAATTCTTCATTAGTACTTAAATTACCATATTCAAAGTACTCTGGTAAGTTCTGGGAATACCAACACAAAATAAAAACAATTCTGGCCCTCAGGGAACTTATATTCTATTGGAAAAGATCTTGAGTCATTTCAAGATTTTGAACTTCATATGTAAAGTTTATATATATATATAATTCACTATAATGTGCCCACCAGATGGACAGATGGTTGCAAAGAGATGAATTCTTCAGCCTCAGAAACTCTTGGAAACCATTTACTAAAGCATGGAAGGGTTGTGATCTCTTTCAGTGGGTGGGGCACTCATCTGATGAAATCTTAGATCTTGAAGTGTTGAAGTACTGAACGTGCATTGGACATGTGAGTTATCATGGGTTAGAAGAGATATGAATGATCCCTGTGTGACAATTACTTATCATAGGGACTACGCTTACACCTTACCCATCCTCTCAGAGTCTCTAGAAGCAGCAGCAGCAGCAGTAGCAGCAGCCGCCGCAGAACTTCCAGAAAGGCTTATGCATCAACATATATGTGTAACAGAGCACCTACAATCAGCTGAGTCCCTGGTCCACTTTTATTGTTTGTCCTTCATTCTAAAAGAGGACCAATGACATCAGGAAGGTGATGTCATGACTTGCAAGTGAATTGGATTTAAGTGAGGCAGGGCCATGCAAAGTCACTATGCTCACTCTCCTCTGAAGCAATCTGGGGTCCACTGGCAAGATATAGATCAGGACAACTGGAGATGGCCCTGGATGCCGTGGAAGTCCTTGGCTTTTTTAAGCTATGATCTTTCCCAGATGTCAGTTTGTCTGAGGTGATGCCCATTTAGTGATTAAGGCTAGTTAAGAATAGGGGAAAAAATGGCCTCTTTTACCCAGTCAGATAAAAACAAACAAAGAGAAAAAGCCACAAAACAATCTGGAATTGGAAAGACCCTCAGGGTTTCTGGCCAAAACAGAAACAATTGTTATTTACACTCACTCTGAGCCAGCAGAGCCCAAACAGCAACCAAGGGAGGCTTGGACTGGGACCTGTTGCTGGCCAATCAGTGAAGTTATAGTATTCATAGAGAAGGTAACAGATATGTGTGTGTGTAACAGTAACACAGTGGTGGGGGCTTGTGAACTAAAGTTTAGGGGTGAAGCTAACTTCTTACTGAAGACAGTGAGGAGGGCAAGCAAAGGGGATGTTGATCTGTTAACACAGCTTTGTGAATCTCAATTTTCTCATGTGTAAAGTGGTCATAATGGTACTTATGCAGTATACCTCTCTAGGCTGCTGTTTTTCAGTTGTGAAACTTCCTAGAAATGCTAGATATTGTCGTTTTCTAGAAAGCAGTGAGGTTATTCTTTGGATAGATGCTTTCCAATAAAGAACCCATGTCCTTTCTCAGTGACTCATCGTTACAGGCAGGAAAGCCCTAGCCGCCCATCTCTGCTGCCCCTTGGCCAGGCTAACTTGTTGTGTAACTAACCCAGTTTCAAACCTCCCCAGGGAGATTGCTTCAGCACACTTTCCTTAGGCAGCTGTTCTGTGGGCTAATTAGGTCATGCTGTAAGGACGCATGCTCAGGTATTTAACCCAAATTTGTCCTCATTTTAACCGTAATGCTGGTCTAGGCAGTTCTTTCCTTTCCTCGAAGTGATACTCTTTTGAGGTTGCTTTGCCCCTTCAGAACAGCACCTTCCCAAAATTTACTAGCATATATGTGTGTGTCTTAGACTGGAGGAAGGCCATGAAGGACAGCTCGGACAGGATCCTGACTTGTAGTCATGGAATGCCATCGCTGAATTGAGAAGGACCTTAGAACACAGAATGTCAGAGCTTGTAGAGATCCTCAAACACAGAATGCCAAAGCATGAAGACATCTTAGGACATAAAATGTTAAAGCAGGAAATGATTTTAAAGACTTTTTTTTCCCATCTTATTTTATTATTTAGATGAACTGTGATTTCATTAGTAATGGGAACTCCTATTAAGGAAACCACCTCTACCAATACAAATTGACACGGTCTCTGCAAGGCAGAGTCTCAGAAAGTTGCCAAGGTCACACAGCTAGTGTGTTTCCGAGGTAATATTTGAACCTAGGTCTTTAGGGCTCCATTGCCAGCTCCCTGTCCACTAGACCATAGCACCACATTTTACAGGTGAGAAAACTCAGGCTTAAAAAAAAAAAGGTGAAATGCTTGGCATCACTTGACTGGAAAAATGACAGAGCTCAGGAATCTTGAATGCCAGTGCAATGTTTATTCTACTCTGTGCCATGCTAATATAGTCTTTGGACATGTCTCCTCTCTTTAGAAGAAGAGCATGTGCCAGTCCAGAATAAACAGAACATTGTTGTACTTTTGATGGTTCAGAGTTCTCATGCCTCATGCTCTGACTTTTGTTACTGAGGCTTTCTTGCACTCTTCATCTTCCCCTTACTCCATCCTGTCTGGTTATTCCCAACCTTAGCTTCTTTTTGCCTTCTGGCTTGGTAACCTTAGCATCATAACATTATAGAAAAATCTAAGTGTTGCCTATAATCACACTGGGTGGGATCAAAGCTGACATATTTGGGGAAAATCAGCTAGCTAAGAAGGACAGTCAAGGAGAGGAAGACAGAGAGTGAATATAAATGTGAAGAATATGCTAAACTATAATATAAGTAAACACAAAGAAAATGTAAGAAATATATAATGTATCATGATATAACATGATGTTATATGTAATGAAATAAATATGTAATGGATATATGACATAATATAATGTAATACAATGTGATACAATATAATACAACATAACACAACATTACACAACATAAGTATTTTTGTTGTTGTTCAGTCATCTCATTTGTATCTAACTCCTTGGGACCCCATTTGGGGTTTTCTTGGCAAAGATACTGTGGTTTGCCATTTCCTTCTCTGGTTCATTTTACAAATGAAGAAACTGAGGCAAACAGACTTTCCAAGGATCACACAGCTAGTGTCTGAGGCCAGATTTAAATTAAATTCTCTGAACTTCAGAGAATACAAACATAAGTTTTGAGCAGAAGTAACAAGCAGACAAAGAAACAGATCAGCAGACAGGCTGACCATTACATCGTCTGACCATTACATCCATACCTAGTTAGTTACCAGAGAGGGGAGCACAAACATCTGGGTTTTCAAAGGGGGGATGGGGGGTGGGGAGGTTCAACGGCTTCCCAGAGTCTCATTGGGCTAAATCACACAACTCTTCCCAAAGTGAGCCCCAAAGCAAAACCTCACATCAGGGTATATATAGCCTTCTCTTGGGTCAGAGAATGTCACAGCCCTTTTGACCCACTGCCCAATCACAAAGTAATAAGGTGCGGGCATTCCCAAAAAACAAGCCTCCTGCCACAGGCTCCACATGACCACATTCAGCCTATTAGGGGGCAGAGTATATTTTCAAATCAGGAAAGGTTCTCAGAGTCACTTTAGCCTATCAAAGGGCCTGGCCTAGGGGCAAGGAAGATCTTCAGATTCCCATGCCATTCGGCCCCAAAGTCTCCTCATGTTACAGGTGAGGAAATTGACTCTGAGAGAAATAAACTTTCCTACCTAAGATAGCACAGGTAGATAAGTGGCAAAGGTGGGATTTGAACTCTGGTTCTCTAACTCCAGATCTAAGGTTTTCATTCTACCCGCTTGCTGGCTCTGCTTCTTGTCTCTGGCTGCCAATGCTAAAGCTCTTTCCACTGCATACTGACTCTTAATAAATGTTTGTTGGCATGCTCTAAGCCCCCATCTGCATTTGGATGTGGCATTGTACAAAAAAGGCCTAAGCAAACACAATGCCTGTCCTCTAGGGCCTTCTAATCTAAGCCTGTCAAATCTGTTAAACTACCCAGAGGAGCCATTTTTCACACAGCCAGAATTTCAGAAAATAGAGAATTTTAGAAATGTTGTCCCATTTTAGCCCAGAGCCAGAGCCTGTAGAGTCCAAAAGCTTCATTATTATTATTTTTTTAGAATGCCAACTTATTGTACTCTCTTCTCTCAAAGCCTGATTTCCCTTGCCCCTAGCCTGGCCACTTCAAAAGCTCTTTGCTGGTAGGGATGCATGGTCCTGGCTCCCCCAGATGTTTTATTTGAAGCTGGACTTAACAGGCTTTCAGTTCTTCTCCCATCCTGTCACCTTCAGCCAGAGCCTGAAAATCTGAAACTTTCCTCACCTAAACAATAGAAAAATGAAAAAATGTCAACTGCATTGATGCCACTGAACAACAACACCCTTGCCAGTTTGGCTTGGCTCAGAGGCCATTGTCGAATTCCTCGTAGAATTCTCGGCTTCATCTTTTGCAACAGATGGTCATTTGTACACTGGGATTATTTTCATGGTCTGATTACTCTGTGAGTTGAGGGGGGTGTCTCAGAACAAAGGGCGAGTCACTTGGCGTATGATGAAGGTAAGTTGACTGTAATATTCATAAACAGAACTTACTGGTAAGAAGTGGAATTAATTTGCAATCAGAAAGAGAGGTGAGGCAGTCACTACCAGGAGGCTGGATAAGTAATGGGCAGCCCTGGTATTCACAAAATAGATATTTTTAAAAATTTTCTATGATTGATTGACATGAAATGATGGTAAAGTGTAGGAGTAAGCTGATGTCTTACCTTGCCTCTCTTCCCCTCCCATAGTTCTTGATCCTTGGAGAAAATAAGATGCAGGGTTCTATTGTGGAAACTTCCCTTTATTTTCTAGTTATCTGTCACCTGTGTGACCTTGGGAAAATCATCAAACCTGTTTTATCATTTGTAAAATGGGAGTATATACATATATGTACATATATATTTATATGTATATGTACACACACATATATATATGTATATATATATATATAAATACACACACACACATATATATAAACACACACACACACACATATACACACACACAGAGTAATCTCACGGGGATGTTGGGTACTCACAAAATATTAAAACAGTCCGAGGAAAGGAACATCTCTAGGGGGATGTATGGGAGGACACAGACAAGAATCTTCCTCGTCAGTAGAACTGGGAAATGAGGAAACGTCTAGGCCAGGGAGGTGGGGAACCTGTGGTTTCCAGGCCACATGTGGCCGTCTAAGTCCTCAAGTGTGGTCCTTTGACTGAATTCAAACTTCACAGAACAATTCCCCTTAATAAAAAGATTTGTTCTATTAAACTTGGACTCAGTCATTCCTGTTCTAGGGAGATTAGAAAGGAGGTAATGTAGAAGAATGAGGTAGGTCAAAATCATACGAAGCCTACCAAGCAAGGGATCCAGTAGTAGGAGGCAGGAGCTGTATCAGAAATGCCATTTGGATAACTGAAGCTCTACAGAGGACAGATAGTGGGTAGAGGGCTGGGCCAGGAGTCAGAAAGACCCATCTTCCTAAATTCAAATCCAGCCTCAGACACTCCCTAGCTGTGTGATTCTGAACAAGTTGCTTAACCCTATTTGCCTCAGTTTCCTTATCTGTCAAATGAACTGGAAATGGCCAAGCATTCCAGTGTCTTTGCCAAGAAAACCCTAAATGGGGTCATGAGTCAGACATGACTGAAGGGACTGAAGAACAGAGAACAGGGAAGGTGAGGGACTGTGATAAAGGGGCAGAGAGAAGCTCTTGATTGGAGAGATTGGAGAAGATTTGAGTTTAATAAAGAGTTGGAAACAATTTACTTTGATAGACATTTTGTGAGTGGGAGGCAGGCAGCAGAGGGGTGCTGATAAATGTTTAGCAACCATGCTTTCTGGGGGAAAATATATGCAGGACACACTTTTAAATTTAATCTGTGTTATCACCATTTTCTTTCTTAGCATTTTCATTATTACCATTATTTTCTTTGGTCTAGATAATCAACAGAACAATAAATCAAGCCATGATTTGCAGTGTTTGTTGATTTCGGAGGAGTAAATATTCACATGTTTAAGAGTTTAAGCTGACTCCAGCATGCTCCTTGATGCAGGTGTGCTGT
Organism: Pseudochirops corinnae; assembly: GCA_028646515.1. Taxonomy (NCBI): domain Eukaryota; kingdom Metazoa; phylum Chordata; class Mammalia; order Diprotodontia; family Pseudocheiridae; genus Pseudochirops; species Pseudochirops corinnae. The sequence goes on from CM053592.1 coordinate 138,131,985, forward strand.
GTTCTGTTGTGTGAACCTTGAGCTGCTTCCCTGCTTATTCTGGATAATTTTCAGCAGGACAGTACCCCTCACATCTCCCACCCCCAGTGTTAGGATCCCCCTTAGGGGACAGAGCCCTCCTTAACCAGGGATAGACATCTCGGCTGCTCTGAGGGCTTTGTCTCTGTCCTGTGCGTTCACACTAGCTTTTAGATGCAGGTGGGGTTTCGGTGTCTAAGTTGCTTGGCCACTGACACGAAGGAGCCAGTCTGGTCCCCCTCTTTATGTAGGGATGCACAGCTGACAATAAAGACATTTGCCTTCGTGAAAAATAGAACATGTTGATGGATGGTCAAAAGGACCCTGTGCACTTGGAGAAAAGTCAGCGCACTGCCAAGGGTGTTTGGCAGGGCCAGGTGTCAAGCTTGCTGAGATTGGAGCCTACAAAGCACATATGCAGCGAAGTACTCTGCTAGCTGGGATGGGCTTTTGCCAGTTGTACTACACTCCATCTGAGCAGGTAACCAGAGCTCTGTGAAGCACTGCCATCATGCTGATGACTAGATTCTGGCTGCCTCCATCCCTCTGCTCAGGCAGAGCGGGCCATTGTGTTAAACACTTCTGCCTTTCATGTTTGGGACATTTGAAGGATCGTATTGTCTAGGAAACTCCTCGAGTAGAGCACTCAGTTGTGTAAGTTAATTACCTCTTTTGCAATCTATTCATTTGGATCTGGGTCCAAGTTCTCACTTCTAGTCTTTATGCTCCCAGAGGAGTATTTACACCCATTTGTAAAAACCCTCTACCATGTAACCCTTGATTTTTGCTCCCTACTGGAAAAGAATGTAAAATTGCTAAATAGGCTGAGTGCCTTGACATCATCACGCACTTTGGTAATAGACACTTGGAGAGAATTCAAGTTTCCTTCAACGTTCAAATACAATCTTCTCCTGGTTCAGTCCATCAGTCAACAAGCTTTTATTGAGTGCTTACTACATATGAGACACTGTGCAGTGCTACCATCTTTGCCCTCTGAGATCTCTTATTCTAAGACAGGGAAGCAGCGGTGCAAAGACAATGCATGTGGGAGGGGAGTGGGGAGTGGGAGGATTGGGAATATCCTCTTGCAGAAGGTGAAATGATGAGATCCCAGCTTCCCTGACACTCTCTTTCTAGTTTGTCCTTTGGTGCTTGGCATAGTCTGCCTTGTGTGTCTTATCTCCTCTCCACAGTAGCTCTTTAAGGCAGGACCAATATTATCTTTCATCTGTGTATGCCCCAAAGCTCAGGATAGTGCATGGGGTAGTTCATTGTATAGAATAATAATGCTCTGTGACTTTGCTGGGAGACTCTAAGATTTACCAAGTATCTCTCATTTAAGGCCTTATTTTATCCTTCTGCTCACACTGTGAATCATGGCATGAAACTATTATCACTCCCATCTTATAGGTGGGGAAACTGAGGCACAGTCTGTTAGATAGTTTTGAGTAGTAGAAAGAACCACTGGATTTTAAGTCAGAGAAGCTAAGTTTAAATCATACCTCTGACACTTGGAACCTTAAAACCCAGCAACCAGATTGTTTTTGAACCTCTTTGGACTTCTCTGTCATGGACACCTTTCCCTAACCCCCATTCCCAACTTCAGCTATCTTTTGTGTGCTGTCTTCAGGCATTAGATTGTAAACTACCTGAAGGCAATGTTCGTCTTTATTTTTATTGTATTTAAATCTCCAGTGATTAAACAAGATTTAATAAATATGACCATGACTACCTGTTTGACCTTGAGCAAGACATTTCTCTCTGAGGCTTGGTTTCTTTTTCTGTAAAATGAGATTGGGCTAGATGATTCAATTCAATTCATAAAACATTTATTAAGTAGCTACTGTGTACAGGGCAACAATATTAGATGCTAGGGATAGAAAGACACTACGAAAGGCAGTCTTTTTAAGCCCTTTCCCCCAATGACTCAGTAGTGAGAGAAATTAATATTATATTATTATATTAATAACTAATTATTAATTGTGATAATCTTTTTTCCTTCACTTTCTGTAGAGGCCTAAATCCAGTTAAACTCAGTCTGTGAAGGGCATGGATGATTGCTCCTAGACCTCAAGGAACAAGCTCCCTCAGTTTTGGGTTAAGACCCTATCCAACTAGAATACTTAATTTCTGTTTACAGTATAAACAGAGTCCAATCCCTTATCCTGGGGAAAGCAACCTCTGTCCTTGATCTCCTCTATTAGAGGTAGGGTGACCCAGCAAGTGAAAGAGAAAACTAGCTGGAGAAGTCTGGATGGAAATGGCTTCCCCTGACTAGATTGCTGGAAGCTGCCGAGTCTCATGATTGGCAAGAAGAGCTGAAGACGTTTAACCTGCCTCCTCATTAAATGTCTACCAGTCAAGGCTGGTTTTACTCTGTCAGGGGAATTCCCTTTCAGAAGGGATTTAAGGCTTTTCGGAATCTCCCTTGGTGTCTGTGCTTACCTAGAGAAACCACTGACCATCAATTTATTGATTGCCAGTTAGCCTAATTAATAAATTGAGTATTACCCAGAAACTGGCTCTTGTAATTTTCATTTGTCATAGCTCTTTTAAACTCATTTAACATAGCAGCTTTTCCAAATTTTTTCATCCCTCTTATGAGGGATAATTTATAGTGAAGTTTCCCCATTCTGAAAAATCAAATCTAGAATGGCTTCAGTGTTCACTAGGCCTAGGGTTAGGTCACTTGACCTTCAAGCAACCTGGGGCTTAGAGCAATGGAGACCCTCCCCCAGAGCCAACTCAGCAGAAGATATGCCAAATAAGGTTAAGACTGCTTTCATTGGACACCCACATGTTTCCGGGTCCTTCTTCTCAGAGAGATTCCCGAGCTTATGTTGTGGGTCAGACCCCCTACCAATAAGAATGAAGGCCAGTTGGAGGGGTTGGGTTTCTGCATTGGAAGATTATATAACCATGGGCTGGCTTCTACCTGTCACTCTCTCCCTGTAGATGCCATGTTGGGCAATGGGGTAGAGTCTTTTCTCATGAGAAAGAATAAAGACCTTTTCTGACCTTAGATTCAGACTCTGAACTCTTTCATCTCACATACTCTTAAACTTCCCATGGCACTCCCTGACCCCACACTCTCAGTGGAGGACTTTGCCACATATATAAGAAAAAAAAAATTCAAGAGTTCACTAGTTTTCTCCCCTCCTCCTCCTCATCTCACATCATTCTGACATCATCTCCCACTCTCTCTTCCTTCTTCATCCCTGTTTTGCATGAAGAGGTGGCTTTTCTGCCAAGGCATTTCCCCCACCCCTGTCATCCCCATATTCTCTTTAATCTTCAATCTCTTCCTATCTGGGGGGCTTCCCTGACACCTACAAACATACTTATGTTTCCCCATCTTTTTTTTTTTTTGAAGAAAAATCCTGATTTGATCTATCTCTGCTAATATTGTCCTATGTCTCTCCTTTCTTTCTTTGCTAAACTCCTTGAGAAAGTTGTTTTGTGACTAACTTTGATAGACTAGGCTCCTCTCAACCATGCAAGATTATAAGACAGCTCCAAAAGACTCACAATGGAGAGGGTTATCCACATTTCTGAATGCAGGTTGAACCAAACTATTTGCTCTCTCTCTCTTTTGTGTTTCGTTTTGTTTCGTTCCTTGTTTCTCGTTCACTCCACTGGTTGTAACTCTTCTTTATAACTTGACTAATGTTTAATGTGAAGGTATTTGTAGAACCTATATAAGATTGCATGCCACCATGGGGGGGGGGGACAGAGGAGAAGGAAGGGGAGAAAATTTGGAACTCAAGGGATTGTGGAACCGAATGTTGTAACTAAAAGTAAACAAATAAATAAAAAAAGAATGAAAGTTATGCTAGGTACCTCTACTTTTCTCTCTGGAATTTTCTGCAATCTGGCTTCCAACCTTATCCTTCCACTTGTTCCCCCCTTTCCCACCCCCAAGTTACTGCTTATCTTTTAATTACCAAATTTAATGGCCTTTTCTCCATCCTCTCTAGCCTATGATCACCCTCACCTCCTATATACACCTTCCTAGTTCTCCTTTCACCTATTGGCTCCTTCTCAGTCTTCCTTGTTAGATATCCTCCACCCCCACCCCTGAAGATGATTGTCTGCCAAGGGTCTATCCTGGGCTCCCTATTTCCTTTATGGTCTCTTACCTGGTCTCTTACCTCTTATCTCATCAACTCCTGTGGATCCAGTTACCATTATTATACAGATGATTCCCATAACTATATTTCTTCTCTTAGTCTCTCTGCTGTGCTCCAGTTCCATAACACCAAGTGTTTTTTTAGATATCTTGAACTGTATATACCTAAGACATTTTAAACTCAACATGTCCAAGACAGAACTTAATATCCTTCCTCCCAGACTCTTCCTTCTTTCCAACTTTCCTATAAATATGAAACATGGACTCCCAGTTATTCAGGCTCCAAATTTCTGTGTCATCTTTGACTTTCACTCACCATTCATATCCAATCTGATGTCAAATCTTTCCATATCTGCCTTGGTAAGATCTCTAGTATATGTCCCTGTGTTCATACTCAGATAGTTACAGTCGCTCAATCAGCAGCATTTATTAAGCACTTACCACATGTCAGGCATGGTGCTAAGCATCCTGGGACTGCCCTAATCCAGGACCTTATCTTGCCTGGATTATTACAGTAATCTTCTAACTTTTCTCTCTGCTTCAAGTCTCTCCTCATACTAGTCTATCCTCCATGTAGCTGCCAAACTGATTTTCCTGAAAGGTCTGGTCAGGTCTGATTGTGTCACTAAAGTACTCACTAAACACCACTGGTTCCCTATTACCTCCAGGATCAAATATAAAGTTTTCTATCATTTAAAGACTTTCATAGCCTCAACCCTTCCTACTTTCTCAGTGTTTTTATACTTTACTGCCCTCCACAAATTCCACTATCCAGTTATACTGGCTTTTTTGCCACTCCTCACATTCAACACTCCATCTCCTGATTTGTGCTTTTGGGCTTGCTGTCCCCTCTCTCTGGAATGCTTTCCCTTCTCGCCTCTGCCTCCTAGCTTGGTTGGTGTAACAGCAAGCACCCTAGCATACCTAGGGCGGCTACTAGCACAGGTTCTTAGATCTGCTTTTCTAAAGGAAAGCAACTCAAAATGGGTTAACGGTTTCACTTTAATCAATCAAACATATATCATTTACCTAGTTCAGGGGGAAAAGTCAGCACCCTGAACTTCAGAGAATACAAACAGAAGTTACAAACAAACAGA